>CAFUXE010000239.1:141772-197385 GCA_903364295.1 Serranus cabrilla
AAAAAATCTGCTGATTATCTAGTGCTCACACCCATGTGCAACATTGCTCCAAATACTCAGCACTTTCCTGCCATTGGTGGACAGTACTCACTGTTTGCAGAGCAATTAATTATTGAAAGGGCATCTGATCATCGGATTAATTATAGATTAATATGGAGACACCTGCCTCTCAGCTCTCAAGTGGATAAGTGTTATGTCATTCTGCTTAATTACAGTCAGTGATATGAATATTTATTTATAGATGAAGCATTCTTACTATTTTTCTTATATTTGCCCTGGTAAAAAGTAGAAGGAGGTTAATAGATGACTTATTAAATATATCTATCCATCCATCTATCTAGTCAGAAACAGAGAAAAACAGATTACCCAGTACCTTCTATCCTATTTCCTACAATTATCTCAAACTGTTGTGACTGGCCAGCATTCATATGAATCAATGGAAAGTGTATTAGCAACTTGTGGAGGTTAATGTTACCAGACTGTTTCAAATCAGGCAAAGAGAAGAGATGCCTGATGTGGCCTTCTAAGAGGTTTGCAGCAAGGCTGAAAAACTGTATCCACTCCTCTGTGATGAGCTGCATGATCACATTCTGTAATATAGAGTATACACAGCATAATACAAATCCATATTTAAAATTATCTGGTAAGAACGCATCACACTGAGAAGCAGAGGGATATTTGGGTTCAGTCCAGACATCACTGGCTGGTAAATGTGTGTGAGAGAGTGACACATCCTAAGAGCATGAAATGATTACGTAGCATAGCTCCTCGTGCTACTAGTTAAACTGATAGAATACGCATGGCCTGTAATTTAATTTGGGTGGCTCCCACTGACTCTCTTGCCTCCCTCTCTCTTTCTCTCCCATCCACAGTATAATCAGGACCAAAGGCAGAGCCATGGAGGTTGTAACACATTTTGTGAATGACACTGTAGAATTTTACAAATGGAGCCTTACTATAGCAGGTAAGTCATTTACAATCACTTGTTTCTAATTTACAGGAGTCCAGTGTGCCACTTCAGATGCATTGTCGTTGTCATCTATCTTTGTAAACCTTTTGGATAACAATCTAATTTTTAGTCATCAGTTTAGGGGAGTGCTTGAAAAAATGCCCAATTTGACCATTTATCTGTGCAGAAGTTTCAAAAGAAGACAGTATACCTGATATGTGTATATATGTGTTAATATTATTACATCATAGAGCTGCAGAAATTAGCTGAATTAGTTTCAACCTATCAAATATGGAGATTTCCTCCTTGTCTATGTTTTAAATAATGTTAAAACTGAATACCTTTTGGTTTTGGGTTGACAAAACAAGATGTTTAAAGACATCACCTTGGACTTTGAGAAGCTGGGGTGGACATTATTCACTATTTTCTTACATATTACAGACCAAATTAATAATGGAGAAAATATGATTAATTCATACTGGGAAAAAATGTTAGTTACTGCCCCAATACATAACAAAGTTTAACTGGTCAAAGTTGAACATGGAAGCAGCTACAGGTAGTTTGTGCAATCAATCAATTTAATACTCAGTTGGTTTTCACACCCAAATTAGAAGTTTTGACAAAATGGCCAAACTTGACTTGCTTGAAAACCTGTTTGATTTTTCATGTGGTGACATCCTGTACACTGTCCCTGTATCTTTACAATAGGGCAATACGTAAATTGTTATCACAACCCATGAGGATAATGTCGACAGAAATACAAAAACTGCATTATGTTGTAAAACTCAACATTTTCTTTTAACACTTTATCAGAATGCTACAATGATCAGTTGTTCTGTTGTTTAACCACCATACCCAAATTCTCCCACCATATTCTAATGAACCCTTCTTCCTCCAGACAAGAGGGTGGAGAGCTGGCCCATGATGTCATCTCCCGTCCCCACTCTGGCCATCAGCTGCCTGTACCTGCTCTTCCTGTGGGCGGGGCCTAGATACATGCAGGACCGCCAGCCCTTTACGCTCAGGAAGACCCTCATAGTCTACAACTTCAGCATGGTGGTACTCAACTTCTACATCGCCAAAGAGGTAGGGACAGACAGATTATGTTCCCTAAAGAAGCGTTACCAAATGGCTACAACATGAAACAGTGTGACAGTTAATCTTTGCTTTACCCTCAAATTTGAATAGTGCCTGCTGATCCAAGACCTAAAATCACTACATCATGACTTTGTTTATAGACCTATTGGTAGAAGTATAAAGCATTTTGGTATCGCATTGCTCATTGACAAAAGATGTCTTAACTCCAGTTAACTGCTCACAAAAAGCAACAAAAGTGAAATTACACCAGTGTAGGCACAGTATGCCACTAGTGATACTGCCCACTGTGACAACCCTGCTACTTAATGGAGAGAGACAAGACAATTACTGACAATTGAACCACTTTAATTTGCCATTTAAATGGTTGAACAGTAGGTCTTATGTATGGGCCTTCTCTCTACATATTATCCCAACCAGCAACCGAGCAAGTGGTTTGGAATCTCTAATAGCTCTCAGTTGTGTGTTACAACCCAATGGTTGGATAGAAAACTCAAAACTTATTAGTAAAACATCCTTTCTTTTTAGAAAAAGAGGGATTACACATGTTCCCTTCAGTAGTTGTTGTTCTCTCCGTATCTTAGGAAATGCCAACCAATTTCCTCTCAGCCATTTTCTGTGGTTTCTTTCCCATCAGCTCCTAATAGGCTCTAGAGCAGCCGGGTACAGCTACCTCTGTCAGCCTGTCAACTACTCCAAGGATGTCAATGAAGTCAGGGTAAGCTCCCTACAACACACATCACCTGACGCACATTCACACACCTCTGTACAAATGTAGCAAACCTATCTAAAGACAGAGAGAGATAAAGTTCATATCTCTAGTGATTTCAGGACAAGTAGGGCGTGGCCTGCACTCAGCTGGGCGGGAGTAATTGGTCTCACCACCGCAACACTCCGCCTCTATCTCCACCCTCAGGCCTTGCTCCTCTCTTGATGGCATAATGCCACACCACCACGGCTTAGAGAGCAACCATGTGTACTATGTGCATGTGTGCATCAGGCTGGCAGGAAAGAAGACTTGGATAGTCCTCCAATCCATACGGCCACACAGGTCGTTTTTCCCTACCCTCTAATACAACCCACAGGAGCATTTCCTTAATTAGAGACCCGACCAGTGGCAAGAGATCAACACGTCCTCGTACCTAAACACAGTCAGGCAAGTTTAGACAAACTACTTTGTTAGGATGAGGAAAAGATCATGGTTTGTTACATTGCTTAAGTTATGTGAGAGTCAAGTACAATAGTTAAAATACACACGCAACTTAAAATAACTCAGCCTTAACTTTTGTTAGTGGTCTCCTTGGTCAAAGTTCTGGCTAGGGATTTTCCTAATGACGAGTTTCTCAGATCCCCCTAGTTGACTAGTCTAAAAGTAAAAAAAAAATTCACATTTTAATTATCACATTTTTAAAAGCGTTATTTAAATGCTGTAAATGAATATGTCCCGAGTATCTGTTACACCAAGGCTACGATTAATTCATGAAATGAGCTGGCGTTAGCCTGCTTAGTTGATTCATAGTACACTAGGTTGGTAACACGAGCTTTAGTCTGTAGCATACGTTTTATCCAAATAGCTAATAAGCTAGTAAGCTTCAGAGTCGCTTTGCAGAAGGAGTGGTGGTTCTCTATAGCAAGGCTGAGACAGAATATGTCAACATGTTATCTAAATGTGTTGCATTACACACATAAAATAATAGTCATTTAAGGTTAACTGACTAGTATTTCTGGTGCCAACTAGCGAGCAACAATGATTAATCGACTAGTCGTGCACATCCCTATAGACGACCTATGGGGTTCTTTTGCATAGCTACTCTATAGTGAGGGCTGTCTCTAAATAGGAGAACACACACATAGTGATTTCTGACATGTTGTTTTGTGGCTTAATTTGATGCTTAATAGTGAATACATCTGCAAAATGTAAATGTATTCACATACAGTTAAAACACTTCACTACAATTGTGGTAAATAATATATTTTATATAATTATTTTGTTCATATATTTTTCTATAATTCATGCTATCTGCCATAAAACATTACTTATAACTTGTATATATTACTTTACTGTGTGTTTTTAAATTGTTGATTTACTACTACTACTTTTATAACTAAAAGTGTTATTATTAAAAGTATTATTTGTAATACTTCACTCAACTGTGCTACCCAAGTGGAATCCGTTAAGGGCTTCTGAGGGCTGATTAACTGGGACCTGAGTGACTGTAATGACTTGCACTAATGTCTGCAGTTGTAATGTATCCGAGATCCTATCGCGTACAGTGTTGTTAGGGTCTAAGATCCATCACAGAGAGCTGCAATAATTCACTCCACTGTGTCCTTGTCTTCAGATAGCATCTGCTCTCTGGTGGTACTACATCTCCAAAGGAGTGGAATTCCTGGACACAGTGTTTTTCATCCTGAGGAAGAAGTTCACCCAGGTCAGCTTCCTCCACGTCTACCATCACTGCACCATGTTCATCCTGTGGTGGATCGGCATCAAATGGGTCCCCGGTGGACAATGTGAGTAAAAGGATCTGAACCTTCACTCCATCCAGCTGAATTCATCAGATCGATCTCGTCTTTGTGTCACTTACTTAGCACTGGTAGCCATTTATAAATAACACAACAACCATGGTATCTGATACAAACTTAATCCGTTCGTCTTTTCACAGCATTTTTTGGTGCAACCATCAACTCTTCCATCCACGTCCTCATGTATGGTTACTACGGCCTGGCAGCTTTGGGTCCTCAGATGCAGAAGTACCTCTGGTGGAAGAAATACCTCACCATTATCCAGATGGTTGGTATTACTTTATTGTGTGTGTTCAGTGGGTGATTTTTTTGGTAAAATATCATCCTTAAAGGTGCCATATTTTAAAAAGTGACATTTCCATGTCTTTTTTTTTATAAAGCAGGTTGAGGTGCTATATAAATACTGTGAAAGTATTGACACCTCTCACAACAAGAAATGTGTTCAGAAACATTTAAATGTGCCATTAGGATGCCTGTTGTTGTGATGTCACTATACTATATATAGGTAGAAACTGTCGATACAGTGCCGTTACTGTCATCCCCAGGCTGCAATGATGGTGCAGATTACCAAGAGCAGAGATGTGGAACAACAAGAAACACTGACCAATCAGAGCAGACTGGACAAAAAAAAGCAAAATTTTCACATGACGTGATTACATACAAAGTCAGTGCTAAGACATGGATTGCCGCAGGGATTAGGCAATGCAATTATGCAAGGTTCACTTCATTCGTGTTGACATGTTTTCAACTTGAGTGAGAAATTCACATTATGCTGTCTTGCAAAAGGCTGTCAGTGTTGAGATTGTCCAAGACTAAAAAGGAAATTGCTTGCAGCAAAGTAAGAAAGGAAGGCAGACCACCTGACAAACTCTGAAAATATGCATCTGCTGATTAACTTATCATGTTACCCAACCTCCTCTCCATCGAATCTCGCCAAGTAACACAAATAAACTAATTATCCAAGTCAAACTCCACAATAATTATTTTTTGTTGTTTCGTGTCGTACTTTCTGCAAGTTAAATGTGTTTCTTGTGTGTTCAACAGATCCAGTTCCACGTGACCATCGGCCATGCTGGCCACTCCCTCTACACCGGCTGTCCATTCCCCGCATGGATGCAATGGGCTCTGATTGGCTACGCTGTCACCTTCATTATCCTCTTCGCCAACTTCTACTACCACGCTTACCGACGCAAACCTTCCTCCTCCCAGAAGGGAGGCAAGCCTGTGGCAAACGGCACCTCTATTGTGACCAACGGTCATAGCAAAGTGGAGGAAGTGGAGGATAACGGGAAGAGGCAAAAGAAAGGAAGAGCCAAAAGGGAGTAAAGAAGGAAGAGGGCAGAGCTTTGCAATTAAAGGAAAGTGGACAGTTGATTTAAGGGCCAGAGAAGGAGGGCGGGTGGGGGAGGGATGAAGAGCATCCAGACTGGCTTCATCATCCCTGAATCAAAAAATGTAGAAGGATTTGTGACCAACTTGGAAAGGTGAAAGGGTAGAAGTGTGTGTTTGTGTCTGTAAGGGGTTTTGAGAGGAAGAGAGGGGTGTTGGTTGTCTCCATAACAGTTTTTTTTTTTAAATCAAGAAACGCAAGATGCTGACGATGTAGGCTCCGTGCTCTTCTGTCCAACTGTGTTTGAGACCGTAATAGGACCAAAGTATTAAAAAGGACCTGCAGACTGCTCAGCATCCACTACCTTATCAACCAAACTTCACCTCCAACTTTTGTACTCTGGATTCCAGTATTGTTTTAACTGAAAGCTTAAATAGTCTTGAATATGCTAATTTATTTTCTAGTGCTCTAAAAGAGTTTTAATGGATTAAACTATTACCAACAAAAAGAACTTGCAGATGTGACTACCAAAGGTTTTTTTTCTTGGGGGGATTCTTGTTTACGAATACTTAGTGTTGAGCAAAAATAGCAAAATAAAAATCACTATAAAACATAACTGCCTATTACTGTACTTAACTACATTTAATTAATCTACACTATCAACAGTACCAATCCAACGTGGATTGAAAATGGACATTTATCTGCTCTCTCATACTGATATTACTGTGCTGCATTGACAGAATGCTATTTTCTTTGTGTTCATTGTGAATTAAAAACCTGGTTTATTACACGTTGGGGGAAGGGAGGGCTGTAGTTTCTTTTAGTATTTATGCAAATTTGTGGGTATCTTTGTTATAATATTTTTGTGGGTCCTCATGATTTATTTCTTTTTGCTGTGCGATGTAGCCGAGGTGCAAGAACAAGAAATTTGAAAATTCAGCTCATTGTCTCACTGCCATGTAGGACTGAAGGGAAACTCCTCCTGAAAAGAGCTTCTTTTTTTCTTTTTTTTAAGAAAACAAATGGTTATTTCATTGTCTTATTAAGAATGAGAGCGACACAGCTATTGGCTGCACATATAACTGAAATAAAGACAATGTCAGCACCCCATAGTTTATGTTTCTGCGTCTTTGTGCCGGTTGTGAAATCTATTGTAAGTCAACTAAGTTAACGGCAAAGTAACTCAACATATTAGATCAAGTTGTAACCTGTTAGGAACCTAATCTGGAGCCGAAGCCTTCCCATCCCCCATCATTTCCCCTCTGTCTCTCTCCTCACTCCGACACGTCTTTCATCTGTCTTCCATCCTGGGATCTGCAGGATGGACAGGGCTCTTCTCGGTGTGTGTGAGAGGCAGAGGTAGGCTGCGTCTTTGGCCTGTCCAGACAGATCTGCCCTAATCTTTGGGGGTAAATTGGCTTTAGCTTCAAAAGAGCTTATTTCCACGTCACTCGATGAGTTACCCAGGAAAGCAGGTCACTGGAAGAGAAGCCTTTACTAATCTGCCACCAGGTTGCTTTGCAACTCTAAAACTATCGAATAGTTAACATTTGGCTTTAATATAGTGTTGATTTATTGTGGAAATGATGTGTACTTCCATGTGATAAAGGGGAGAGAGAAAAAAGAAGGCCTCAGACATTTCTATCAGATACAACCTTTGATCCACATATTTTTCACACTGCACCCATTTCTTCATTAGAAACCCACTTTATCTCACTGCTCTTTCACCACAATGTGCATCCACTAATGGCATCTATTCAATTATTCATCCACAGTCTTTCCTGTCATCCCTAAACCTTAGATCACACCCATTCTGTTATTCCCAATACATCTTCAACCTGCAAGCACTACTTTACAGCTCTTATCCTGGTGCACCACCACCTGTCAGGCGTGGTGGTGCGGGTGGAGGAGGATGAAAGGAGGTCTAAGGGTGGAGATGTGAATGATAGACTGGCTGAGATGAGTGAGAGGAGGAGTATTTGTCCTCCATGGGGACACAGAGGGATCTAAGCCAGGGACTAAGAGGATTGCAGAAGGGCCAAGGCTTTTCTATCAAAGGCATTTAGCACAGGTCACTATAACCTGCATCCCTGCTGCTGCAGGAATGTGCATATATTCACCTATATGTTGAGCTTGTATGAACTACTTCAGGTACACTTTGATACAGAAGTTAATACAACATGCGAGTCAGTATTTAAGCGTGAAACAGAGTGCTGGTTCTCACACATGCTATTCCTTCCCTGCCTTTGATAATTAGCAGCAAATAGGCCTATCACCTCATTAGCTGACTGACAGTCAAATGACCCCCCCACGCCTCCTGTGAGGGTCAGTTTGCATGGGTTAAACCTCTGCAAACCCGACCCATCACTCAGTCATCTCATTAGCAATTATATGACTAAGGAGCTCATTCTAGCCTAACAGAGTGGAAACAGTCAGCATTTTACTGGCTCGCCGTCTGTGTGGGACAGATTGCCGTCAGAGCCTGTGCTCAGTCGGTTTTGTGTGGAGATAGTGACCTCTGCTGGACATGAAGGGGACACGTAAAAGTGGGTGAGGCATAATGTACAAACATCTCAGAGATACTTGATGTATTTAAGTCAGTATTGTCAAGTAAGAAATAATTAGTAGACACAGTAACTAGAGCTGCAATGATTAGTTGACTAACTGATTAGGTGATAGCAGAATAACCAGCAACTTCTTCCATTATGAGAGGGACACATTTTATTATATATTTTATATGTATGTGGAGTCTGCCCATCTCTTAAGGATATGGGATTTTAACAAAATCAATCAATTCTCAAAAAAAAGGAACCCTTTGTTTACCTTTTAAAGATATCAAAATGCCTTTATCTTCAAATTGAAAAATGTTATCTTAAAAGTTGTCAAGACTATGAAATGTTAAGCAACCACTTACATTTTCTGGTATTGGGATAGCAGTGGTTAAGTGGGAAATTATTTAGATTTGTTTTATGTTTTTGCAAGCAATTAGGCTAAGTAAGTGAAATGTATTTTAAAATTTTACATTTAATCTACCAACATACATTTTTTTTCTGTAACACTGCAACAGAAACAATTCTACATGTATTTTATGCATGCATTTATATGATATTTTTCTGGATTGGTGTTGATCAAATATTTAATGTTATGTGTGATTATGTATGTAATTTATGTAAATCATATATAACGTTTATATCCATAAAAGCAAATAGCCTTTTTTAAGTGTCCATCAGCATAAGAATGACAAGGAAATGTACTATGATACACTAAAAAGGCCCTAAAGGAAGCCCTATGTACCAATTTTCCTTTTCTTTTTCTTTTTTTTAGTGTTACCAATTGTATCCTCATATATGTTTTTATCTTTTATCTTTGAATAACAAAGTTTGAATGGGGGTTGGAGCATGGGGGATGGCAATGACTATTGCTTCCTGGTTTGACGTACATCATACGTCATATGGTCAGTGCCCCTGCAGTGCCTGGTGGTGCCCTGTGTCAGCGAGTCTGCTTAAT
Source organism: Serranus cabrilla (assembly GCA_903364295.1). Taxonomy (NCBI): domain Eukaryota; kingdom Metazoa; phylum Chordata; class Actinopteri; order Perciformes; family Serranidae; genus Serranus; species Serranus cabrilla. The sequence continues at coordinate 151,180 of CAFUXE010000239.1, forward strand.
GCTCTGCGGTAAGCATCCATCCATTATGTGGAGCTCTCTGTAAAAATGCATTTGTCTGGACTTTTAATTCATTTTTTATAAATGTCTCGACCGTTGACTTAGGCTGTAGTCCATCGCTAACAGTCCTGGACAAAACAACACCTCCTGTGTAAAGTTGGGGTCAGGAGAGGAGGTGTGAAGCGGCATCTAGTGGTTTGTTTACGGCTAGCATCTTTCTCAAAGTTACACACATCTTTTTGTGTAATTGTAAGGCCTAAAATATAGCTCAAACAGGCCTACTCTTGTGTGTATGAAATGGTATGGCATTTCTATTCGGCTGTTTTCATGTTCACTCATGACAAACAAGTAGAAATGACAGCCTGTGTTTGGAGTTCATATTTGTAGCGGAGTAGAAAATGAAGGCTGCCGCCGGCGGCGCTGCAGTTCCTCCATCATCGTCAACATCAGACAATAGCGCAGGGAGGAGGAGGAGGCACCACCGGGCTCCCTCGCCGGCTACAGCCCAGGAAGGGGCAACCAAGCGAGCGTCAAGACCCCCAGGCAGGTCCAGATCTCCTCTTCCCACAGGAAGGGGCAGAAACATCGGGGTGAGGGAGGGTCTGAGGTCCGCTGACGGAGGGGAGAGAGAGCCCCAGAGCCGCGGCGGGGCAGCTGTTCACCCGGATGGTGCTGAAGCTGATGTAGTCGGACCAAACAGGGCGGATGCTGTCGGGGAAGATCCGACAGATTCATCAGCATCGGCCCGTCGCTCTGCTTTACGCCTGCCTTGCCTTAAAGGCGACTCCTCCCAGCGTCTGTTGCCCGACAGAGGCTCCTTTTCCGTAGCGGAAAAAGCGAAGAAACCCGAAGAGGAAGGCGGCCGCAGGGAGAGAAGCGGCGCGTCTGTGGGCTGCGGCGCGGGCCTCGGTTTGGGTCTGTGGAGAGGAGGATGCTTACAGGCTGAACTCATCCAGTTCCACCTGCAGAAGAGACTTAGAAGAAGCGGGGCGAAGATGCAAACCAAGACGGACGACATGGAAGCGGAGGAGGCCGTTGTGGGAGAGCTGGAGCCGGCTGCAGAAGCGACAGAGGCGGGGTCCGTGACACAGCAGGACCAGGACCAGGCCTATGAAGACGAGATGGAGAGGCTGCTCGAGGAAAATGAAGATCTGAAGGTTTGATCCATGATACATCCTCTGTGATCAAATATGGTTTATAAAAATACAACGCATCACCTCACAGTAATCCACTTGTTTGTCATATTAGAAGGAGAGGAAAATATGTTTATATTAAAGCCTGAGGGCCCAGAACATGGGGCCACATCACTCTGGACTGAATCTTGTGTTTTTAGTGTCACAGATAAGTAAACATCTATTGATTTGTCTGTTAAACATCCTCCATGTCTAAACAGAACATAAAGCTAAGACCCAGGCTGAAAATACACTGGCTTCATGACTAATTGGTTATTGATCACATTGATCTGCTTGGATCAATAATATCTTGTGTTAAAATTAGGGGTTCAACTGCTAGAATTCTGCATGTTTATATGTTGAGTGTTGCAGTTAATACAGCATAGAAGACATAGTGGTAAAAATAAAATTCAAGCATCTCACATCCATTACGGCACTTAAAATAAATGTATCAGAGGCTGATTATATTTGGCTCAAGTCCAACACATCCATTACTCCGTCTATCTAAAGTCCGATTTCAAAACCACAAACATATGACATTAGCTGCTCTTAATCTTTAACCATCTCATAACTGTGACATAATCTCTACTATGCACCCACTAGTGTGAAATTGAGGAGATGAGGACCGAGATGGACGAGATGCGGGACACATTCTACGAAGAAGACACGTGTCAGCTGCAGGAGATGAGACGTGAGCTGGAGAGGGCCAATAAAAACTGCCGGATCCTGCAGTACCGTCTGAGGAAGGCTGAGAGGAAGAGGCTGCGCTACGCCCAGACAGGAGAGATCGATGAGGAGCTGCTCAGGAGTCTGGAGCAGGACCTGAAGGTGCGGAGGGAGGGGAGAGTGCTCCGCTCCCTGTGTGTCTGTCTGGGAGTAATCCCAAAGATGTGTGTTCTCATTAATGTGTATGCAAGCTTTTAATGTAGGCACTGACACAGGTGAAAACATTGCATTTCCAAAATGATTTTTCTATGGTTATAGCTCTGATTCCTATGTATTCTATTGGTTTATAAATTGTGTTTATGTGTTATCTTGTTCTGAAATATGATATTTGAGGAGGAAAAGCACAAAGATAGTAAAATAATTGTTAGTCATAATTAGAAGTGGCGATAAAACATGTAAAATAATATCCTCACACTAACTTAACAATGCAAGTAGTGAAGGGTGGATTACTGAACAGGCATACCAGTCACAGGGGCCCAGAGAGTCACAGGCTTGACTGCCTTTCACCTACAAAATGTCACTCAAAGATACAACTACTAAACAAGAAAGGACTCAAAATGACCAAAAAGAATAGGAAAACAACTACAGAGACACAAACTGACTGCAAAGATACAAAGCTGCTGCAAAGAGACTGTAAATAGAGTCACGACGACTATGAAAAGGGGAAAAACAACCACAAAGAGACCAAAGACGACTGCAAAGAGGTACAAAACAACTACAAAGAGATGCAAAATTATGTCAAAGATGGTCAAAACAACTGCAGAACAAAACAATTACAATGTGACTAGAAGCAACAAAAAAGTGGCATAAAACAATTTCAAAGAGACACAAAATTACTGCAAAGAGACTCAAAGGAACTAGATGCAAAACGACTACAAAATGTGGCAAAACAACCACAGATAAAAATAACTACAAAACCAAAACTATTTAAAAGTTTGGCAAAAAAAACTATAAAATGAATTGAAACAACTACAAAGGGATATATACTAACTACAAGGAGATACAAAAAACTATAAGTCTGTGTGTTTTGATCTGTATTTTGGAGTTGGTGCCCTTTGCATGTCTGTGCTCAGGGGCTCATGGTCTCATAATCTGCCAATATGCAGGTAGCGAAGGACGTGTCCGTGAGGCTGCACCATGAGCTGGAAAAGGTGGAGGAGAAGCGCACGAAGACAGAGGAGGAGAACGAAAAACTGAGGCAGAAACTCATAGAAGTGGAAGTGACCAAACAAGCCCTGCAGAATGAACTAGACAAAACCAAAGAGGTAAGTAAACACTTCCATAGATAGTCTACTAAAAAATGTAATGTCGCCTGTTGATTTATCAACATGCCGTCTTCCAACAGTCTCAGAAGAGAAGAGGAAGCAAGGACGTCCCGAAAACAGGAAAATCAGCACAGACTCCTACTGAGGTAAGAGGTTTCTACAAATAAAGAAAAGGTTTTTAAAAATGTTTTTTTTCTTTGTTTCTAGCACAAATGGTTATGTTGCCGAAAGTAACGGAGCTCACCATCAGAAAGGATCTTTCTAAGTGAGAAGTTGTCAGTTAGGCTTAAATTAAAATGCATACTTCCTGCAGTTTCACTTACATCCTCACGTAATGGTCTCAAGTTGAACATCTTGCTTTCCAGCTCGGGCCACAACAGGCCAAAGCAAGTGCTACAACCATTTGATAGCAAAGTATATTTAAATTAAAGCTGAGAGTTTGCAAAGCTTCAGGAATTACTTTAGACTTAGCAGACGTCAAACATCCTCGTGGTCCAATGATAGAAAACGTTTTGGCTTAGAAAGCCTGCGGTACAAAATGCTCTCTTTAATCTTAAGTTCTTACGTCTTTATGTCTTATTGCAGAGAGCGACTCTGTGAACTTCAGGATTAGGTTTTTAACCATTTCTACTGAAATGCACGCCAGTAGTCAAAGTCTGTGTTGTCTCTATGCTCCAGGAGGACAATGAGGACCTAAAGTGCCAGCTGGCTTTCATCAAAGAGGAAGCAGTGCTTATGAGAAAGAAGACGGCCAAGATTGACAAAGAGAAGGACCGTCTAGAGCAAGAGCTGCAGAAGTACCGTTCCTTCTACGGTGAACTGGACAGCACCCATCCTAAAGGAGAGGCTGGGGGTCCACCCACCACACGTGAATCTGAGCTGAAGCTCCGACTCCGCCTGGTGGAGGAAGAGGCCAATATCCTGGGGAGGAAAATAGTGGAGCTGGAGGTAAACGCGGATAAAACTGCATGGGGGGGTTTAAGGTAGAAATATCTTGGTGTAAGTCATGCCAGTGTGCTTTTTCCCTCTACCCCACAGGTTGAGAACCGTGGCCTGAGGGCGGAGCTTGATGACCTCCGTGGAGAAGGAGAAGGTGCTGGAAGCTCTGGCAGTGGAGCGATGGGTGGGTCGGGCTCCGGACGAGGCCTTGGTGATGATCTGACGGAGCTCCGGCAGCAGCTGCAGCTGGTGGAGGACGAGGCGGAGCTGCTGAGGAGGAACCTCGCTGATGCCGAAGATCAAAACAAGAGAGTGACTGCTGAGCTGAACAAGCTGCGGTTCAAAGCCGGTACCCACGAGGGAGGAGCCAGGCACGGCGGAGGAGCGGGCGGAGGAGCAGGAGGTGGAGGGATTGATGGAGCAAAGGCAGAAGCCCTGCAGGAGGAGCTGAAGGCAGCGAGGCTACAGATCAATGACCTAAGTGGCAAGGTAGGACAACCAATTCATATAGCGATCAGATGTAAATACTCTGAAATTCTGCATTTATGACCTTTAGTTTAAGTTACATTGTTACACCTCATGAACATTTTCTGATCAAATAATTTTTCAAGGATTAGAGAAGTGATAAGAGTCTACAGTAATGCTAGCAGCTCTGTGAGGCTGCACTCAGGAACGGCAGTGCTATGAGCTAAATGCTAATACTAGCATTGCAACATGATAATACTGACAATGCTAGCATGCTGATTTGTGATGTATTTAATGATGTACATTTTCACCATGTTCACCATTTTAGTTTATCATGTTAGCATGCTATCTATAGACATGAAATGAGTAAAATGGGAAATGTTTGTTGATTTTTGACTAGCACAAAAGAAAATAGAGCTCAGCAGTGTGTATTGATCATTGAAAGAGAACAAGGTAGCCTGCAAAAATTGTAATTTTTTGCAGTGACAACAGGACACATAAAAATGGCAGCCGCTCTGACCGTCCTGTTGTTGATTTGCATGGGAATGTCCATTTTACTCTAATTCTGTTTCTAAACTGCTAACACTTGACTAAGAAGAAACACACAAAACACTATTTACTTTTAAGACTACTTCTAAGAGTATTTATCCACACTAGCAGCTCTTTGAGGTTGTACCATATACTGTATATAAAGATCTCCCCAGAAGTGAAGACAAAACATGAAATTCGCCCACTGTGGCGTGCAGTGTAGGTCATAAACCCCACCCCCTCCATGTGAGTGGATGAGACATGAGCCATACAGTTTCTGACATTTAAAGGTAGAGAAAAAGGTCAAAGTTCAGCAAAGTGACTTTGCCACCCGTAGAGCCATGTTTTCATGTTTGATCTATTAATTCCATCTCTTTGTCTTTGTTCAGGTGATGCAGCTGCAGTACGAGAACCGCGTCCTCCTCTCCAACATGCAGCGCTATGACCTGGCCTCCCACCTCTCCCTGCGGCCCAGCCCACGGGACAGCGACGCAGAGAGCGACGCCGGCGGAGCGACAAGTGGTCGGCGCGAGAGCGACGAGGACTCCACCTCCTCCCGCCTCCTCCCACCGCACCGCAAGCGCGAGGGCCCTGTAGGAGGGGAGAGTGACTCAGATGAGGTCAGAAACAATAACGGAAGCAGCCGCTGCCTGACACCCACACGGGGCCTCTACACCCCCACTGGACCCGAGGGTGCCGCCTCCTCCGCCTTGGCCCGCTTCCTGCCCGGTGGCCGCTGCAGCCTGCGCGAAAGGCAGCAAATGACGGACATCCGCATGGAGGCGGAGCGGCTGGTTCGGACCATGGACCGGCTCATCGCTGACACGGCCACCATCATCTCAGAGGCGAGGGTCTTCGTTTCAAACGGAGACCTGATGTTCGGGAGAGGAGAGGAGGGCGGGGAGGAGGATGGGGGCAGGATCAGGGAACATGAGCTGCTGTATCGCATTAATGCTCAGATGAAGGCCTTCCGGAAAGAACTGCAAAACTTCATAGACCGACTGGAGGTGCCCAGGCTCGAGGACAGGGAGGCGGAGGAGCCGCTGTCGGTGAGACAAACTGAAAGTGTTTCTGAGTTGTATGTTAAATGTCTCTGAGAGTTCAGTGCTGATTCTGTTTCTTCCCTCTCCTCACTAAATCCACCCTCCTGGTTTGTCACACCACTCTCCCTCCACCCAGATGTTCCAGCCGATCATTCTGCTCATCCTCATCCTTGTGCTATTCTCCTCCCTCTCTTACGCCACCATCTTCAAATTAGTCTTTCTTTTTACTCTTTTCTTTGTTCTGTGATGTACGCCTCCCTTAATTCACATCATCCCTCGTTTGTTTTTTGCTCTGTTGTTTTTCTTTCCTCCCCGCATTATTTGTTGCCAAGGTAACCAAAAGCACAGGAAAAGCTCAGCACTTGCCAAGGCTGCAGTCACAATCAAGAGTGTGTGGCTAGATTCAACACTGGAGTCCACATTATCCATAACACATCACTGCACATATCTGCCCCTGGAGAAGGTGAGCTACAGTGTGTACCTGTGAAAGATTATCACTTGCCGAGAGCTGATAATATCCCAGTTCTATAAAATGTTGCTGTTGTCCTGCCTGCGTCAGAGATCTGATATGATTCAGATATGAATATAATGATAAGAAATAAAGAAACAAAACGAATCAAGAGGGCAAGATTGTTTCATTTTCCTGAGCACTTCCATCCATGTTGGCCTTAGACAGATGAGAGCCATATTCATTTTTTTGACATTTTAACAAATACAGTAATTCACTTTCTTGCTGAGACTAATATGGCAAGATTGATACCACTGTTATGCCTGTGTGCTAAATATAAAGATAGAGCCAGCAGCTTGTTAGCTTAGCTTAGCACAACAACTGGAACAGGTAACATTGTTATACATTATACAAACATTATATTTAATTTGTCAGCCAATTATATAAATCATAACTGAGACAACAAAGATTAAATAGATAAATAAACATGATTCCTGTTCAGTGTCAGTTGCTGACTGAAAAAAAAAAAGAATACTAAAATTAAGAGCCAACACTATTTCTAAATCACACCAAGCAACATTTCCTGCATCATATATTACTTTAACAAAGTTTTCATAATGGCACATGTTTGACAGCTTATAAACTGATAGCAGTGTGCCTCTGATTGGCCAATATCAGCCGATAATATCAGTCAACGGATATATCTGGCTGTCATTTTTATGTGTCTTTTAGTAAACTATCCTAAAAAGTATACTAGTAACTGAGAACGAATTTAGGTAACATGTCTGTATGTTGGGATTGACATTGTCACACAGAGGAGAATTTACATTTGGCCCTCAGGAGACTCTAATAAAGCAACTTCCTGACAATGCTTGAAAATATGTATTTTACATATTCATGCAAATCTTTGCATATCATTTCCTGCCTGACCATAAAGGTGCTGATCCAGCAGAATGGCTCTTTTACATTCCCATGCATTAAACAAATGAGATAAAACATGTTAATGAGTGTGTTCAAGAGGTGATGCTTGACGCATTTTTTAGAGCCAAAGAAGCCGTTTCCCCCTACTTTTAGTATGTATGCTAGTATTTTAGCTAGCTGCTGCTGGCTCCAGCTTCATCTTTAGTGTACATGGGAGTGGTACGAAGTCTTCTCGTCTAAGTCTTGGCAAGAAACTCAGTGAACCTACTTTCCAGATGTCTCAATAATTCCTTAAACCAACAGATAATTGGACATAAGGCTCCTCTTGCTGATGAGGACCATAAGATAAGGCTGAAAGCCCTGAAAAGCCAGTAAGAGGTCTCTGAGGTGACATTATGTGGTTGCATGAGAATACGTTCCAGTAATGGAGGTCATGTAGGGTTTAGTGTCGCTTACATCAACGTTTAAGGTCACAAGACTGTAAAGGAGGAAACCTAAATCATCTCTCCATACCGCCCCATGTCCTGGTTTAACTTTGTTACTAAATATATTTTTTCTTTTAACATGTTATGACAGCAGCTGCTTCTTCTTTGTTTTTCAGAAGGACACTCGCTGTACCGTCCTGCTGTTGTTGCCTGAAGGTAAAGTAAGGATAACGTTTGTTTTTATCCCCTCTCCTTTACTCACGAGGGATTTGTCATTTATTAGGGAACACAACAGGTGGAGGAATAACGGTGGTGATCCTGGGGCTTCAAACTGGAAGGAATTCTGATGATCACGTCGGGTGCCAAATGTCAGATCTTGTCCGAGGAGGGCCCCGTATAATTCCCTGTGGGACCCCTGATTAGAGGCAGGCATTAGTAATTGATGGTGTGTCAGATCAACAGTAGCAACTGTCTTTAAACGTCACAGCAGCCGGATGAGTCAAGAACACAGGCGCAGGTTCGGGTTACTCCAGGACATTGAGCGAGATTTCACATATTGTGCTCTTATGAAACAAAATACACAAAAAAAAACTGATGTCAGTGAAGTTTAAAGACTTAAAAAGTCATAAAATGAGTGAAATTTTGCCAAACATGCCAAGCATCCAGCTTGCAGTTTCCTTTCCGTGACTACCTTCAATAAAGATATTAATGACTGTGACACATTATTACTCACTGTGTCACACACCCGTTTGGCATCCCTTGGAAAAATGATTTGCAGCGGGGCATGGTCACAAGACCAAATCTGCCCGAGCATCCTAAAGCAGAGTAGCAACAGAGAAGCTGATTGGCCGAGAGCTCGCAGCAGCTGAAATAGCTATGTAAACACTTTCCCTCTCTCCGTGAGCCCCGGTAATTATAGCCAGGATGCTGGTGACGACAGTTGTCCCATCGAGACTTCAAATGCTGGAATAAATTTGACATTATGATATTCGATACTGTCTCCAATGGCGCGCGCACGTAAACAGTGGGGAGCGGTATAAAGGCCGGGGACCCCGGCTGGAACAGAAGTTGTTTACCCTTTAGCTCAGCGCTCCGGACTTAACCCCGACACCGAGGCGTGACTGCAAGAACTGGGGCCCTTTAAATCCACCGGGTCCGCGGGGTTTTACGTAACACAGCGGAGGAAAAGCGTGGGGGAAGCACCGGAGAGAGAGGACTTGACAATTGGGCGCCGAGGGGAGTGAATGTGTTGGAGAGGCCGGAGCACACACCGCGCAGGACTAGAGCAGGCTCAGGATTTATACTGGAGCAGGAGAACTTTATTATAGAGAAAGGTAAGGGCAGCCCAAAGCTTTAACATACATTTCGTATGGTTCATAGCCATGTGGGACTAATGTACTGTTAGTTTTAAATTAACTGGATGACCTTTAGATAGCAAGTCATGTGGACAGAAAAGAATCTGAGGAGCAACAAGAATAACAGTTAGTTATTGAAAACTATTTTAATAATTCATTTTTCATGCTAAAATTGCAGTAAATTATGTTTTCACTCTCAAATATGTATTTCTCCTTTTAATATCTTGATTAAATTGAATTTTGGACTGAAAGATATTTACAGACATCACCTTGGACATTTTTAACTTTTTAACTAGACCAAACAACTCATTGAGAAAATAATCTGCAGGTTAAACGATAATGACAATAATTTTTGGAGCTTTGGATAGTTGCCATGTTTAGCCCTTAAAGTGATTTATATATATAACTTTTTTTTCTCACACTTTTTTTGTCATTTTTGTTTTCTTTGTCTCTGACATGCGTTGGCTCTCTCCATGCCTCTTCCATGCGCACAGGCCATGCAGCCAGTTTACTATGTTACATAGTTACAAGATTATTAATATCTCTACTCTTACATCACAGGTGGGAGGGAAGCGGCTGGTACATTCGGGCACTTTAGACCGGGATACTTGTCATATTTTATGATGGCAACAACAACAACAAAGCTTGGGGATACAGTTATAGTTAATAATAGTTAATAATACTTCATGTTCCCATTGGGGCTTAACATTACCATGGCATTAATGAATATTTACCAGGGTACATTTACAGTGTTTGGAGATACATCTGAGGGGCAACCTTGAATTATTCTGAGATATGATACACCACAGAGGACATTTTGATCTCGAATCCTTCATTTGAAACACAGAGTTGAGTTGTTCTCGGCCATGTGGTGAGGCATAGAAAGGCAGGCTGGAGGTCAAAGTGACCAAGAGCTTTCATGCTACCCTCTTGTCCACACGTGCTGCATAGGTACGCTAACATGCACGTGAATTTTGAAGAATGCAAAAGGAATGAGCCGTAAATATCTGACCTTTGAAAGGGCAGAAAGTGTGCACCAAAACAAGTCTTTTAAACAAAAGAAACTGGTAAAAAGGTGGTATTGCTTCTGGTGGAGTAATTTTTTTATCCTGCCTTCTTTGAAGATGTTAAAACATCAACATTGTAAGAAAATGTCAAAAATGTTCAATTTTCTAAAGAATAAGGAGTTTCACAATCAGATTCAGAGCCAATTGACTCAGAAATAGAGACATGAGAAAATTTAATCAGGATACTAAATTTTAAAAAAGTATGCCAACTCTCTTCCCCCTATATATTTGTCCCTCTAGTGTTTCCAGGCCATCGATCAAATCCAACCCTCCACTGACCTCTGACAGGAAAGTGAAACACGAGATTGGGGAAATTGCCATTTCCAGAGCCCTCTGGGTATCGAACGGCCTGCGTCATGGCAGCCATTGATCTGGAGCGTGGGCTGGAGCACGGCGGCCGCGGCTGGGGGCAGGAGAGGCCGGAGCTGATGGACAACTTTGACTCAGAGATGCAAGAGTGGGAGGACCAGCTGCAGGACATCCAGAAAAAAATCGAAGAGGTAAGATTTTGTATAAAAGCGATGGATTGTTTCAAATTTCCAAAGAGGATTTCCAAATATATTCATTTCAAGGTGCAGTTTGCCCCGAAAGCATTCATTGTTTTGGAACGATGGCTCAGTAAATACAGTAGCTAGGTGTACGCAGTGTGGACTACACTTACTGAAGGAGAAATATAGAAATTAAATACAGGAGTTTATGTTTATGGCTAATCCTATACTTCATCTTTATCTGTTCATGAGTTTTTCTGTTCTTTATAAGAAAGAGAAATAAATTCAGCTGCATAGAATCTCTAAGATTTATCTAAGAGTTATGACACCATTTTCAGGGTGTGTGAGCTCGCTAATGATTTGTTACCAGGTTTGAAGTGCTTCCGTTGTCCCTAGAGTGTGTGTTAATTGGTGTAATATGTGTGTGTGTGCACCCTAATAAACTGTTGGCAGCGCAGTGACTGACTCAACCTTATGGCCTTGTTGGAGCAATGATACAGACAAATGTTAACAAGCTAATTAAACTGTGATGTGCCGACAGACACACACACACACACGGTCTAAAAGTAGATACTAAAGGGGTATAAAAGGTTGCAGTGGGAAACTGATGGTTGTGCAAAGTGGGAGATCATGTGCTGATTATAAATATGGGTCAGGGTGTGCAACAATTTCGTGATTATTATAAGAACTGTTTGTTATGTAAACACTTCCTGTTGTTGAGCTGCATGTGTACCATGTGTTCATGTTGGAAGTTGCTAATGTTTTCCTCTGTTTTCATTTTTTAGTTGTACAATGAAGTCCAGGCCCGCAGAGGAGCGAACGACATCACTACTGACAACCAGAAAGATGGCGGAGAATTGGAGTGCGGCCTCGGGCACCATGGCAATGGTCTTTTTGCGCCCGGCCATCACAGCAAGAATCACCCCGGAGGTATTACTGGGCCACATCACTATGGTAACGGCTGTAACTATAGCACCAATGGGTACAGCTACCCTGTGAGTCATCAGAATGGCTACGGTTACTGCCACGCCAGCACGGAGATCGGGGACTTGCTGCAGGATTATTTGGGGCAGGGGAAGCAGATGAGCCGGAAGAACAATGGAGCTCGCCATGTGGTAAGTAAATGCAATTCTCGCCATTTCCCTGCCTTTGCATCATTCTGTTGGCATCTGCACATCTGAGGAAACCAGATACATAGACATGAGATGAGTCAAAGCTGGGGTTCAGTCAGGAACATATTGATTACAGTTAGCTGGTTCCTTCCAGTCTGCTTACACAGACACATTACCAGATAGGACTTCGTTTCACATACTTTCACCAACTCTTGCACTTTCTCAACTCCTGCCAAAGCAATCAGGAGAAATGCCAAGATGTTAAACTGTTTCCTCTTCCACATGTAGAGCCACGTGCACAGCCAGCGTTACAGTACAGTAGATCAAAGTAGCTTTAGCAGCTATATCAAGTGATGAAGGGTCAGCTGAGGTTCAGTTTTGGTTAGGTACAGTGATCAGGACATTGCCAGTGATCTTGAAGTAGCACATTTATTTAAAGCTTCTAAACATAGTAGGTGGAGGCTGATATGGATGGTTTTTAAATACATATTTCCCATCTCTCTCAGCGCTTCAGCGACACGATCAAGGTGAGCCCGGGAACGGAGATCAGGAAAAGTTCTGGAAATGAAAGGTAAGTGTTCCAGCGCCACATTCATGAACCTTTGTAGAATGATGTGATGTAAAGGAAAGATGCAGCTCTTAGAGGGAGGCTTTGCACAAAATGAAGCCTGGCCCCCCTAACTAGATGTCAGCCAACATGACAGCGTATAAGAGGCAATTTTGATTTAACAACTTAAAGTACAATTTTGCATCATATGAAATTGGCGTCAAAAATCCATGTTAGCCAGGGAAGGAGGCTAAATAACGCTTCAAAGTTTGGCTTAAAAAAAACTGGCATGGCCATTTTTAAAGTGGCTCAATACACATCAAATTGTGTATTTTAATATTTCTGCATACTGGGGTCCCTAAACAGTGTTGGAATTGCACAATTTGGGTATGACTGGAAAGCTTAGACTCTGCTTCAAATAGCTGTTAATCTTATCTCTTTTAATTGGTTTCAGGCTTGGACAAGAGCAGTTTTTGGGCAGCTTTGAAGAGACTGAAAACAGGAAGAACCAAGTGTCTCACATGAAGAGCTCCCCGCGCAGAGAGAGTTCCCCCAACAAAGAAAACACAGGCGCCAAGCCCCCTCTTGGACAAAGGGATGCTCCTGCTGTACAGCCACGCTCACAGCTCCCAATCACAGCAGCTGAATCTCCTGCTCTGGACAGGAAGGCCTTTGCACCTGGTATCCTGGGAGACAGGAAGAGCGGCAGCCCGTCTGTTCTGAGGAAGTTTGGAGCCATGCTTCAGGAAAATGAGGGGAAAACGCTTACCGAATCAGGGGTGGTGACCCACCAGGGACTGGCTCCCGAGCCAAAGTGCCCCACCCCTGGCTGTCAGCGCAGAGCTCTGGGAGCCACTGTAGTTGCCGGTAGGGCGCCCGTTCGCGTGCCTACCCAGAAATGCCAAGCAGATTCTGACGTGATGATAGCAGAGATAGAGCCCAGCCAAGAATGGGGGTTAGTATCAGACTCTGGTAGACAGAACCACAAGGATCACAGAGGAGGCTACGGCGGACAGCAGGCCCAGAGGAGATCACAGGTGGCGGGAAGCCCAAAGATTAGACCCAGGGCTAACAGCGGGGCAGACAGAGATGGAGGACTGGCTCAAGGGGAGAGAGCAAGGAAGCCTGCACCCCAACATCTGGAGCCCAAAATGGACTACAGGACCTCAAGTGCTTCTTCTGGAGCTCAGAAGATCCAGAGGGGTGGGTTGGTGGGACAGGAGTTGGCAGGTTGTGGAGGAGTGAGGGATGAAGGACTTATTGAGCTGCTGGACATGCTAGAGATCCAGCATGAGTACAGCTCCAGTCCCAGAGCAGGACACACAGCTTACAGACAGGATCCACAGCAGGTGGGGTTTTTTTTCATTTGATCAGATTCAGCTTTAGCAACCAGTGAAACTCTGGTACCGTTCAAGCTAACATGTGTCCCATTATGTCTCTGTCAGGTGAACCAGGCCCATTTGTCTCCAGCCAGTCCCAAGAAGTGCTTCTCTCGTCCTGCACGGCCAGCAAACCAGAGACCTCCTTCCAGGTGGGCTGGCCGCACCCCTTCTGCCATCATCACGGCGCCATCAGGCCCAATGTACCGTCCCCCAAGCCCACTAACTCGCCCCCGTAGCCCCATGACCAGAACCCCAAGTCCTGCCCTGAAGCACCGGCCACTCGTGTCCTATTCTCTTCAGACTGAGACTGTCATCATGTGATACCTTTCCATTTCAATGCTTGATCCCTTCCTCCGGGGAAACCCTCTCTCTCTGTAAATAGTAAGGACTTTTCTGTGAAACAAAGTGCTTTAAGAGAGTAAAAGAAAATGCTTAATTTCATCTGGATTTCAAGATAAAAACACATCCACAACATTCTCCAGTGTTGCTGTGGCTTTTTGCTTCTTCTGTGCTGAAACCTTTGCCAACACATCCACATACAGCTTAGTTGCCCCCTTATCCTCTTTTTTTGTATTGAATTTCAGGTGTTTTCTGTAAAATGAGATTTTGCATGCAGCCCTAGTTTGAGGGTGCATGCTCATGTGTTGAATCCTCATGGTGGCCCGGTTGAATCAAATTCAACCCGACCACCAGTAGGAGTTGATAAAGTCGCTCCCAGCAGCAATCTGCTAACTGTCAACAGCAGTGTGTTTTACTGTATCATATTGTCAAAGTAATATATTTAAGATGTTCAAATAACAGCTGTGACAAATGACTATGATATGCCTTTAATGTATTTTTTTCTTGGTAATAAATATGACAGTGCTTTGACATAAAGAGTCTTGTCTCTCTCTCTTATTACACAGCATTTCTTTGTTCCATTAGCGATGGAGGGTGCTGATGATTTACTGCATGTCAAGCCTATGGATATCTGATATGGCAGCCCCCTGCATGCCAGCGCAGTGGCAGCTCAAGAAGTGTCAGTTGCTTCTGCAAATGAGCTAACTGTCCGCCAACTTAAACACATAAACTGCTTCAAACATACCAGAGGAGCTGAATGATAGAATATGTGACCATTCACAGACTGTACGCTGAACAGTGAGTTTTGAGGCTCAGATATGACACAGTTGTTGGATTGTGTAGATATAGATATTTGCTCTGTGACATATTACAGTGTTGATGCAAGAGCAGTTACGTTATTATCCGTCGTTACCAGGATATCTGGTGTGCCACACTCTTCCAGCATTAGGGGTCATTTTTCATGCTCTTGTGTTTCTCGCCTCATAAGACTTCATCAACAACCTCTGGCTTCCCTGACACCTCCTGCTCTGTGGAGGGTGAGGAAACACTTCACACGTACACACCACACCCAAAAAATGAAACCTCAGTTATATATGGCATTTAACATTTCCATTTTATCACCAAATAAACCATTTCTGTACACAAAAGCACAAGTGTATACGCGGCCGTACAATCATGTATACATACTCTCTTCTGGCAGAGGTGGCCAAAGTGTGAAATGTCATGTAAAGGCTGGGCGGTTGTACGGAAGTCCCTTGGCCCCATGATGCCTCAGCCCTGTCACCCTACCTCTTGGTGCTATGTGGCACCTCAGACAGAAATAGCAAGCGTGACGTGTGTTTTGGTGCCAGAAATCTTACCCTGCTGTCTTTGGGGGTATAAATAAAGAGTGGGAGGGGGACGTTGGTTCCTCTCTCTGTCTCTGTAGCTCTCTTTCTTTCATCTTACCCATCACTCTATTTCTGCCTCCAAATGTGTACTATGACAAATCGTAATAAAAACAAATAATGACAAATTGGGGATTTAGTTTGCTTTGTCCTCTCATACCTCTGTCCATTAGTCAATTTGCTAATAATTATTTTCTTGTACATCTACATTTTTTGTCTTAGCCTTACTGGTTTTAAGGCAGTGACCTTCCCATGGATCAAATAGTGAAGGGGCCTAACAGGCACAGACCCAAGGGGTCAGGTGCTCTCCTGGCCTTTAGGTTCAAAATGTCACTCAGAGAGACACACGTACCAACCAGGAAGAGGCCAAATGACCACAAAGAAACATGAAACAACTACAAAGAGCTACAAAATTACTACAAAGAGATCAAAATGACTACAAAGAGATGCAAAACAGCTGCCATGATACTCAAAGAGATGCAAACGACTATGAAAACAGGCAAAATAACCAGAAGGAGACACTAAAAGACTACAAAGAAATCAAAACTACAACAAAGAGCTGCAGACCAACTGGAAAGATATGCACAGACTTCGAAAAGGGGCAAAACAACCACAAAGAGACACAAGGCAACTACAAAGGGATGCACAAATGTCAAGAAAAAGTAGCAAAACAACCATAGACAAAAGTTTGCTATGAAAAGACAAAAACAATTTCAAAGTGACACAAAACAACCACAGAGAGACACAAAACAACCAAAGGGAGATGCGTAACAACTACAAAGAGGCACAAAACAACAACAAAAAGAAGCTAAACAACTGTAAAGTCTGTGTGTATTGTTGGAGGTGGAGGGGCCTTTTGCTAATCTCATAATTCGCCCATGATCTGTTTCTCTGTCTTTTTCTTCTCTCGTCTCCCTTCCTGTTTCTACTCTCAGTTGTGTGTATATGAGAGCCCATCTTACAGTTTGACACCTACTTGAGCTGCATGAGGGTATTTTAACAAGGCGTCCTGTTGGCCATCACTCCTCTGTCCTCATCAGGCCTCCTACTAACCCTTGGCAAGCTGCTGCCTGGATGATCTAACTGCTCAACATATATGTTTTCTCCTCATGTTGCTTCACCCCACACTCCCCTTTTCCCTTCTACCCTGACTGAGGACTCTTTGCAGCGGGCATTGGCAGGGCCTGGTACAGCATGTCCTATTCATGAGCGCAGAGACAGACGGATGACAGAAAGCAAAGAAAGAACACAAGAGCAGACAGCTGAACTGTAGCCATGGCTCCCCTGACGCCAGTAGGCCACGTTGTCACACCCACTCCAGTACAGAAGACTTCTAGGAGTTTCTCCACTGAGTTACACAACTTTACTAGCTTTACTAGCTTGTGTAGTCCTGCACAAACACAAACACACACATTCAGGAAACCTGTAAACACTGCTTTAGAGCCTCATTTATGACTTTGGCTTTGATCATGTAAGGGTGCTGATATGCCCTTTTGAATGAGTTACGAGTGCAGTTGCGTGAAGCTATCTTCATTCGAACCAATTTGAGATTTAGACCTGAAGAGTGAAAACTGATGCTTTGGAGCTTCAGTTTTAGTTTCAAAAGAGAACTTCCCCTAAAAATGGCCATTTGTACATCAGTCACTCACGATAGTGATGGTCAAAATCTAAATCTAACCTCCTGAAACAGTGATCTTTATTTTCCAGAGGCCAAACTGCATTGTACAGTTGATCTGTAGTTAGTATTAGCAGAACTCACTGGGGTATAGGCCTTTTCCACAGTAGATATGTATTGATGTGCAGCAGCAGGAAAGCACAGGTGTATTCGATAGACTAATCACTGGAACGACTGACTGGGACACTTAATGGAAATCAGCTGCGTTTAATGTTATTAGTCACAGCTGTGGTTTTCCTGCACTGATTCTTAAATCACTCACTGGTTGGTTTAATTTGTACAATTGAGATCTGCAACCTTGGTTGAATTAAGATAACAGGTGCATTTATTTTCCTGTTCATTAACTGCCATTTAACACAAGCCTGTTGTAATACAGGTAGTAAAATGTTCATTGATAAGCTTTCAGTTATACAATTTCAAGCAATTACTATCATTCAATTTTTTCGGGGAGCTATCAAAACATCTTGTAGAGTCAACTGGAAACTGTCTCAGTGCAGGGTGTCTTAACCCAAAACATTTTCATGTTAGTACAAACTAGTACAAAAAGTTTTATTTGAAGTAGTGAAACTGTTTAATGTTTTGAAATGGAACTGCTTGGTTAGGGACAGGCAGCAAAAACGAATTGGTTAATTTACATCTAGTTTAAGTTTGAATAACTACTTACCTACGTGACTACTGCAGTTAGTCACATAGGTGAGGTAGATGTTGATGTGGCACAACTATGTACAGACATTACAGGTTTATTCGGAAAAAGAATGTTAAGATTTGTTTTGACGCTAAAAACAAACACCTACACACTTCCTCACTTCTTCCTTTCCTCCTGTCATAATTACTACTGCCACTAGAGGTCACCACTGCACCTCCTGAAATACATGGGTTAACTACGAATTACAGTCCATTACTCTTTGCAGGTATAACTACAAATAGTGAATGAGAACAGCCTGGTTAACGTAACCAGATGTCTGACTTTAGGCCACTGCTGACATGATAAAATTATCATATTTTGTGAAAAGAACTTGGGCTTTTCTAAACGTGCGTTTTTTATTTAAATTTTTTGTTAAAAAGGCCTTCCTGTAAATAGTGTGGTAGCATGTCATGGCATGGAAAGGACATAATGCTCTATATGCCTTGTTATTTGGCCCCTGGCAATGCAGAGTTCACACACAGACAGGCTGTCTGCATTATAGTTACTAGGCAGACCTCATGCCTCCATTCATCTATTCAAGCTTAATATATCTTCTATACATGTGTGATGATAAGAGTTACATGTGTCTGAATGAGCCCCTGGTGGCTGACATAATGTCTTCTTGGTTGTCTGAGGCATGTGTGAACCTCATGCTCCTTCCTGCCTCCTCTCGCCCACATCCACCTGTCCCCTGTCCTGTGCCCTCTGCCCCCCTGTGCTGCATCTCTGTCCTGACAAGCCTCTCATTCATTGGAGCCGGGCTTGGAGGGTCCGCACTGAAATCCTCAGCATGTGTCAGTTGCTACTGCAATGAGCTCAAAATAGATTGTTAACTGCCACTTGTATGTGTGTGTCTCACAAAAATGTGGACAGAAGAGTGACAGGACCACCCTGTTCCAGAGGTTAAACATAAAGAGGTCCAGATGACCCCGAAACTGAGCTGTTTTACAGCTGTTTTATAGGGTTCTTCAATCACTCTCTTTGCACATTTTCTCCTGTTAAACTTAACAGTTTGGACACGTTTGCATGTCTCAAACAGCATGCACGTTAGAGTGCTTTCAAGTTCTACAGTGTTTGCATTTTTCTTCTACTCTAAAAGGATGTTCCCTCTTGGTATCCACCTGCACCGGACATGTGAGTGCACGGTTTGGTAAACAGACTGGGAAGACGGACACCTGTTCTGGATCCAAGTTGTGATCTTCAGGTGTTTATTCAGAAGCTTGGGACAAAGCTTGACATCAAAGATCATATTAGTGCATCTAAGACAAAATATAAGATATTTATAATATCTGAGATAATATATAATTAAAAATGATCAATTAAAGTCTTTTGTAAAGTTCACATAGCTTCAATAATTGCTGAGCCTATTCCTCGAACACCTGTATCAATAACGAGCACATCTTGAATTTCTTAGATCTAGATCATCTACTGAGAGTGTTGACGGCTTAAATTATGAATTTAGGGGTCAACCCTGTTAGACCATAGGTGTAGTTTAAATCCCACCACTCTTCACTTCCATTTTTCACCCACTTTATCTGCAAAGGACAAAACGCCCCATCTGTTGGACTGCAGCTCGTGTCACAGCTCTGCGCGCTCTATCTTCGTCCACATGTCCGAACTGTCAGTGTGTCTGTGTCCGTCCATTGAAATGGCCATCTCAAATGCCAGATGATGAGTGTGGCGGTACAAGAGGTGGGACCATCAAGGACAGCCGGGTGGACCCTAAAGGGGTTCTTGAGAATTTCAGACCTCTCCATTAAAATAGATTGGGGCCCAAATATCTCCTCTTTGAAAGACAATCTGTGCGGCTCACCTTTCAAAACAAGAGCGGGGCGCTCTCGTGGGATTAGCTGGTGTTGCCCGGCAGAGGTGACTATAGTGGTCTATTTATCGTGTGACGAATGACCAATTTTAATTTGGTTTCAGTGGAGTGGTCAGCTGGGAGCGACTACATGGCCCGCCGTCTGGCCTGTGGCCCACGCAAACATGTTCACCTCACACAAATACATTAGCACACACACACACGCTCTTAGGTACACACTGTGCTGAACAAAGGAGACGATAAGTCTACGGCCATGTTATCAGCTCTTTGAGGCTGTACCCACCACTATTAGCTTAATGTCTTTTCCTAACCACTTGACCTCAATGGATGTCATGTGGTAATGGACAGATGTGAAGGAGATTCATTAGGAAAAAGCAACCAACATGCTAAAATACTAATTGGCCCAGGTCTGCCGCGGCAAAAGACAATGTTCTAAAGATGAACGACCCAAGAGCATCTTTCCAACTTGGACAATCTGGTGAAAAATATGCCTACATTACCAAGGTTGGAACTGAAATTTAAAAAAAAATAGAAGAAGAGTACTAATATCAAAAGTGAAATTAAATGGTTGTCACCTCCTGTCCACTCATAATTGAATTCGTTTTTTGGCAGCTGAATTACTGAAAAACTACTGGCCCAAAGTTCATGAAACCTGGTGGAAGTGTGCAGCATGGGCCAAGGAAAAAGCCATTACATTTTGGTATAAATCCTACTTTCATGAAGGTTTTAGTTCTTTTGAAATATTACTTTGAAGTCAGATTTGTCACTTTGCAGTGATGGCTTTGACTCCAGTAATATACGGAGCTGCAATTTTGAAATAGTGATACAGATTGTTTGTCTACACAGTGAGAATGTGTTGGAAACATTCTTGGAAAGAGAAAGATGAGACCACAGAAGCCTGCAGGGTTCCTCAAAACAAAATAACTTGGCCTCATTTTGTTGTTACTGGTTCCACCACCTATACATGGTGCATTGGTTTGCTGTCATATGTATGCTCCTTTGTCAAGGAAGATGATGTTTAAGTAACTTTCTTCTTTTAGAGTTAGATGACAAGATTGAGTTATGTCTTTGTGCTAATTATTAAGCTAGACCAAGCAGTTGATTAGTTAGCTTTGCATAAAGACTGAAAACAGAGGAAACTGCTCGCCTGGATCAGATGACAGTTTTTAAAAATCTGTCCACCGGCACCTCTAAATTTTATAGTCTTCTTGTCATGAGGTTACAAGGCAAGCAGCCGAGACTCCAGGAAGTCACTGTGCCCCACCAGGACAGTTACAGCACGGGACTCCATGCAAAATCTAGTAATTGGCATACCAATTATACTACATCAGTGAGCGCTGCCTGCCTCATTTTAATTTGGGGGCAGAGGCCGGCTGAACCTCTGCGCCCCTTTACTTCTGGACTTTATATGAAGCTCAACTAACCGAACCTAATAATACACCATAAATGTGCCACTAAAAAGTCTGACTTCAGTAGGCCATCTCGTCTAGCTCAGCATTTAAACTTCAAACTTCCAGCTCCACATATAAAATGTACTCCTCTATTTCCCATTTTTACATCTCGCAGTGTTCTTTAGATAGTAGAAACAATAGAATACAGACCAAAAATGGACCGTGCAGTCATATGCTACTGTATTTAGCATTGGAGAACACTCATAACATAAACTTTATGATTTTAGAAGTCATCATAGTAATGACATGACGCATCGCTGTTATAAATGGTTCAGTAGCACCAGGCTTAGCGAGGCGCGTCACTTGATAGGCTCTAATGGTGTTAGGTCGATGATGGTTACAGTAGGAGTGAGGTCATTCCTGGCTCCTGCAGGGCTGAGATACCCTGTCTGTGAATTTCAGCATTATGCTTCGAAATACTCACGACATACTGCACATACAGATGCAACACGCACAGCCAAATACTAACACTTAAAACTGCACAATTATACAGACACAGATACTGAACTTGTGACACAAGAGGCAACAGAAAAACTGTTAATATGCATACAAGAATTTTGTTTCTGTCCGTTTTGTTCGACCTTGTTCAAGGTCATAAATAATCCAGGCAACAACAATGCTCTACTGTGGGCCTCTGGGTGGCGAAAGATGCGTGTATGACGGGACTATTTGTGGAGGGATTGGAGACGGTGCATTTATTTTCTGTAGTGTGAAGACGGAGGCTACAGAAGGTATTTGACCAAGATATGATAGCACGTATGAGGGAGTTAAAGGGCAGCCATGTGTCTGAAAACATATAGTAGTGTTGCCTGTCTGTCTGTCTGTCTGTCTGTCTGCATGTATGTTCGGCTGGGTAACTAGGACTGGCCCTATCACATACAGCAGTCACTGACCTCAGACGCAGTGTAATTGTCCTTGACAGATGCTGCTCTATACATGTTCAATCTAAATACAGTCTGTTTCCATGACATAAATCTGTCAGTGTCTCATAGCATGTCAGCTAATGTTATGACCTACACATCATGTACTTGCAGCGCAGCATGCAAGCGCTGCTGTTAAGTTTTATATTAAGAAAATATCACACATACTGTTTTGTTTTGACTGGCAACTGCAGTGTAGTGTCAAAGTGTGATGGGCCGCTTCTGTGATTAGTGGGCCTAAGTAATTCCAATATTATCAGCATGTTCATTAGCACCTTCAAGGGGCATAGTAAACACAACAACGGACATTCAGTCCAGTCTGTCAGTGCTCCATTAGAGTTTTCAAGTATTAATGGGGAAATATGTTGCACATCTCCATCAGCTTTGGGTCTTATTATTCCAGCCTGTCAGTGCATCCTCCCGTGTCTTCTATCTGCTCTGCCTCATCTTTGTCCAGCCAATGACAAAGCACAAAATGCAGAAGGATGTATGTGTGTGCACTGTGTATAGGTGTTGTGGTTCATTGATACTCTGAAGTGAATATCTAGCTTTTTAGTAACAGTATTGTGGTCCAATGGATGGTAATGTCTGGGGTTCTCCAAGGGTGGCTTATAGTTAGCAAGAGGGATTGTTACCATATAGGTTAAACTTAGGCTGCCATAGTGCTGCTAGTGTGCAAATTTAAATATTAAATAAACCATTGTTTTCCTTTTTTTGCAGCCTAAGCAGTCGATATTGTACATATCACCACCTTCCTAAAATAGGAAGTAATTTTTTTGACAAAAGTGATTTTTTTTTCAATATCTGCTTCTCGTTTTATTTAAATCACTTGGGCCATTATTATTAAAGTATTTTCTGTATTACACATGTGTACAATTTCAAATAGAGGTTGTATTTGCAGATTTAAATAATGAAAAAAAGGCTTGACTATTGGCCTTTAAATATAATGATAGATGGTTGTGATGTTTGGGGATGGAACTAAGCACAATTGAAAGGAAGCAGATGTAAATTATATCCAAAGAACCCAAAAGCAGAAAAAGACATTTTGCCAGTCAAAATTTTACCCCCCCTCTGAATGATTGAAGTTGCATGGAGGCTCTAAAAAGGAACCGGCCAGAGTCTGGCTCATTAAGACTTGTTTCTAATTCAAGTCACAGAACACAGTGAGCCTGTGGTTTTCCTCTGTTGGCAAATGCTGCAGCTCAGCTGCATTCGTAGCAATGCTCTTGGTTACTGGCAAAGTCTCATCCTCCCTCAAACCTGAAACAAACCTGTACATTCAGATCTCATACTTCTGTGGCACATAATCGCAGCCCCACAGCCTCTATTGGCTGTACACAAAGCTGTAAAAATAACCATGGTTTTATGTTGGAAGGATTGAGAAAGATGTTACTGCTCTCATGTCAGCCACCCAACAAGTCTGGAGCCTGTGAAAGAGTCTCCAACAACAGGTGGAGTAAAGAGCTGATTAAATTATGCAACAGCTCCATCATGTGGACTCTTAAGGTACAGCATGTAGACTAAAGCCAGGACATATTGCAAACAGGCCTATGGATCAGTGCCACTTTTGTTTCCACAGTCTTCTCATAATTATGTAATTTATTCAACTCTATATTTGTCCATTAAAAAAAGATAAATCATCCAACATATGATTTTAAATTACAGATATTTAATAACTTGACGAAACACCACAGGGGCAACACCACACAGACAGATGTTTGTTTTAGGGAACTCAGATGGTAAGACACAAACAGTGAGAAGTTGACAGCAGCTGAAGCATAAAGGGAAAACAGATCGTGTGAGGACAGCTCGAGATTGTCCAAGTACATGACAGTGCCAGTGCTCCGATAGTAGCCCTATCGAGATTACTATGACAACAAATAGACATCCAAATGTGTCCCTCTACATATATAGCCTAATACTTTCCAGTGGTTCTGCCAGTAGCTTTTCAGCACCCAACTCCGCTCACGACAACACAAACACACGACATTATTAAAACAAGACTATCACACTAAAATAGAGGGAATACAGTGTGTCCTCCCCTCGTACACTTAAACAAACACACACACACACACACACACACAAACTCCAGTTTAAATATTAATTAGGGCCTTATGAACTTCAAAAAGCAAAGCAGGAAAGGTGAGCAGGTTAACCCTCTGTAAGCTGCTACATTTAAGCTTCATTTTTACATCATCACTCGAGAAAAAAAACATACAAAATTATCAGCCACGTTAACCATTAGCTCAAATGATTAGAGAACAAAGTAAGAGGTTGTATTGCAATTTCACGAACCGATGTAAAGGCAGTGACAGATGATAGTGTTTACACAACACTGATCCAGATGAGGCCATAGTTTGTCACCTTTTTTGGCCTAATAACAACACGTTTCACTAAATAACCTGTTGCTGAGATTGATGCATAACTATCATTGTTTAGTGTATTGCTGGCTGAAAATAGCGTTTAAAAGTCTTCAATTTGAAGGCTTTTAATTTATGAATTAAAGGTCCCGTGAAATGGTTTTAAAGTTTTACATAGGGTTTACTTTTTTTTACCTAGGGCTGCAGAGTCATTCCATGGTAAGATGGGAATTCTTTCTTCATTTGTAAATAAAATCATATCTTTGATTAGGGAAAGTGCACTCAATTTTTAGATTGTAACCCTGCAATAGATTCAGCAGCACTCTTTCATCACATGTGCAGATCATTTACCAGCATCCCATTAAATAGGAATTCAATAACATTGCCACCCTGTGCATGCACAGTGCATTCTCCATCACATGCATTCCACACTACTGCACTGTGTGCACATGATATGGAAAAAGGCTTCTTTATGTCTCTATGTGACATGGTGATCTGACCCCTATATTTCCATTTTATGCTTGTTAATTCCCATAAATTCCTGTGGAAATATGTAAAACCAGAATTTTGCAACAATCTGATCTTTCTTTTAATTGCAAAATCAAAACATAAATCTGTATTGATTTAAAATCTATTGTTTTACCATTCTGGTAAGAAGAACAAAGTGTTGCTTTTGTGTATGCCAGTTATTAAATGAATAAATGTTTTTGCAAAACCGACAACAGCTGTGACTGCTTCTGTCAGTTTCCTTT
Source organism: Serranus cabrilla (assembly GCA_903364295.1). NCBI lineage: Eukaryota > Metazoa > Chordata > Actinopteri > Perciformes > Serranidae > Serranus > Serranus cabrilla. The sequence goes on from CAFUXE010000239.1 coordinate 176,452, forward strand.
GTAGACCTGCACGTTTTGAAGAAGCAGCGTACTGGATCCTTCACAGAGCTAAGATTGCTTTCAATTGCATGGAGATCTCTGAATAAGCCAAGAATATTTTGGTATAAAAATAAGTGAAATACATTAAGTCATTTTTGGCACATGTTCAATGGGGCAAAATACACCCAGTGACACAAAAAACACAATGACAGGATTTTCATTTCACGGGACCTTTAAAAATGCATACTAGTATTCAAACATTTTTGCAGACCTGATAAAAGTTTAAGCACTAACATCTGTAGAACAGTCACACTTCTGTCACAGTGCACTGTCCATCAGGACTACGTGAGCGAAGACTGAGCGCAGAGCTGGACGGCCCGCCTCTTGGAGGCATCCTGGCTGGCTGGCTCTCCCTTAGCGGCCTTTGCCCATGTCTCTGTGGCCTCGATTCTGCTCTGCCGTTCTCGCACTCCCTCTCCTCCTCGCTCTCACTGCTGCCGGATGCATAGTCATATGCCTGTAGCTCCTCGTCTCCTTCCACCTCTTCGTCCTCTGGCTGGCTGATTAGAAGCTCGGAGAAAGACTCTTCCACGCTTGAGGGTGAGGGAGCACGTGGACTGGTAAGATGGCGCCCCAGGAGTGTCGGGGGTCTAACAGGGGGAAGAGATGCCAGAATCCCAAAGGACTGAGACTGTGATTGGCCATCAGTGTCCGATCCATCAGCAGAGCTGACGCGTTCTGTTGCAGCAGGAGTGACAGCTGGTGCAGCAGGAATGGGGGCAGGTTCGGGGTCTAACCTCAGTCCTGCGACTCCCTTCTTGGGGATATTCAAAATGTCCCGCTTTATCTTGCGTCTACGGCCGTGCTCATTCCGGCGATATTGCACCATGTTCTCCAGGTCAGCCACATAAAGAAATCCTGCAATTAGCATCTCTGTGCTCTTCCTGTCCTTAGCAAAGGCCTCCTCCAGCTCAGAGCTGGTCCTCTCATCATATTGCCACCAGCCGTTACGTCCTTCATAGTACCATGCATATTCTCCACGAGAACCGCCTGCGGTTCCTCCACTGCGGCTCACCCCTGCAGCGGCTGCTTTCAGTTCCTCAGGTGAGAGGAGGACTGGCCGCTCTAGGAAGTCCTCTGGGACTTCTTGTCTGCAGAGAGCACAGCGCTTGCTCTGCCAGGAGGCACCTTTCACACATAGGAAACAGAAGACATGTAAGCATGGGAGGCGCACCGGGTGGACGCAGGTCTGCAGGCAGATGGCACACTCCGGGGTGATGGAGGTACTGGAAGGGTCTGGATCTCCTACTTCCTCTTTCAGCTTGGATGGAGTCAGGGCATTCACTGAGCAGTCCACTTCTCCACAGCCTGCCATACTAAAGAGAAACACAGCACGATCACAACTGGTCTGCCCAGCGAGACTTGTATTTAATTACATAAACGCATGTTAAATTGAAATAATACACTTGAATATATATTAAATATGCATGCAATTTGGTGCGGTTCAACTTGTCATGCGCTGCTCTGTTTACACTTTCGGGAACGCCCTCATATACACACACAGCACAAAAGTTATGGTCCGTGCAAATACATGTAAGAAATAAAGTTTACGCACAATGCTATTCATCAGTATTTAAATACTGAACTTGCACAGATAATTTCGAGTTATATTGAAGGCCTTTTTCTGCAGTTTGAGCTGATGACCACTGTACTGCTAAGCTAACCTTAGCTAGCTCGCTAACTTGCTAGTTGCCTTACATTTTTAAAAAGCTATATTCGAGCAGTGACGTTAAAGGCTCGTTTGCTTAATATGAAGTTAAAGCTTTAACTCACATTAATGTTAGGCTGACATTAATATACCTAACGTTAGGCTACTGCTAACTTGACAGCTGCTCTATTATGTAGTTAGCATGTTATGCTAGCTGTCAGTGTTAAGTCAAAGCTGTTTAACTTCTCTATTAAAACACTCACCTGAACACTGAGATTCCTCTACAAGCGTCCTCAGCAGAAGCGCAGATGGAGAAATGTATGAAGCAGCATTGATATTTGGTTATAAAGTTATGTAGCCGAGTAATGACTGCGTTATTGAGGTCAGTGCGCTGTTCCGGCCAAGCCCAGCTGACTTCAGTGTGACTGGATCGGCCTCAGAGCGTCACTACCGCCGGCTACATGTTCTGTAGATCTGGTACAGCTGCGCACAGTCAGCTCCGGGTCTTTATTTTTAGTCTGTGGTCCGGGACTGTGACTCCTGATAAGAGCATAAATAACAGACTAGGACAGAAGAAGAACGCTTCACTCTTTTGCGATAAGAACAACGTTTTTTCCCCCGAGTGAAGCAGATCTTCATATTTTTCCCCACGTAGACATTTATTTGTATTCAGCATACTGTTTAATAGTCCGACTTATATCAATAATTATTCGTATATTGTTATGTTGTCATGTTTATATCGCTCATTTCGTTGCAAAATTTACTAAAACATGCACTTGAGAAATTATTTTTCACTCAAAGAGATAAAAATCTCGGGATAATTCCGAAAAACAAAACAGAATATTTAGGCAGAAGAAGAGAAATTGTTTTTTTGTTTTTTTAAAGGTGATTTTTTTCCACGAAAACTTTTCCTAAAATGTTAAGATAGTGATCTCATGCATTCAGGAAATAAAACAGGGCAGATAGATTTCTCATGTGAACGTATTATACTTCTCTACAAAAACAAACAAACAAGAGGTTTACAACATATTCTAAATATCCTTCCAAAATATCAAAAATATTCATGAAGCATGTTTGTTCATTTGTTATATATATATTTGCATCAATTTAGCACAACTGTTATTCATGTGTTTCACTGATATGTCTCTGATTCAGCCAGAGCAATAGGTATGTAAGAAATGTATACATGATCATATCCATCCATCCCATTCATTATTTCTGTTGGATTGCATAGAAAAACAGTTTTATTTTAGATTAATACATCTTTACAGTTTACAATAGCTTAACCAGCCAATATAAAATGTGCAATGACAAGTTGAATATATCTCAACACCAAAAAAAAGCTTTCTTTTTTAAAATTAACAAATAGTCTATAAGCTGCTCACTTTCTGCATCTTTTGTCTCTTTTTGACGACACACTTCCTGATCTCTGACACGTGTGGGCAGGGGTCACCGTAGACACTTGGGGAACGCAGAACTTGTCGGTTACGTGTTTCCTGTCCCCTCCTGAAGCCCTGCATGCTCCTTTTCCGAATACATGGACCCCACACTGTCCATTCCCCAACCTCACAGTGCTCTGTGAGGAGAGAGATGATGATGATGATGATGAAAGATACTCAGACAGTGAGACAGTGAGTTTTAACGTGTGGAAAGTGACTCTCTCTCACCTTGGGGGGTGCACTGCATAAGCTGCAAATCAGGCTCGAACCCCCTGGGGCAGGTGAGATGGCACTGACCGTGGAGAAAGTACAGGTCTGCTCTACACCTCACACACATGTTCCTCCTCACACACACCTCACAGCCTGTAGAGCACTCTGAGGCAGAGTAACACAGACATCCTTCATTGTACTGTAGTTCCCCGACACCATAGACCTCATTCATGTGTGACATGCTGGACAGAGCCTCACCTGTGCACTCTCGCAGGACCGTGTTTGCTGCCAGTCCATTTGGACAGCTGTTTTCACATTTGCCCCGGAACAGGAAGTGACCCGGGTGACAATGTGTGCAGAAATTCTCACTGAAGCAGGAAGCGCAGTCCTCCTTGCACCCTACAGCCCAAAGAAAATGAACCACACTGACTTTAATCAGTTTGCAGTATACACGGTGTGTATTTCTGTTTGAAAGAATGACAATAAATTTCTTTAAAGCAAGATAAAAGTGCACTTTATAACAGTTTATAACTTAAAGCAGGCATTTGTAATTTAGTGTACTATTGAAAAGTTCACTGAAATAGAACTTACAATTTCCTTAAACTTATTTAAATTTATTTTTTGAGTGTAACTTGCGCAGTTCACTTTAAGAATTTACCCTAAAAGTGTGCATAGGACTTGAAAATAAGTGTAATTTCATACGTGCACTGAATTACCTCTAGTTACAACTTAGTATCCTTTCTTAAGTACATTTAAATTAACTTACATTAAAGCACAAAATTTGTAAGTATACTAAAATACTTAATGAAGTGAAACAAAAGTACACTTTTGGAAACATACTAAGTGTATTATACATTATTTGAAAATAAGTACACTAAATTAACACAAGAACTATTTGCAATTTAGTGTACTTCTTAAAATACACAACAGTACATCTTTAAAACATTTTTTTAAGTATACTTAAATCCACTTGTAGTGAAGTGAAATTAAAGTATGGATTAATAAAGCATGCTGGGTATTACAAAGGGCATGAAAATAAGTGTACGTATAAGTACATTTAAGTACCACTACAGTACACTGAAATTCCAATTGACAATGAATTTCCCCTCTGGGATAAATAAAGTAATTTTGATTTGAATATTGATTTTTTTTTAAATTAACCAAGCACACAATTTATAGTATTATAAAATACTCTTCTAATGAAGTGAAATAACAGTACACTTTTAGAAACATACTAATAGCATATTATAAAGCGAACAGAATTACAGAAAATTAACAATTTAAGTATTTGCAGATTTGTATACTTTTAAAAGTAAACTTATATTTTTGTATACACTTACAATAAAGTTTAGACTGAAATATCACAAGAATTTGTATATTTAAAATATAAAAAAGTACCCTTTTTAAAGAACATATTGAAATACTTAAATTAATCACAAAAAGGTAACTAGTGTATTTAAAATATATTTCTAATACACTCAAATTTACTTTTAACCAGATGTGTGTGAGTTGACGTGTATTCACACTTACTGGCGCAGGTGCTGATGTGTGGAGAGCGTCGGCCGTAGTGTCCACTGGGACAGGAGGACAGACAGGTACCCCTCTGCCGCATCCCATCCAGCTCCAAGTGGAAGAAGAGGCGAGGCTTGCAGGACAGACAGCCATTGAGGGCAGAGCACGTTGCACAACCTGCCGAGCAGAGTCTGCTCACGGAGGAGCTACCTGTGAAAAAAGGAGATGTGAGATGTGTGTTTCTGGCTGCGTAAACACTGGGTGAGTTTTATGTTATTCCTGTTCTCGTGCAAAGTGAAGTGCTCTGTTTACAGTATAAAACCTTACAGGAAACTTGGTTTTATGAGCCAATCTTGAGCCAGGCTTTGAAATTCATAGTAAGTGGGTAAATCCAATGGAAACCTATGAGCACATTGTTCCCTGAAAGCTGAAAGAACACACTTATTGTCTCCACATGTAGTGTCTGTCTACCGTTTACTGTCTCCCACTGAAGAGGGGAAAAGATAAGGCACACTGAACAGGAGCCATGTCTAAAAAATGTATTAGAGAAGATAGAATGATAAGTTCTGCATGAACACTTACGTCTTGTGTTGTCCAGGCCTTCTGAGAGGTTCATGAAGTGCAGGATCCAAAGTAACGAACGTATCTGCATTTTCCTTCACCTTCAGTACGGCATCGATCCAAGTCAGCAAAGACACCTTGCGCCACATCCCAAAATCATGATGCACATCCAAAAAGAAAACTCTCCATAAAATGAGTTCAAATGACCCAATGTGGAGACTCCAGTCTGGGTGAGAGAGCAGTCGAGTGCAAATGTTTTCTTGAAGCAAAATCCCATGTGCATTCCATGAGATCATTCAAGCCGGCAGAATGCCACGAAGAATGCAAACAGGAGAGAAACCATCATATGATTGTCGCAACCCAGATCTAATGTAAGTTTGGGTAAGCTGCTGTGGGCTTGTCTCTGCCGTTTCCCACACACACACACGCACGCACACACTCCCAACCTCCTCTTACCCGTCCTTCACAACCCTCCTCCTGATCTATTATCACATCACACTGTGGCTCTTCACAGAATATCACTGCAATTTAAAATAATAACACATATTCATCTTAACGGGGACTTTCATCCTCATCTGTCACATACTCACATTTGCACCCAACAAAAGCTTCAAAAGTTCATCTGCGCTCACTTTAAATCTGAGTTTTAGACATTTATATACGAGTGTGTCTTCATGACATCACAGCTGTGATGTGATTTTATAGTCCTAATATTTAACGAGGAAGATTGAGTAGGTATGAGCAAATCTTCTGACTCTTGTTTGACCCATCCATCCACTCCAGTCTCCACCCTATAAGGATTTTCTGGTCTTTATACTACGTTTTAAAAAACTAATGCAGAGAGGTACGTGGAGCATCATAGTTTGACAGGTAGGGCCGTTTTCTTTACTTTTTTTGTGTGGAAAAAAAACACAAAAACAAACTATATTAGTTAACAATGATTAATATAGTAATATAGTAATTAATAAATGACATTATTTGTGTAGCGGAATAATTTAGACAAGCTTTTCAATAGGGCGACACAGGAATGAGTTCTTAAAAAAGGAAGTAAGTTTGCATTTTCCTCCAAGGTCTCTGGTTAACACAAGCTAAAGAACATGAAATACGTTAGCAAACACCCCACTTGTGAATTTTAACGTGTCTTTAAAAAGGCGGTCGCTAACAAGTGAGATAACAAATGAGACTACAGTGGTTGTCAGAGACATTAAACGTCATCATGCCGGACACGGTATGGAACTCTCCCATTAGTCCTCCTTACAGCTTCTAGTCGTGTTTTTCAGGGATTAGGTAAATAAACTATTTATTAGGCTACAGTTTTGCTAGCTGGTTAGCTTGTTGGGGAGCATCGGATGTAGTTTGCTATATCATAACGTTAGCTTTTTACTTCTGTCGGCTGAATGCTTCATACATCATAAGTGTTTTTCATTTGTGAAGATTATCCTGCTGAACAAAACGTGTGAGGATCATAAATGTCTGTTTTCACAGAGCTTATTTTCTGCTGTGATCCAAAATTCAATGCAAAAATCCCATTAGAGAATTCTCAATAGACCTCATGGCGATGCCAACTTCTGGGCTGTCCAACGAAAATACGCCATTTCATTTGCTCTCTATAGAAACCATAACGATCCAATTTCTTTGCATCAGTACACTTGAATGTCCATTAAATTATTATGCTACCTTCTGTTAATCCTGCACCACAGATGAGCTTGTATAGAGGTGAGTCTAACACAACAGGTAAACAAACCCGCTCTCACTTTTAAATCAAACACTCTGTTCAGACAGGGTGAGTGTGTGACCATGACAACAAAATATCTCCTCATTTGGTTCCATTTAAAACAATGAAGCATGTCTGTGTTTTTGAAGCATGTCATCAGAAGATCAACACCAGCTTTTTCAAAGTCTTCTCACACAGCATGTCTATGAAGTCACAATGATGGGATAGAGAAAACAAAAAACATCCATTGGAGAAAAACTGCAATTACCATGTGGCCACACTTTTGAGATTTAATTCAGCATAAGCCGCCATTGGGCACTTTGTGTTCTCCATGAAGACTGGATTCCAGAGACGAAAACCACAAATACAGGGTGATTTGACTACCTCCCAATGAGAAAAGAAAACTGAGAGAACTGGAGGTGTCAGCGAGGATCTACGATTCCCACAGAAACCCTGGAAGGCGATAAAAGATTTGTTGTTTGGCGTCCCGGTGTGTATTATCGCCTGTTTTGGGAACTCTGTGGTTCTCAAAACAGATTTAAACTCTCCAGTGTTCCCCTTCCTGGAATTGGTCTCCCTCTGCAAATTATGGTTCTTTGCTTTGCTCCATAATCCTTTCAGAGCCTGTCAACTCTTGTAGAATCAAAATATGTTGCTTTTGCTTATTTCTGAACGTTCTGTCACATTGTTGTTAGACTAAAATAGTTGTATGCCTCCTCAGGGCTGAGACGTGACCAGAAACAGTGACACACTTGAAACCTCCACCATGTGCTCCTTATTATAAAAAAAGGCACAGCAAGTTATCATAATAACATCCCTGCCAAAACGGACTGCCGTGCTTTCTTGGGCTTGTCTGGAAAAATGTCAAAAGAGGAATCAGCAGGAGCTTTGCAGTGAGATTTTACACTGGAGCTGATTTATCGGAGAGAGTTACACACTAACAGACAGAGGAGCTGGACAGCGGCTACGCTGGCCGGCTTAAATTGTCAACAGGTGCTCAGACACAGGCGAGGCACGGCTACTTTTTTTTATTTCGATAGAGTAAGAGGAGTGTGTTTCTCAAATCCCTCAAGAACAAAAGCAAACCAATAAAGAAGGACACTAGAACAGGCCAAAGATCCTCTGGATGTGCAGCCAGCTGCTGCAGAGCCACATCATCAATCACTCTGTACGCAGCAGATTTATAGATAAGATTAGCTTGCAACACGAGTAGGTTTTAACTCACTAACAAGAATTTGAAAACTTGGGAGGAATAGAGCCTGTATGCAAATGTTGGAGGTTTCTCTATCATGAGAATATAAGAATGAAGGAGGGAACAGCGGCGCAGGTGTCAGGAGGTCAAAGGTCAGCAGGGTTGGGCTCCACAAACCCAGTAACACCTCCTCAACCTGACTGGAAACATAAACATGACAAGGCTATGCTCACTGGGGTGCCAGATCAGATTCTGGAAGCAAATAACCGTTGGAGGCAAAGGAATGTCTGAGCTGCCAGGAAGAAAGACGGGAAGAAGAAAAATGGGGAAGATGGAGGAGTGAGAGGGTCAGGGGAATAAAAACTTTACTTACAATTTAAACCAGATGGACATACACCTGTAATCATGTTCACATTATCTAAAAAGTACATTCACTGATGGCATTTTATATTAAAACACTGCTTTTCTTTTAGATAAATGCCTTTTCTCCCCAATAGGCTTGCCATGGCAGTCGTGTTCCCGGCGTACATTGACTACATTACTTATTAAAAGCAGACACGGCCACATGAAAGTGAAGCCATGCTGTGGAAACGCACCTAAACCACCTGGTGTCAGGGTTCTGCTGGAGCAGAAAATGCACATATTGGTTGCAATAAAAACCTAACAGATACCTTAGGATCAGGCATATTAAAGATGTACACCTCTGACCTCTTCAGTTCTCACACATCAGGCTGTGAGGAACCCTGCAGTGGTCAGGTATGAGCAGGATAGTATCACAGCAGGCACACAATATATGTGGCGTGAAGAAGTGAGGAATTTGGAAGCGAAGGAGCTGTGAAGCGTGCAGCTTAAAACGCTGACCGTGACGGATTATATCAGAGCGAGACCGTGTTGAAGAGATCCGGAGCGTTCAATAAACTGTCCACAGGTTTGAGATCAAAGCTTAATACACTCAAGACATGAGCTTTGCCATTGTACAGTGTGAGTTTATTGTATTTTTCTGTTTCTACTTTCATATGTGATGGCTGAGCTGATGGAAGGAGTCATGACATTATAATATTATTATTAATTTTGTATATATCATTAGGACATGAGCAAGCTGTAGTGTTTAGTAGGTTTTGGGACCAACAGGTCTACAATATGAGCCATGATAAGATTCATAAAAATTTAATAAAGAGCACAAATGCTCATGGCAGGAAAACAAATACTCAGTGGATAGAATAAAAAACACAAAAATTTAAGAAGAAAAATATGTCATAAAAAGGCAAATATAGGGTCCGATAACTGAGCGGTTACGGCATAAATGCCATGAGCAGCAAGTCACAGGTTTGATTCCCAAATGTCCGAACCCTTTCTTGCACATCACAACTGTGCTCTCTTTTACCAACATTATCTCCACTACATACGGTGAAAAAAGGCAAAAAAAAAAACCTTAATGAGAAAATGCTGCTCTTACTGATGATCTTCATGAAAATGTTGATGACACAGGCCGCCGTCTTCACCCCCTTGCTTTTTTCAGCATTTTCTATAAACAAAGAGAAAAAAACATCTGTAAATCTATCTGCTGTTCAAAATGCAGACATCACGAGACATATCCTTAGTAAGAAGCGCCGTGTAATCTCAGCAAAAACTGTCAACAGCAATAGATATTTTAGAAATATTATCATTTGAAGTAATACATTGTTCAGTCCTATGATGTCAGGCTATATTAGTTAATCCAAACAAATGCTCTCAATGTAAGATTGATTAATTAATTAAATTTGAAAAAGACAGATCTTTATAGAATATGTTTATTGACCAGATCAATCAGACAACATGCTGCTTAATGAACTCCAACACTTTCTATGAGTTTTTTCTGTTGTTGTTTTTTTTTTTTTTTTTTTACAGTTTTACCAGATAAATGAGTCCACCTTTCAGGTGCACCTGCCTTCAAATATATTGCGAGATATAGTTCTTAGATACCTGACAGATACTGCAGCCTTTAATGCAAAGATTTTGATGCTTGATATCTCAATTGGCTTAAGAAGGATATTGGTTATAATTATCTTTGAGCAAAAACTAAACAATATCTCTGACTGAAAAGTGATGAATAAAGTAAAACAAATTAAAAAGAAGAATTACTTCATTGATCATCTTAAGGGAGTTTTTTTTTTTACTCCATATTTATTTCACACAGACACACACACCACAGAGAGAGAGGATTACACTATGCATGATGCAGTTGTTGTGAAGGGATGTTATGAGTGGTGGGGCTGCATGGTCACTGGGGCCCATTGGCAAAGCCCACTGCCCAGGAGCTGAAGTCTACAGTTCCCACTTTGCACTGGTAGATTTATAGCAATTTAATTGTGGATCATCCAACTTCTCATTTTCCTTTTATCCAGATCATGCCAATAAGTAAAATGAAAATGTGTAAGAACTGTTAGATTTGACCTTAAAATACATTGTTACAATTCCTCCTGTTTTATTTGTATAGAAACATTTAGTCTTGTACCTTCTTTTTGACATTTTGTAGACCAACCGGGTTAAACAACCGTCAGATTACCTGATGATAATACTTGCAGCTCTAGTCAGAATTATTATTGAATTATTATGTATTATATGTTATTTCCATCAATGTGACAAGACTAAGACACAGTAAGCAGTCTGTGTGCATTCATTTTGTACGGTGTGTTTAAGAACGGCCATTTGAGAGTTTTGTATAGCCGTTTAACGTTCAATGACGTGAGATAAACGTTAAGTGAGGTTAGCTTAGTGAGCACAATTCGTGATTTGATAAAACTAACCTTGGAGACTGCTCGGAGATGGTGAGCTCTGATCGTTGCAGATTTCTCTTCAAACGCTTTGGCTTTCGCCTCCTCAGCCAGACTGCTCAAAAACACCAGGGTCAGAAGTTCAATCTGAAAAAATGGGAAGAAACAGACGTGTTTATCAATCAGCCGATTTGTCAGTTAAATGCTAGTTAGCTCTAGTCACAAACAAAGCGAATAACAGTCAGAAACATTAGTAAAGTTAGCGCCTAACACGGGACTTGGCATCTACTTACCATTGCCTCTGACGCCGGCCTCACATTCATGTTACTCTTCGTTTTCGTTTTAATAACATTTTTCAGTTTGGGCACCTTCTTCAGCATTTTCACCAATGTTCGTTAACCAAAAGTTTGTTTATGTCTTCCAATCTCCCGCTTCGCTTACTTCCGGTAAGACTGATTCTTCTTCGTGACATTTATATCGTGTCTTGATGCCGCTACTGCCGCCTACAGTTTCTAAATGCAAACATTAAAACACCAGAATAAAAAGGCAACTCACCAGGGAGAGGATTTTTATTGTATTTTTTTTTTTTATTAAACTTTATTGCTTTGAAAGAATTTGGCAGTACAGTTAAAGTAGAAAAGTTAAAGTAGAAAGTAATTAAATAAGAACATTAATCGAATGCACAGTCTTTCTTTTGTTTGTGTATTTTTTGCTTAAGTTATTGTCTTAATATAGTTTACTGCTCCATTTCTTCTTTAAAAACAGGTAGAGGCACGGCAGTGTGGTGGTATCACTGGTGCTCATTGTGTAGTCTCTGCCGCTACCAAGCGGCTGTTTTGGGCTATTACATCACCAAAACAGCCTTTCTGTATCCGGGTCGGCGGAGAATGATGGCGGCGACCATGGAGATAGGAGCCGGCATGAGCAAAATGCTGCAATTCATGAAACTTATTGGACAGCTCAAAGTAAGACTCCCAAAGCTACTTTCCATTGGCCCAAAATTAACTAAACATTGTTAGACACGTTTCCTTTTAAACTGTTTTGCTAATGCTACAAGGGAAGTGCAGCTCATCATTTTCTTCCTGTATACACACATTACAACGAAATAGAACAACAATGACAATATCATTGCATTTATATTAGTCAAGTGAGTACAGTTTGAGAGGAAGAAAAAGAAACATCTTGTTTCTGCTTTGTCTAAACAAGTGGAAAATAACTAATATTAGGAATAATCTTGTTTAATTAAACAAAGTGTCTCATTTGTGATCTTGTATGGTCTATGAGGTGATGTCATTTTGATGCTTCTTATTCATTGTTTTTCAAATGTCCTGTCTCGGTTTACTATCATAAAAGACTGTTTTCTGACAGAAAAACATGTAAATATTCATATTTCAGAAGCTACAGTGTGTGAATCTTTGGTTATAAATTTCTTAGAATATAAAATGTGCAGTCAAACAACATTTTTCAGTGCATTTTTTTTAAGTTAAGTATCTGCAAACATAATCAGTCTCACTGAGCTGGTGAAATAAGTCATATTTTAGGTTCACCAGTTAATTGTGTGCTGTGGTTGGCTTCACTTGCAGAGGGTCCCACGGACCGGCTGGGTGTACAGGAACGTCAAGAAACCAGAGAGTGTGTCAGACCACATGTACCGCATGGCCATGATGTCTCTGACCATCACAGACCCCACAGTGGACAAGGACAGGTACCTATTCACACAGCTTGCACCCAGAGCTGGAAGCAACTTTTTAAAGGAATAATATTTAACAGCTGACATTAGTAACATTCAACAACACTCAATAAATAAAAAATAATTTTCACATTATTATGTGGCGCAGTCCACTGTTATATATTATATTATACTTTCTCATATATTTTCCCTTATTGTCTTTAGGTGTATAAAGCTGGCTCTGGTTCATGATATGGCAGAGTGCATTGTGGGAGATATCGCTCCATCAGACAACATCAGTAAAGCAGAGAAACACAGAAGAGAAGAGGCAAGTGGCTAGTATCATTCATTTTAATGAAACTATGATGGTTTCTATTAAATGAAGCCCTCACTGTGTTTGGTTTTATGAATTTCTCTTCCTCACCTCTCTCTCTCAGGAGGCGATGAGACGTCTCTCAGCTCTTCTGCCCGACGGACTCAAACAGGAGATCTATGGACTCTGGGAGGTACGCTGCTTTGGTTTGTCATCTCATGAATGAAAGTTTACCTCACATGTGTACCAGAATGTTCTTTTGTGGAAAACACGTTTCTTAACTGCAGGAATATGAGAACCAGAGCAGTCCGGAGGCCAGGCTGGTGAAACAGTTTGACCTCCTGGAGATGATCCTGCAGGCTCACGAGTACGAGGAGCTGGAGGGAACGCCGGGAAGACTGCAGGAGTTCTTTGACTCCACCAATGGTGAGTCTTCTTTTCCCTCTCATATCTGTTTCTTTCTTCATCCGTAAGTTTTACACACACATTGTGTTTTCAGTGTTCATTTTCCATAATTGTATTTTTCTCATTTTGTTTGTTATTTGTATGTACTTTCAGGCCGTTTCCACCACCCAGATGTGCTCCAGCTTCTCGGCTCTTTGAATGAAGAGAGAGGACGTCACATGACTAAAACAGATGAAACAAAGAATGCTGGGAACTCACAGAAGACTGGTGAAGCATCTTCAGAGCCACATACGACTGCACACTCCTCCTGACTGTAACACACCTCCTGGAACTGTGCAGACAAGGACGCACAACCACGTCACAGGATCACTGGGAAACTGTTCGATGGGAGTTTCAGCTGCCTCTCATTTCTGGATGATGGAACATGGATTTCTTCTTTTCTTCTTTTTTCTGTTTTCTTGTGTCTGAACCAACCCGAGGTCAGTGGGTTTAACCACATTTGGGCAAATATTTACAAACGATGTCCATGTTCCAGGTCCAGTCAGGTATCCAAGCTGCAACCACAATTGTGTGAAACACAAACCAGTGCTTCAGTTCATAGAACTTTGTTGATCTCAGCTCAGTTATCCACACTTAAGTGCATGCAGCTGTTTTGGCCCATCAGTTTAATCCACACTGTCCTACAAAGTATAGTATTACTGTCTGAAACAAATACATTCTGACAACTACTAAAAACTGCAAAAACGGCCAACTAAAACCTGTCAAAATGTTCTGAAACATCCTCATACGCAGGTTGAAAATGTGTTCAAACCTATATAAAGACATGCATTTTACCTCAATGCCAACACGTCTTCACATTCGATTCCAAGTTTAAGTTAAAGTACTTAGAGAGCACAGATCTGCAGCCAGGCCCAATCTCAAATTGTTAATGAAAATTAAAAACAACTGGTTTGTAGCTTCAAATATCTGTGGGTTCTTCTTGGCCCATGTTTCATCCTACCACCAACTTTCAGAAATATCAGCAGTTTTCTCATAATCCTGCTGACAAACAGACAAACTGAACCAATAACAGAACGTCCTCGTTGGTGCTGCACCATCAGAAAACAGTGTTTTTCTGATGCAGTTTTACTGTACAGTGTACAGAATAATATGTCTGTTTAAATGAATCACAGAAAACTCAGGAAGTCATGAGAAGATGTGGATGTTAGGATAGTAGTTGTGGTTATTTTGAGTCAGTCAGTATGTTGCATTAAAACTTCAGTTGAACATTAGTACAATAACTTGTTTAGTTCAGTTTTTTTAACAGTTCAGTCACATTTTTTAGTGGGTGTTATAAAAAACTCATCTATGTTATTTGGTTTGGTTCAAACAATCTTTAATATTTATACATAAGCAATAAAAACAGTTATTTTTAATGGTGTGTAATTAATTCTATGAATACAGATGTTAAACACAAGGGTATTTTATTTCACAGTTTGGGTGTTAAGTTTCAGTAAAAACTGTTGCTTTACTGGTGTTGAATTCAGTTTGTGTGAAGGTGTGAAATACAAACTGCCGTTCGTTCTCCAGTGACAGAACATGTGTGACCTCAGTTATTTGCTAACAGCTAAGACCTGACAGCCTTTTCTCACTACAGGATATCTTTCAGTACTTGAATGTGGACAATGATTTTATTAAATATAATTTCACCGACAGACTGTATGAAACATGAAATGACTCGGGGCAACTTCCCAAACCACAGCAAAGAAAAGAAAATCTTAAAACACATGAAAGACAATATGAGAAACACAGAACAGATTATATATTGAAAACAGAACGGTACTTTGATGATAAAGGTCTGCAGCGGTGTCAGGGGGCCGTATTTGAAAAGTTTCAAAGAAAAAAACGTTTTTACACAAATATTTTTTAACTTTTGTGGCACCACATTTTTTCCATTATATAAGCATTAAATAGTGATGTTGTCTTTCAGAATTAAAACAGGTTAGTGCTGCACCAAAGGAGTATGCTATCGGGACTATTTTAGGGTTAATAAGTTTTATACTGGTGTGATTCCAGCAAAAAATGATGTACAGCATTTCAAAATAAGGTTAGAAACATCTCAGTCTTAAAAAGTAAATATCCCCAGTTTAAACTGCTGCAGTTATTTCCAGCATTAGACTTAATCGTCTTTTTTGCTGCACATGACAAATGCAGAGTTTTACTTCTTCCTAAAGAATAACTGGTCCTATTGTGTGTTTCATTAAGCATAATCCAGCATTAAAATGGGCACCGAGCCAAACTGTCAGCAGCAGGAAATGCCTAAAACAGTCAGCTGTGATTTTTAAAACGTCGTGTGACTGGCTGCATTTGCAAAGTCAGTCCATACAAGATCTTTTCATGTGCTCCAACAGAATCTTCAGATCTTCTGTCTTAGTGTAAAAATCATTATTACAAATATTCATTTCTGGGATAACATGGGCTATATGTGCATGTTAGTAAAAAAGTATAAGGTAGTTGAAAATGTAACAAAGTATTTCTAATTGTACTTTTTGGTATGAAAGTTAATGCGCTGAGTTTTGATATTGTACCAACATGGCTGTTTCAAGTTATGTAAAATTTACATAACAAAAGGAGGAATTAATAAGCTTTTATTTTGTGTCTGAGGAATTCCAGCTGTGATTTGACAGTTTTCCACTCGTGATGAGAGGGTGACTACACGAGCCAAACCACGAGACGTTCAAATCAAGTGACAGAAGGAATACGGGCCAGAAATGACAGCGTTTGGGTTCTGACTGCTGTTTCTCCATCTGAGCAACATCTGTGGATTAATGTAGTTTGGAGGCCACTGGAAGGCAGCTGCTATTTGTCATCTCACTGGTTGTTTAACCACAATGTAAAAAGAGTCTTTCAACAAAAAGATCATCAGGCTCTGATCTCTTAGTAAAACTAATAAATTGATCTTGGTTTTCAACAGATTCTTCCTTCAAACCCAGTTTAGTTACGTGTGAAATAATCTGAGAGGTCTTTCAGAATAAAGGCAGAGAGCTGCCACTTTAGAATATTTAGGTTAAATGTGGTCAAAACAAGAAACTGCATCAATTTCAGGGTTGCAGTAAATTCCATCAATGTGTTCGGAGACTTAATCGCAAACATGGTTTGCAAAAGCATCTTAACACAAAATAAAAGGTATTCTGTAACATTTCAGTCAGAGCATTGAGTAGATATGTGACAAAGTGCTACAACACAGCACTTCCTGGTTTTAAGTCCCACCTCTCGGTGTGGATGTCGCTCTTAGCACGGCTTCTCGGAGCTGTCCGTCAAGTTGTTAGTGGGCGTGTCCTGAGAGCTGGCATTCGCTGCGGAGGAGAGGACGTCCTCGAAGCTGCCCCCCGTCCCTGTGCCGCCAACCTTTGTCTGGGAAAACAGCAGAAGAAATACATCAACATGAAAAGTGCTGCCATGGCTTTTTTCTTCTTTATATCGTTGTTGTTGTGCTGCAGAAAAGACTCAGGGTGGCAGACTTTTACAATCCCTCCACCATCACAGTGAAGGATGAAGTGTGATGTGTCAGTTTCAGTCCAAAAGTCAACTTTCAGGAACTGATTCAAACAGCTTTTGTTTTAAGTCTCTAAGTTTTCTATGTTGTATAAAACAACCTTGTTATTGTTAAATCCGACAGTCACAGCACACGACAGATGAAGACGCAATTTAGTACAATGAGATAAAGTAAATCAAAAATCAGATGGTGGTCTTCACACTGGCTTTGCAGAGTACATCACTACTGAAGACTGAACCAGGATCAGTGTGAATATAAATAACCAACAGGCTCACTGTCAAGAGTCAAGAGTGTAAGCTGGCAATTACACCCAGATTATGGAGTTCGCTTCTATCTGCTTCACTGACATCTTATAACGTTAAGACGCTGCGACATGACCTGTTCCTCTGTGTGTCTCACAGCTTATTACCACAGATCTTAACAAAGCAGTTTACATGCTATTAATTAGTGACTGTCAATATCTCTGTCACCAGCAACAGAACACAGTCCGGTAGATGACAGTTTTGTTATATATAGAAATATGAACCAGTTTGTGTTTCGATCCACCATCACTTAATTAGAGCTGTTTATTGGAAAGAATCTGGTGATATGATACGTATTATGATACTGGGGTTACAATAAGTAGTGGACTAAGTATTTAGATCCCTTACTTAAGTCAAAGTACTAAAACCACACTGTAACTAAGTACATTTACTCAAGTACAATACTTGAGTAAATGTACTTAGTTACATTCCACCACTGTACGCAAGAACACACCACCATATCCATGAATCTTCATGATTCTTTAAACATAATACTGTTGCAGAATTATTACAGTATCATAAAACATATAATGATAGTCAAGTTTATCAATTTTTTTCCCCGTAAACCCTCACACTCTCCCGCAGAAACACGTTTATTTTTTATTTACCTTGATTGTTGTAACTGTAGTCTCGACTTTCTCTTCAAAAGATTTGAAGCTGGGAGAGTTTCTGTAAAGAAAAAAAAACATCTGACTTTATTTTTGGATCAATTAAATATGAATAAATATTTTGCACGAAACAATCTGCTGAACTGTTTTCTGAAACATTTACATAAAACAATAAATTCACTTGTCTGTACAACTGGGATTACAAATAAAAAGTTGGGAAATTGTGAGAAATGAAATAAAAACAATCCTTTGTGATCTATATATTCAAATTACTACAGTACAAACACCAGATATTTAGTGTTCAAACAGGGAAACTTCAGATTGTTTGTTTTGCTTTTTAAGATAAACACTCTGGATTTGATTTTTCATCATTTTCTATACAAAAGTAAGTGTTTGTGTGTGATGGCATACATGTATATAGAGACGGTAAAAGACACTGAAAACAGCAGTATGGTGTGTAAAGGTGTAAACATCTCTGACCATTCTTCTTATCACTCAATCATTGTCAAGGACGCGTGATAAGGACATGTTAAACTGTTTGCTTTTTTTTTTTAAAAAGACACTGAAGGAACCTTTACATCAGGCGCCTGAGCAGGGCCACATGGAGAATAGAAAGTAAGAAAAACAAACTCTCCCTCACACACACATGAAAGCAAACCAAGCACAGCAGTTAGTTACCTCATGGCGGGCATGCTCATAGAGTGTCTGATGGAGTAGCTGTCCCCAGAGAGCGTGGTGAGAGAGGAGTTAATGATTAGCACAGAAAACACACACACACAAAGCGAGAGGTAGCTGGAGAATTTGTTGTTTTTATGGTTTGACATTGTATTCATGAGTCGGCCCCGGAGCCGACTGTAGAGAGAAAGAGTGAATCTAAAACATTGGTTTTGCAGGGAGGCTGATTGTTCTATAACAGGTAACAGACTAAAGGATATTACATCTACAGGATGATATCCTAAAGGCATGCAACCTTCATATCGTTTACAATTCTGCATCAGTCTCAACCTGTGTTAGCTTAGCTTCAGAACTTTCCTGCAACTGGAAAACTTCACGACAACTTGTTCCCATGATTCATTGAGACAATCTGTTGTGGCTTATCAGAGACTGAAATCAATTGGATCTGATGCTGAGCTGAGACAAGCAGTGGATTGAGTGCTGCAGCACTCAGCTGACTGTACCAACCTGTTAGTGCTATCAGCTGATCTCACTCAGATCTATGGAGTTGAGACTCCTTAGTGAGGAACAACTAATGTGACATAATCAGCTGTGTGACTCTTACCCTATAGAGTTGGACCTTAGGAAGCATGGAGGGAGATGGAGAACATTTTTTAAGACACTGTGACAGGCCTTATACACTTCACAGTCACTCTTTCACTTTAGAAGAACATTCATGTTATCTTGATAAACAATTTCACTATGAAAGGTAAAGTACCAGCTTATATCTGTGAGAAAGGAAGTAATCTGGATACAAAGGGACATTTCTATGGGGAACTAGATTGTTCTACAATTTACTTTATTACATGAAAGTGAAAGTATTTGTTAAATATAAAAAAAACACACAAAAATCACACACTCAAACTCAAAGGAAACCAGAAATAAATTCACTTTTAGATTGGATGAGAACCAAAGATTTAGTTATTTCTAGATATTTACCTGCACAAAAATATTTAGATTGATAGATACAGTATATTTACACACAACATATTATGCTGTATCTAAGAAGAATTCATCTTTAGTGTGAGAATATTCAATATGACAAATGACAGAGGTGGGACCGAGGCATTAGGTCTCAAGTTTTGTACACAAGTCCTTCATTTTTAGTTTCGAGTCCTAAACAAGTCATAATGCACTCTTCATCAAATGTAATGCTATTTTAACATCTGAGTAATAATATATTCATTTACAAGAAATATTGTTAAAACAAATGCAAGAGAATCTAATCATTTAAAGTGCTGGTGCTGGAAGAAATCAAGTATCTTCATGTCAAAAGGCTCAAGTCAAATTGAAGTCATGAGTCACTGGTGTTAAACTACAGGTCAGGCTGCATGTTTTCATTTTGTCTAGTCGAGTCTAACACCTCTGCAAAATGACATGCAAGAACACACTTCAAACACATCAATAAAAAAATAAAAGCATGCGTTCTGTGTGAGCACACAGAATAAAAACCTCTGCACAGCGTGAGTCATCCACCACAGGGACATACCTCCGAGGGAACAGTAACTCTAGACCAGCCACGCTGGAATAACCAAACACAATGCATTGTTTTCTCTCTGCACTTTATATACCAAAAGCATAAAAAAGCTGCAGTCCAAACAGAAGTAACACTTCCACATTTGTCTTTATAGTAGAGCCACTGTCCACACTTTACAGTCTGCACAGGAAATGTGGTAGTTTTTATGAATGAACAGTTGTTTTTTTTGGCTTAAAAATCCAAAGTGGAAGCACACAGTAACTGCTCCAACACAAACTGTATGCTGATATGTTTCTACCCCTCAGATCAGCTTTGTTTCCCGACCTTACACAACTTTTCTTTGTTTTCTCTTCCACATGGCATTAAGTCACACAGGCCCATATTCTCTGGCTTTCTCTTGTCGCCGTACACACAACTGCTCTATTTATTTCACACAGAACAATGCAGGCCAGCTCACACACTTGTGTTGTGTTGACTTTGAGCATCTCAAACAGAGCAGCACAGAGTGACGGAGAGGAAGAGAGACAGAACCAAAGAAAGAAAGCGACTGAGGAGGACAGACTTTGCCTCTGGCCCTTCAGCTCCCACAGAAAGCAGCTTAATGTGGGCTTACATAATTCCCTTGAGCTGGATAGAGCAAAGAGTCAAAACTCTCAGAGACAGGGATGGATAGCACAAATAAAAAACCTGTCTCTGAATTGGATAAGAGTGGAAATGCATCTGTAGCGAATGGTTAGGCTGATGTTTATGATGGAGCTTTATGTTGGGCGCAATTGTCAACAGAGCAACCAAATTCAGTGTCTGACTTGTCCCCACACTATTTGCATTGATATATTACACGTC
>CAFUXE010000239.1:197903-212934 GCA_903364295.1 Serranus cabrilla
ATGATGGAGCTTTATGTTGGGCTCAGAACAACCGAATTCAGTGTCTGACTTGTCCCCACACTATTTGCATTGATATATTATGCATCAACACAAATAATTCCCTGTAAATAAGGAAGATATTTCATCACTGTGTACCTCATGTCCCCGAACTTCCTGGTGATGGCGCTGCCCAGAGTGCTGAAGGCTGCTGAGGTTTTCTGTCCCGCCGTGGAAAGCGTCTCTGACGTCTTCTTATAGCTGAGACACAAAGAAGCTGCATTTAAAATATGTTTTCTACACACATACATGCACTAAACTCTCACACACTCAAGATTAAATTAACACAAGTTTATACACACAACTGCCTGGCCTGTCGGGCTTTTTCCACTCCTTACTAATTATCTTCCTGGTCACGCTTTCAAATTAAAATCAGTTTCATAAATATAGAAAGTCTCCAGGAGCATATACTCCTGTGGCCATACTGGTTCATTATAGATGAGGACGGGAACTGTGTGTGTAAAGTGATCTTCAGGTTGAAGTGTAACTGGATAAGGAGGGAGGCCTCTGGAGACTATCCCCTTGCTCTTCTCTGTCTCTTGGTGTCTGGGTAAGAGCTGATAGTCTAATGAGAAAATTAGCTTATTTCTCTGCACACTAAAAATGTTTATTTCAAACCATCCTGTTACAGTGTTACAGGTGTTTTTCACTGCTGATAATACAGTAAAAAAATCATCTGGACATGTTCAGCTCAGTGTATCATGAGGTTAACGATAGCCTTCAGCACTGTGCGGCCATTCGATGCTTTTTTAAAATCAGGTTTATGAGGTCTGTTACAGAGAGAGCAACAAAGATAACAAACACACACGCTGTGCAGCTGGGAGCAGGAGATTTTATCTTCTTAATTGGGGTTCTGATATCCGTGTTTATAACAGACACTCAGTTTGAAGCACAGACTGTATGAACGTACACGTGGCCGCAGGGGTGTCACCAACTGGACTACAACTTTGAAGCCTCAAGTTTGGCATTTTAGCCCTCTATATCTTGTTTTTTGGGCACCAGAAGTGACCATATTTGGACAAGAGGGTGGAACTGACTTAGAGCAGAGGACCTGACTGCACTTGACCGCTGGCTGCACCATGCCAAGTCATTGCTAATGAAGGTAGCTTCAATAATTCAAGGAAAACCCAAAACAAGTTCACATGGTTCTAAATATACACAGTGCCACAGATACGTATTGCTACGGCTCCTTTCTGACTGACAGGTCCCTGTGGTCGCAGCTTGTCAATCATAAGGTAGCCACGCCTTAAAATCAAACCCTGCTTTATTGGTGTTTTACTCTAAATGGGACCATTATATACCAAATTAACATTATGTTGTATGAAGAAGAGATTGAGAACATGAAAATGTTTACTGAGGTAATAAATCAAGTGTGAAATAGAGGCATTTTCATAGACTTCTTTTGGCAACCAGTTGAGTCTCCCCCTGCTGGCCGTGAGAAAGAATGCAGGTTTAAGGCACTTCTGCTTTGGTTTCACTTTAATAGAGAAGTAACCATGCAATGCAGGAGTGTGGTCATATAGTCTGTTAAAAAACAGAAGTACCTGTACTCTGTGTGTGTCAGTGCTGCAAAGGTCAGCCGTGCTGACAGAAAACACAAAAGCCATTCTGGCATGTGCTGCAGACACAAACACACTTTAACACTTAAACCAGCCATCTCTTTGTTCTCCTCTCAGCTGTCTCACACACACACACACACACACATTAACTCACGCTGTGGAGGACTGCATGTCTTGCCAGCCTCGACTGAAGTTGTTCTTGAGCTCGCTCAGAGAAGACATGCCGAGTTTCTGTTTGAGCTCTGCGTGCTGCTTCTCTTTGGACGACAAAACCTGCTTCAACGTGCTGATCTCCTCCTCCAGCTGGACGGACACAAAGAGACAAACTTAACAGCCACTCGTCCCTTTACTGTCTTGTCAACACCTTCTGCTGTTTCCGAGTGTGTGATTGAGAAGGTACATGTGCAAAACATACCTTAGCTAACTCCTGCTGAATCTCCTCTCTCTCCTCCTCCGTCAAGATGGAGTTGTTTAAGTTGACTTCTGACGCTAGATCTTCATCAGCCTCTCTTAGTGGATCTGAGTCCAGGAAACCTGAATGAAACATACAGTAAAACGATTTAAATGACATAATTGATTTTATTTAACAATGGAGATCAGTTCAACTTCTGCACTGATTACATTCAAACAGAGCTACCAGGACAGGCACAGTTGAAAAAAATACAAATTCTTTAGTTATATATTAATTTCTGTGTTTATTTTTGATCAACCAATCTGTCCCTTAGGATGCACTTCTTGTTAGTAGCATCTGCCAAATGAATGAAATGTAATTCCTCATGTCAAAACCTTTTGACACGAGGATTATGGAGGAAATGCTTTTTACCCTCTTAAGATCTACTGTAGATATTTCTAGAATTTATCTGCCCTTTTGCTCGTTTTGTCTGTGTCAGACGGCATCTCCGTCTCAGACCACATATCTGCCCGTCCATCTGTCATTCTCCATGTCTGGCTGCGTCTCTGTCTGACTGTTATGTAATTTGTGGAGACGGGCCAGGCTGTAGAGCTCTAATCTGGATTAACTGATGTGGATTATCTTGCTGACGGACACTACAGACACACACACACACACAAACAAACAAGATGCTGTTTCAGGAGACAAATTGACTTTCAAAGTTGCAATTTTGGATTTAAGTGGAACACAAAAAAAAGGACGCCTTGCCTCGGCTCCTGCTCCCAATAAAATGAGTTATGAAATCAATCATAGGCATAAATATATATTTTTAAAGCAGTATATTCCCCAAGGAGCCAGTTTTATACCAAAAACACCCTCTTTAACAGATTTTGAAAACAGTCTTTAGAAGATATTCTATATCTCTGCAGTTCCTCGCAGCTTATTATGCTGCTTGCACACTTTCTGTAAAAAGCCCCAAACACACAATTACTCTCACACCCCCACAGTCTTAAAACCTCTGCATGCACTTCCAAAAAAAAAAAAAAATACATTTCAAACGACTCTCATATATGACACAGAAAAAATATATTGAGTTTCAGAATAGTGATTTTTTTCCCCCTTTATAACTTGGAATATTCTGGACCTTTGATTGATTGTTTTATTATTTTCATAATAAAACAGACGGGTACCACACAGTATCAGGAAACAGCATGATAACTGTGTACACACAACCCAAGCAAAGCAAACATATGTAGGTGATTATGTTTCACATTTCAACCTTTACTGACAGAATGTAAAGTGATTACTGTACCTGCGGTGAGGTGTCCTCTCTCTTGATGTGGCAGCATTATAAGACAGGTGAGGACAGTGTGAGGTTAGTGCGGACTGATAAAAACTACCTTTGATGTCCATTGACAAACGTAGTTATTACAACAAAATTCTGCAAACAGATCAAACACTGTAAAATCTAAGAGGCTCTGCAGCTCATGCAGCAAACACATGCACAATTCACACCAATGTACACAAACTACACACCAGCACAAGGCCTTTCTACAGCAGGCAGCTATTTCTGCCTACACAGCAGCAGGACAATCAGATTTTTGAACCCCCTGCGGCTAAGATGGAAGCTTTTCATGTCTGTTGAAGTGCACGGAGAACTCAGATCTCAGAGTCTTTTTCATGTTCACATAGCCATGAGAAGACCTCAGGAACGCCAGGAAGAGCAGTCATTTAGATAACTTCTACCAGTGTAAGGTCAGGATTAATTGGAGGAGGGCAATAACAATGAAACAGTTAATGTTTCATTGAGTCATATAAAACTAAAATGAGATGGATCAACGACTCCCACATCACTTCACACATCACATCAACCATTTAAATACGTTTTGTTGAGTAATTTCACACTGTTGTGCTTTTTCAAATTGCTGGTGACTTCATGACCATAAATGTAGTACACTGTTATTCTAGATAAGGAAGTTAAGGCAGGTTTCTTTTTATCTAAAGCAGGTTTTCTTTTTATTAAGCTAATGCAGATTTCTTAAGCTAATGTAGATTAAAATTTTCTAGCTAACGAAAATTGCTAACTAAATGCTAACATAGGTTTTCCTATTATTAAGATAATGCAGGTTTCTTGAACTAAAGTATGTTTCTTTTTTGTTAATGCAGGTTTCCCTTTAGCTAACAGTTTTCTTTAGCTGACAAATGTTTCCTTTTAGCTAATGAAGGTTTCCCTTTAGATAATGCAGGTTTCTTTAGTTAAAGCAGGTTTACTTCACGCTATCACAGGTTTCTTTGGAGCAAACACGGTACCAACTAAACTAAAAGGAAAATCTAAAACTAAAGTGCACATGACATGAGATAAAGTGTCAACAGATTATGTAAGAATCATTAGTGAAAGTCACATGTACTGCAGTATGTCGCTATAGAAACAAAAGGCACAGTGTGTAGGCTTCTTATACTATCAACACCAGTGGACAGAGCGGTACTGTATCTTTAAAACATCTTAAGGTCAAATTTAAAATAAATACAGATGTTGGTTTGGAGAGATACTATGCCGTAGCATTGCTAATTTTAAAGGAATGTGAAGAACGCTGACATTCTCCCAGTCATGGTACACTGCATAACATTGATTAGATACAAAGTAGCTCAGATCCTAAGCTCTAAAAACTAGGCGGTGGATCAATGAGGATTTTCAGGTACGTTACACGGGCAACATTTTAAACTAATGTGAACAGGCCACTTAGCCAAAAGATGTTGAATCATTATTTTATGCTTTTGATCCTTTTATCAAGTACATATTTACTGTTATTCACCAAAAAAAAACACTAAAAATTGTTTCTTGCTTTCATTATTTGGGTTTGGCATTTTTAATTATTTAGTTGACTGTTAATGTCCGACTATGTATTTTTGTTTTACTTTTTAAGCTCAACATGGGCTTTAAGGTTTAAAGCCTTATCCACACTGCCAAGAGAAAAACCTTGGTGGCAAAATACCAAATCCTTTTCTTCTTTAATATGTTGGCCTAAAAGTAGTCAAAATAAAAAATATTAGGTCTAACAATACCTGAATCTGCCTATAATGTCCTCAGAATGCAGACATTTTAAGCATTTAATTCCTCTAAGCTACTAAACCACACAAATTAAAAGACAAAACACAAAGGACGTGTCCTCAGTGTCCTCAGGGGCAGCTACAGCTATAAGGTGTCTACAGGTTCCCACTGAGCTGAGAAGTAAATGTTCAACTAAAGTAAAAGATTATCTATCCTACAGGCTCTAATCTACATCCCTCATCACCTGTGCTGTCCAGTTGCATGTCCCAAGTGGTGGACATGACCCAGTTGTCAGAGTGGGACACTGATGTCTGACCCCACTGATCGTTCCCTGATGGCGAAGTTTTACCCCATTCTGTCAGGTTCGTCCCATTTTGGGACACGGGAGCCAAGTCGTCACCGCATGAGTTCCCTTTAACCGATTCCTCGGCAGAGGAGTGAAACATGCCCTGATTCAGACCTGAGCAGAGTTACAGTTGAATACATTTTCAGTTTTTAAACAAAAAGTGCTTGATTCATCTTATTTTGAAAGTGACGAGTCCTCTTTTAATGATGTTTCAGCTTAACTGACAGAAAGAAATACAGGAAGTTTTAACTGATTAGTAAGTGTCATCTTTTGAGTCTGCCTCCCTCTTCTCTTGTGTATTTAATACAGTATGTGTTCCTGGCTCTGGGAAAAAAGTTCCCCTTTTTTTAGCTTTTTATAGAATCTAGTAAGAATGATAGTAAGTTGTAGCCCTGCTACAGAGAGAGAGTCCTACTTAGACAATGTGTTAAATCACTTCTGGGTCAATTCAGTGGGATGGCATTTCCTTCTTATTTAAAATATTTAATTGTACTTGCAATGTTTTAATAATTTCAGACCACACTCACCCACTCTTGTGACTATTAGCTGTTAAATCAACAATGAATCACATAAGGGAAACTGCTGCTGCACTCATTTTAAAGGGATAGTGTGGTTTTATGAGTCACTGTTTCATAGTCAGTGTATTACATACAGCACATGGCTACTGCAAGTAACACACTGACTATGAATAAGTTCCTCAAGCAACTCCACTTAAAAATATATGAATTATCCCTTTAATATAAGAAGACACTCATTGCTGCTGCATGTCCTCCAACACAGCAGTCAGTGATGTCATTTTGTGTTCAACAGCTGATGTCAGAGGCAAACACACATGCTTTGACGTCACTCTGCAGCCTGAGGTTGAGTGTGGATTTACAGTTTTGTTTTGTTTTTCATCTGGGAGAGTCGAGTCTTACCCTGCTCTCCCTCGTGTGTGGCTGAGTTAACCCATTCCTCTCCGGGACCCATGCTGCCCCAGTCCACCACTGCTTCACTCAGAACACCAGAGTACAACTCTGCAGCAGAGCAAGGCAGCAGGGCGAGAGGAGACAAGAACACTGGTTATACACACACACATGCACAGACAAACACCAGCACATCTCTCCTCTTGAGGGCTCTGGTGTTTCTCCAGGGTCCGTCCCAACTCTGTGAGTAACTTGATAACAGTGAGGTCTGTTCCTTTACAGGAAGATTATCTGAATCTGCATTTTCACTGGAACAGGAAGTCTGACTTCTGACCGCTTCGTGGTTACAGACCTGAACAACTTGTGGCTGTTTAAACAGGATGTACCAGATTCTTGCCACGTAAAAAAAGCATGCCGGGGAGCAAATCTCTGCCACGCAAAGATAACAATGAGACCTTTTGTAACAATTCAGCAAAAATATCCAAGGTTATTAGGCAATACAAGTTCTCTTGTTGCTGATGAAATCCCATTACACCACACTGCAGCACTACAGGAGGAAGCAGGGCCTCATAAGGCTGCTGTTGTTTCACCAACAATGATTTCCTTCTGGTTTAACTTCTGCGTTTGGTTTAGTAAACCACTCTTTCAAAAAGGAGAAAAGGTCAAAGGATTCAGGGTAAAAGATAAACATGAATTCAAATATCAACTTCACATCACATTGATTCAAACAAATATCCTCCTTTATATCCAGCTATACCTTCATCTAAGATCACTGAATAATAAGGGCTTATGATGATAAAGTATCATTTAAGCCGATCAAAGCAGGTGATAACAACACTAATTAGGCCAATCTGATCTATTTCATGGGCTCCAGGAAGTCAATGAAACATATCTGATATATTTAACTCTCGCCTGCTTCACTCTCTTCCCTCTGTTTCTCTCCCCCTTTCCTTTTGTCTGGGGGGAAATACCTTAAGTCACAAGACTTCCATTTGGCCCTCTGGTCATGTGGCCATGCTAAATCAGAGGCCCGGGGATGGTCATATGGCTGCAAAATCAATTGAAGCTAAATCGGATGCCAAGTTGACTGCAGTTTACGGCCAAACAGAATCAATACTGTACTTACTGTAGACCGTATAACCCTTTAAATCCATTTTAGACCTCATAAATGCTCATTTAGAACACTAAACATTTGGGATTGGCAGACACTCTGCAACTCACATAAAAAAAAAAGCATTTTTGTTTTTGGGTGAACTGACCCCATTGCCTCTCTCCAGCCTCAGTCAAACACCTGCTGACTCCCCGGTCGCCTTACCTGGAATGGCAGGAATGCAACTAACTACCTGCATAAGCAAACACCGCCTTTATCCAACTTCACTGATGTGGGTTTTATTGCCCTACTTGATTAGTTCATGTCTCATTTTGAACATTCAAATCCCCATTTATCAGAAAAACATTGGCTGAAACAGAAACATTTTTTTTAAGTTTCATTACCACCTGTGCTGAGGTAAAAAGATCAAATCATTCCAGTTTGCACATTAAGAATTACTCACAACGATGCCTGTCACTGTCGGCACTGAAACAGCACAAGTATTACTCTCTCTGTTTATGTCACAACATGGAAGAGTTAAGTGTCCTTCAAAGCCAGATAAGACAAAGGGACGTACATATTTGGCACTTTTATTACTGTAAACACCTTACACACACCTTGCATGGTTCAAAGTAAGTGAAGATGCAGGTGGACAACAGGATGATTCAAATCATTTCAGGGATGAATAGAAAACTGGTATTTTACTTCTTCTCTTCTATAAATATCTGAAATACCTAAGAAGTTGTGCATTAGAGCAGTGGACCAACCTATTCTTCAAAACACCTCCTATTAGATGAACTCAACACTATTCATAATATTTTTCATACAATTTCTATAATATTTCAAATCAGTATTCACACAATTACACTTTCTTTGTTTTAGTGGCAGAAGCTAAACGTTTAGCTAGTTAATTCATTATCTGAGCAACCTTTTAAGAATGTACACATTACTGTTAGCTAACTGTTCTGCTAACTGTGCTTGCTTGATAAAAAAAAACTTCATGTTTCTCTTAACTATAACACATCTTGTTCAAGTTCAGGCTGACTAATTTTTTTTATTTTACATTCAAATTGTTGTTGTTGTTGTTATTATTATCCCCAGTTTGAGAATCACTGCTTTGGACCATAATATAACCCTTGAGACAGGAAACAGTATCCTGCCACGAGACTTTAGCCTATTTAGTCTGGAGTTTCCATGATGTCTTGAACAAACAGTAACACAAACCTGCAGCACACTGGCCAACTGTGCGTCTGTACATGTTTGAGCATTTGTTTATTAGCTTCCTGAGCCAGCACTGAATGCATAAAAAAATGCCCTCAGAAAGAGCTGGTCAAATAAACAGCATATGAATGGCACTTTCAGAGCCTACTGCACATTAAATTTGATACATTTTAAACAATTTGCTATAATATAAAAACACGTGCAGAAACAGACTGTAAGCCACATAAAAAACAAACTTTTCCAGTATTTTCTGATGAATGACTTTGCTTCCCACTCCTTCAGCCTCCACACGGTGACGTGTGCAGTCAGTGCAGCGTCGTTATCAGATCAACAGCAAACAAGCAGCGACTGTTTTTAACTTCTGTCTGACAAATGAAGAGTTGCCTCCAACGTGAAGCGACAGAGACTCACCTTGTTGTCTGGTCTCCATCAGTGACAGCCTGGCGAACTTCACAAATATCCTCCGGAGACACGATAAGACACGGAGGCAGCAGCAGCAGCAGCAGCAGCACGCGCAGCCCGGCCGTCAGGTCACTGTGTTTGTACTCGGGTTTCCTTGGCTGTCACGCGCTGGGCCAGCTCTCAGGCGGGGCTTGGAGCACGAGCCAATGGGCTCGCGCTTTTCTAATTTGTTTAATTCAATACCGGATATATATCCTTACAGCAGAGTGGGCTCACTGGGCACAACGCAGCGTACTGTCTAGTAGTGAAAATACTGATGTGTAATTTAGTAAATTAAAAATTTAATAAAGTGTGTCAGCTGTGGAGGAAGTATTCTGATTCTTTCCAGAAGTAAAAGTACCAAAACTTCAATGTATGAATACCCCCATTACAACCACATGCCCTGAATCGGAAATCTTACTAATAGGATAAAATTATTGTCATCTGAATGTAGTTGTCCAAAGTAGAGTAAGTCTAAGTCTAAATGCAGCAGATTAAATTCCCTATAAAATACAGTGAAGTATATTATATAAAGTAGTGCAACATAGAAACTATTCAAAACCTCCAACTCACATTGTACTACAGCAATACTGCATATTCACATATTCTTTCACTCGTTGCTTAGCCTCCATAATAGCAGCTAATTGGCTCTGTATTAGTCATTAGAATAACTTGTAAATGATTTTTAATGTGTTCCTTAATATAAAGTGTTAACAAATACTCCATTACATTTAACAGCATAAAGTAAAATTACTCATTCTGCAGTGTATTATTATAGAATAATTCTGTTCACTCGCAAATACATGTAAGAGCATGTTAATGTAGTAGCTGGTCAATTTGAAGCCAACTTTAGATACTTTGGAGCCTACACAAAAGGGAAATTAGGTATAGTTCTGCATCCTATCATATAGCATATCTATTTAGTTATGTAAAAAAAACAGTAAAATCACCAAATAAATATAGAATATAGAATAAAAAGTACTTATTTCCCGACTGAAATGTAGTGGAGTAGAAGCAGAAAGTAGCATAAAATGGGAATAAACCAAGTAAAGTAGAAATATGTCAAAATCGTACTGTACAAGTAAATGTACTTATTACACTGGTAATGATCATAACAGTAATAATAATTATTATAATAAAGGGATTCACTAATAAAGGGTGTTAAAATAATTACAACTGTATCATCATTTCCATTACTAATTTGTAAATTATTATTATTATTATATTTATATATAATCCCCACATAATCTTAATTAATACTGTAGTATTATGAGCTACTTTACCTACGCATGTTATTTTGCATTTGCTTTGCTCATACAGAGAAAATAAATCCAGGTTAGTGTTTTGCCTCCTGCAGTGCACTTATGACCCCTGCTGATGTAAAACTGTATTCACACTATTGCTTGCTTACAGACGGATGAACAGACAGACAGACATTCATACAGATTATAGACACTGTCAGTGACTCAGCAGCACTAAAAACATCAGAGTGACAAACATTAACCAAAGTGTAATATGTCAACATCAAAACAAAACAATCCAACCAGAACCGTTTGGCTTTTGACCCAGTTTAGTTTATTCTTCATCAGATCCTCAGATGAAAACAGTGTTTGTGCCTGGATAAGTGAGCAGTAATAATATCAGCAGACATCTTTAACAGTGGCAGCAGGTGGAAGAATCTGTTTTTAGTGCAAACAAGGAACACAGTAATCAAGTTTAAGACATTTCTTTGAATAGAAATACCATCAAAACAGGCGTCCGTGGTCCATACCAGCCTCATGACAGTCATCCAGTGTTGCTGTGCTACTACTTCCTCATTTAATTTTCATACTGAGGTTTGCATGGGCCAAAAATAAGGTGACAGTTTAACTTGTGCAAAACGTTAAGAGAGTTTGGGATGTAGCTGACATCTTATATTGTGGCCACCACTAACATTGTAGAGGTTTTAATTTAATCTTTAGTTATTTAAAACACATTCTTAATCGAGGGGCTGATTGCACTGCACATTGCCCTGTTAGTTGGGGTAACAGATCCATAGATAGATTTAACAGTGGTTATACAGGAGCCCCGTGTTATGATATATTACGCTTTGCTTTAACTGTTTCAACATGTATGTACAGAGTAAAACCAAATTCTGGAGATCCATTTTCTAAGTCTGAACTTCATTGTTTTCTCCTCGATGTTAATGAAATACTTGGGAAAAAAGTTTTGCCAGAAGAATCTGTTATTAAAAATGTTGGTTTTTGTCTGGGTTTTTTTTAAGTGTTTGTTGCTGTAATACTCTATGTGGCCACAAGGGGCCCTAAATAAGACTAAAATAATTTGTCTTTTCACCTGTCAAACCTTTTTTGTTTGTTTGTTTTACAGATAAAAAAAAAGGAACTTGGATGAATATTCCTGAAGCTTTCTTTTCACCAAGAAAAACTTTTTTCCTCCACCTGTTTAACAGATTAATTATCCTTTAAAGGAACTCAGATTACACAAAAACACGGGAGAGAAAGAAACAGATCAGACTCAGAAAAGGGCTGACCACATTTTGTGTTCTCGCCTGCTTCTTGGGGCTTCTGTACATAATGCATGACCTTGTGAGGCTGTGATAGATTTTTACCCCCATTTGTATTCTTTGGAGTCATGCAGGGAACCTGAACCACAGGTTGGCAAACCCTGATCTATAATGGCTGTGAAGGCACTATTGCATATTTATGCCAACGTCACTGGGATTGTAACACAAACAGAAAGGCCAGGAGTATCAGCCAGCCGATACACCCAGCAAAGGAAAATCATTGGCCAAAACAACTCTCATGTCACTGAATGAACTGATGCAGAGCAACTTTTTTTTGCATGTTAAAGGGATAGTTCAGGGTTTTTTTTAAGTAGGGTTGTATGTTGTTGTACATCCCATACAAGCCCACTTCAAAAAACACAAACTATCCCTTTAAACTTTACCCAAGCAGTTGCTAAGTGTCAGTAAAGTGTAAAAATACAACAATAAAACAAAGCGATGATGGCATTTACACACGGCATCTTAACATTGACACAGAAGGATTCTGAATAAACACGTACATGAATAAAAGTGAAATAAATCAGTTATAAGGGGTGACCAGGACAAATACCATCCTGTAATTATTTACATTTGACCCGTAGCTGAAACCACATGAAACAAATTCATATTTTAAATGAAATGAAATGATTAATCAATTATCAAAGATTTGTTAATTTTCTGGCCAGCTAATCAAGGGTACAATGTAAACTGCAGGGCTGCTAAACTAAAAAATCTACACGGCCACAGTAAATTTAAATAACTTCGCTCTGCTGATGTATCTCTCTTCGCTGAAGACAATTTAAGTAATGCTTCATCCCTCAAATGTGTGTCAGTTACTGATCCTGTTACCTTGAAGTCTTGAGGAAAGCTTTTATTTTCCACATTCCTCCACAGTGAGCAAAGAATTAGAAAACGGACAAAATTTACCAAGAATTGAAGTAAGTGGTGGCTTGATTTCATCAGTTTACAAACGTATTATTTAAAACACCTCTGCAAGTGTTTTAGATAGTCAGATGTTATGAAAAATGCATATTTGGGAAGCAGTAAGCTTACAACTGGATGGATGCAGCTGGCATTATATTCACAAACTGTGAAAGAGAGTTTGTACACTGAGCCTGAGTGATATTGAGTTTTGAGGCAGATACAGACTTTAGATCGATTTTAGAGAGAATTATTCACTAATTACCAAATGTGGCAGTCAATATTCTTGAGCTGGAATGAAAATAGACCTTTTCTGTGGGGATTATACACCAATGTGACTGTGTAAAGGCACCCAGAAGGCTGCAAAGCAACATTATTATGCATGATTATACATTGTATCTTTGGAAAAGTAGTCCCACACCTGACTTCCTGTTCAATGTTGCATTTTAGCCATCTTTGAGTGATCAGTGATTTTATTTTGTCTGGTTTTAGATTCTTCATTCACCTTGGAGGCGTGCAAGAAAAAACAAAGTTCTCCTCAATAATTCAAGGTAGCATGAGGATTAGTAACTGAAACAGAAATGTTCATTTTAAGGGAGAAGTATTTCTGTTAGTGCATACGTCCTTCACACACTGTCAGTCATATTTCAACCAAACAAACAAAAAACGCAACAGTCCAACATGTGAGTGTGGAACTCGCTGATCAGTTAGATAAAACATGTACATATGGTGCCAGTGAACAATTGTTAAGTAGATAGTTTGGCGCATAGCTGATATATTTAATATCCCAGTGCTGTTTTACTAATATTACAGATTTTCTATGTTCCACTTTATCGCCCCCCCTGACCCTCAAGCAGCGTTCACAAACAGCCGAGTCATGCTGGGAAAACACAGACGGTATTTGCATCGCTGAGATATTTGGATCTCTTTTGACACTCCAGTGTTTTACTTCCTGGAATTAAGAAATGGTTGCTAAGCAGTTTTGGGCAAACGTGTCTAGCATCCTGACTCTGGGGTGCTGTGGATGAAGAGCTCTGGGTACAGTGAACAGAAAACTCCCTGAGAGTGGATTCAAACCCAGAGTCAGGACCTACTGAAAGCAGTGGAACAATATATTGTCCTCGTATGTACAGTTTCACTGTACTTGACAGTTTCATATTTTAATCCCAGATGTAGAAAACGTGTCAGATCCCTGGGATAAAGAAGCCAATGACGTCCAACATGCATGAACATCAGCCCTGCTTTTCTTTCGTGCAGTAAATCCTGCTTTCAGTGATGAAATGTGTTGTAACGCTCACTCAGGATATACTCCAGTGGTAACCACTGCTGATTTTAAAATGCATTGATCTTCACCTTGTTTCCAACGGAGCCATTTCCCATTCATCATTCCACGTCTTTTTCCTGCTGCAGCATCTCTTACGTGCAGATATCTTGTGCTTCTCCTTTTCTCTTCATGTGTTTTCCTTTAAACGTCTCATGATGGAGCGATAAAATAAAATAAAAAAATGCTCCATTAAGTGGTGGGATAAACACACACACACACACACAGACAAAAAATAATCTGTGGGTGATGTGGAAACCACATGTACTTGACCGCAGCATGCGCCGCAGGTAGACTTGTGTGATTCTCACATATCAGAGGCTCAAAAGCATCCAGTTTTTTTTTTTGTGTGGCTAAACAGCAGCCACAGCTCCAGTGGATGTGTGCTCATTTTGGAAACTAAGGACTGACAGCAGGGAGGAGAGGATAGAGGGATAAGTGGAGGACAACAAGCTGGCTGCTGCCAGGTG
Organism: Serranus cabrilla; assembly: GCA_903364295.1. Classification (NCBI taxonomy): domain Eukaryota; kingdom Metazoa; phylum Chordata; class Actinopteri; order Perciformes; family Serranidae; genus Serranus; species Serranus cabrilla. The sequence goes on from CAFUXE010000239.1 coordinate 212,196, forward strand.
ACGACCTTTAAAGCTCTTGAAAACCTCCTGTTCCCTGGCAGCGCTCGGCGTGTGCGCTTTCTTGCAGTATGTGCCAGTGTGAACGAGTTAAATGTGTGCACGTTAAAAGCCGATAAGTCAAACTCTCAGACTCGCAGACAGGCGTCTTCTTATCACTGCAAAAAATCGGATGTAAAACCAAACTGTATCAGTTCTTAATAGCCTTGAAATCCTGATCACCCATTCAATTAACAGCATCATTTAAAGGGGCAGTTCACCCCAAAATCAAAAATACACATTTTTCTTTTGAAGTGCTATTTATCAATCTAGATTGTTTTGGTGTGTCTCTAACACTCGGCTACTTGCACTAAAAAGTGTGTATTTCTGATTTTGGGCTGAACTGTCCCTTTAATCTACCACACGCTCACAGCCTGAGCAAACCACCACCCAGACTACATCGAAACAAAAGGCTAAATCTTAAATACTTTATTCTGTTTATCTACAGGTACCATTTGCAATAGTATGTTCAGTCGTTTTAACTCGAAGCAGCTTTCAGCTATCTAATGCATATTTCTACAATCTTACAGTTTATTTCTTTCTGCAGACTCCACTGCACACTGACAGCACGAGCACCTGACACCCTCTGCAACACGCAGCCAGGAACAAAGAAATCCAACAAAGGGACAGGGCCAACCGCCTGTCCTGCCACATTCAGCGTTTTGTTTTGGCACAATTGCCGCACAGCAGCTTTTTTTTCTTT
>CAFUXE010000239.1:220415-242154 GCA_903364295.1 Serranus cabrilla
GTGTGTGTGTGTGTGTGTGTGTGTCTGTGTGTGTGTCTGTGTGTGTGTGTAAACTGACGGCAGACAGAAAGCAAAGAAGAATAACATCAGCCAGTGATGGTGTTACACCCAATATCCCCTGCAGCAGCTGATGTGTTGGTATTGTTGCCACAACACTAACAGTGTGATGACCACCGCCAGACTGGTTGGACAGGTTAGGACTGCTGCCACGGTAACTATCGCTCACACACGTGTGTGTCCCTGTGTGTGCCGTTTTAAAGGGCGGAAACATACACCAAAATAAAGCCATATACGTGATCAAAGCAGTGAAATAATCAGGCAAATGGGTTTACAAATGTATAGTTATACTGTTACATTGTTACTAAACGACCATTAAGGTGGATCAGTTGTAACACCTTTACAGCACATGTTGCTATAGTCCTCTTTCATTCTGACATGTCATAGTAGGAAGAGCAACATTAATGATAGCTGCATTCCACTAAGAGCAGGCCTGGCATTGTGCATGCTGACTCACTGGAAGCTTACACTAAATGGAACCGAGCCATTGTTAAAGTTAGCAGTGTCACCTGTGCTTTTCCTACCATGACATGTCAAAATGTCTGCTGTGAAAAGCAGAAAAGTTAGGAAGATACGCCAAAGGTACTGGGATAATAGTAGGAGGAGGAGGAGGATAATATGCTGAAAAAGTGAACTAAAAGTTATGAAGCTGATGAAATAATGGTGATTAGCTACAAGTATAGATAAACAGTTAGCTAAAGCATGTGTGTAACAGTTAAGTAGATAGCTTAAAGTAATTTATGAACAATTGAAATAGTTTCATAATGGATAAGCAGTTACATTAAAACAAATTATAATCATAAAACGTCAATTCATAAAGCGCCTTTCAATAAACCCAAAGAGTTCATTCGCTAAAAGTGATAAATTAACAGTTTGTGTGTTGAACTGAATTTTGAAATTGTTAGCTTAAAGTAATGGATAAATGGTAGTAACTTTCAGCCTGTGGTAGTAATAGTAATGGTGGTAGTATGAATGCAAACTTGATGAAATTATCACATTTATTGGTGTTCATCTATTCCTAAAACCTCATCTGGAACATGACAGGCGTGTCAGTGGAGGGTGGTTGGAAGGTGTGGGCGATAAAGGCGTGGCTATGAGGTAGAGAATCTAAACCCATCTTATAGGGCTTGGCAGGTTATCAAATTTTTATTTTCAGCTTCCAGCAATTATAAAAACTTGTTGAGGCCTGTATCATGAACCCAGAACACCCCAGCCTCTCCTTTACAACACGTTACTTACTCAAATATGTTAAAGATAGTTCACCAAAATGTTATCTTCAGTAGATTTTAGTACACACTGAAAGTACACTTTGCTCTCCAACATCTTATTTAACTTTATTTAATCTATTTTTATTATTGCTTGATATGTATATACATATTCTATATTGTAAGTCCATTATTTTAATTAAATATGTTTTAAATATTTTTTATTTTGTTTTGTTTTTCAGTTATCTTATTATCTTAAAAGTTCAAGAAAATCAAGTGTTAAAATATTTTTTTTTAAATTCAATATTTGGATGATGTTTCCAAAGCCAATGAGGAATTATGTTAAATAATCCTAATCTGAATATTAAACAAAAACACTGTGATTTTTGTCATAATGAAGCAGCCTAGAATTATTGACTAAATTCTAGATTGTCACTTTAAATGCTACCATGTCCTTATTTATAATTCAAAATAAACCAAACACACACATAATATACAGTAGTGACAGATCAACAACAAACAGTTGACACATTCATGCACACACACACACTGCTGCTGTATTCCTTGTATGTACTGTACAGTGTTTGCACTGTTTCTTGTGATGTTTCTGAATCCCGTCCAAGGGTTTTATCTGTGACCACATCTCTGCTCCCTCTGACATAACGCGTACTGTACCGGCTGACGGTTCACACCGAGCGTGTGTTCTAAAAAAAGGCTTTCAGTACATTAACGGGAAAAACATTCCGCCTACGCAGGATAGTTTTACGACCCTTATCTCATTCTCGGTGTGCTTATCAGAGAGTCTGCTTTTCTCTGTGTTTGTGTGATTACTCATGCTTCGTTATCAAAGCAAGAGAATGGCAGATAAAAAGCAGTCTGCATGACTGATAAAAACGGTTTTATCCAAACAGATTAAAGCAGATTATTGTTACAGTAGCAAGGACCTAAGATTGGAACTTCTCCCCAATGCAGAACATCTTGTCACAGCATACGAGTTATTAAAACTAGGATTATGATCAGAGGATGGTATCAGTTTATGGACAAGGATCTTAAAAGAAAAATCCATTCTGAAACACTTTGGCTCTGTCAGGGAGCAGCCTGTCATTTTAGAGTCCCTTTTTAATGGCAGCTACAGGAAGTAAATGTTTAAACCATCTATAATTCAGTTCCTTGATTTAGAAGTGTAAATCATCACCAAAATGAACAGGATCTCTAACCAAACACACCTCGGGGCTACAGAATGTATTTTAGACACATGATACGTTGTGCCCCTATTGTGACCTATTTTGGCTGCGTTTACGGATTACTTTGCTGTGGTGCTGCTAACTCCGTTTTAACCTAAAACACTCTGCTGGGATGCTCAGGCACATTCTCCGGCATCAACAAAAGGCATTATGGGAAGTGAAGGAAACATTGTGGAAGATAAGACGAGTTGAAGGGCACGTGATTCGTTGGATTGGTTCCTTCAATATGTGTGTCTGAAATTCAACAGCACACAATATAAGCTTTTGTCAAAACCATCCCAATTTTAGTGCAGAATGTGTCTGTGACCCAGATTCACAGAAAACAGTTGTTGTCACAAAATGAGCAGATGTTGGTCTGTCATATTTTAGGAACAATTACATGAAAATCTTCAATCCCTATCTCAGTATCAATACACACCTTGATAGTGCATGTTTTCTGATGATGCAATTAAAAATTAACTACATGCAAAAGCTGTTTGTGTGCACATACTCCATGCTAGCAAGACAGCTCCTCTGGGGTTTGCAAGGATCAGCACATAATGATGCATGCTCTCTGTACCTTTTCAATTGATTAATTGTTTGGGCTATAAAATACTGAAAAACATTCATCCCAGTTACGCAAAGTCCAAGTTGTTTCGTCAATCCAAATCCAAACAGAGAAAAGGAGGAATCTCTAGGGCTGCCATCTGTTAGTTGATTAGTCGACTAATTGGTTGTTTTGGTCTCAACTAAAATGTATTCAGTGACTAGTCAGGTTTTTTGTGCTTTGTTTTCATGCTGACTGATGTATGTGCAAATAGCTCATGAACACATCTCAGAAAATGTTAAGTGTTTCTTTTGCATGTTTACTTTTTGGAGATACAGCCAAAATTAGGAGGCTCCATCTTCAAGAGGCTGAAAACAGCAATCTCTGTCATTTTTGTATGAAAAGAAACACATTTTCAATTTCTGCAACTCTAGATGATATCAAAAGATATTTAAGGTAAAAACATATTTTGTACGTTTTTGACAATATAAACTGTCATATCGCCCAGCCCGAGATTGAGCCTGTTGCTTGATTGACACTTTAACCAGCTGCTGACTGACCCAGTGGTGCCTGGTTCTGGGACAGGCTGGACCTCAACACTGACACCCTGCTGCACTAACAACCCTCCATCCCTCCCTCCTACCAACCTGGGAGCTGACGTAGAGTTTCAGGCACTCATCGCATATGGCCTTCCTGCAGCAGGGCAGGGGTGCGATGGTTTTGTCCTCCAGGCACACCCGGCAAATCTGCGTCGTAGTCTCTGCACCGGCCTGGTCCACGGGCGGCCGGTGGGCCATGTCACCGAAAGGATCCACCAGGTCGTCCAAGGTGTACAGGGGCGGCTCGGGACTCGAACCCACGTCCTGTCCTGTCTCCAGGTCCATTTCTGGTGCGTCCGTTGTGACAGTTTCATCGTCCGTGATTCCAACGTCTTTTCGGAGGCTGTCGTTAGCGATGCAGTAAACCGTGCAGTAGACGTGCTCCTCGCTGTTGAAAGACTCGTCTAAAGTGGCCGCGTTGCTGTCGCTGTCACATTTATGATAGCACTGACCTGTTACTAATTCAACTCCCTGTACGGCCGAAGTCAAGTCGCTCAGGGTTGGCTCGTTTTTAGTCCCCGCTTCGCCCGTTTCTGGCTCTGACTTTTTACATTCGCCACCGTCAGTTGGGAAACCGTTAGGGACGTCGTTGTTAACGTCTCCTTCGTGGCTGTCATGCTCGGCGCCGCGCTGCATCCGACTGTTTGTGCTCAAACACAGAGAGGGAGACTTTGAAACCCCGAAATTCCTCCTCAAAATCTCGACAGCGCTCGCCCTCCTTCTCTCTCCTCCTCCTCCGCCGTTGCAGTTGTTGTTGTTGTTGCCCTTCGCATCCTTCTCCTCCTCGCCGCCCCTCTCCTCCTCTCCCCGCTCTCCTCCGTCCAGCGATAGCCGGGAGTTTGATCTGCTGACACGGCGGCTCAAATCTCTGACCGACCGCTCAACTTTACTGTCCGCGAGGGAAGTTTCTGTCGGCAGGTTGCGGGACAATCTCACCCTCCCCTCCTCGAAACTGCTAATGAAGCTCGGCATTCTACAGGCGTCAGCTATCGGTTCGTCATCTTCCATCCCCGACACGGTTCTCCCCATTTAGTGAACGGTTCGCTCCCGACTGGTCCTCCGCCTGTCTGCCTCTTATCCAACTCCTACTACCAAAACAAAACAAAGCAGGCAGCCCGGGGCTTCCGGGTTTCGTCGTCAGCATGTAGGAGAGCCGCGATAGGCCGATGGGAAGCCTAGTGGTGGAGTTCAGCCCAGGCAGACTCGCGAAATACCACAGCAAAGTAGACTTACTCAAGGTCCCCAAACTCCTGGGTCCCCACAGCTCCAGCTTTACTGTGGAGGGTTATTGCACAAGTGGATCCTGCAAATATAGTAATACCACACTGTGAAATGACTCCACTACGAGTAAAAAGTCCTGCATTTAAAACTTACTTCAGCAAAAGTGTCAGCATCAAAATTTAAAGTACTTGTTATGAGTGCCCCCACTCAGATTAATACATATCTAAATATGTAATCTAAATATATGATTAGATTATTAATATTGACGCATTATATAAGAGTAATAACTAATGTGTTGTTATGTGGTTTAATTTATAAACATGCGTTTTAGATAGATTTTTATGTTACTAGTAACTAAAGTAATAACTAAAGCGATGAAGTTACATATGTGGAAATACTCAAGTAAAGTACGAGTATCTCAAAATTGTACTTAAGTACAGTACTTGAGTAGCCTATAGTTACATTTCACCACTGGATCCTGCTTTATTAACTAACTGATTTAGTAACTGAAAATGGTCTTTGGTCTGATTTGAGGTATGGTGAAGTATCTAGGTCACAGCAAGAGGCATTTTCAAGTTAGAAAGGTCATGCTGGGCTCAAATTGAAGCTTATGAGCTTGGGCAGTTTTCTATACAAGTGAGGCGGTGATCACCATAAAGTGTTGAAAATAATCACTTTTTATGAGAATTTGTCAAGCAGACAGTGATTTCTATTCCACTAATATGGGATGTTGTGGATGATATTTCAAAAAATAGAGACACAGAAAGGCCCAGTATCTTTTTTTGCTACTTCCCCCTTTGTTTCAAGGCACTCCCAAATGTCGTACTCGCATGACTATTAATGTATGTAGTGGTAGACTAGTCCACCATCAGTCAGTTCTGCCTGTAGTTTCAAAGCTCCCAATCCAAAGAGAAATGCTCATAGCCCGTATACAGAAACAGGAATTGTGTAAGGTTGTGATGTCACACTGTATTTGACGCCTGCCTTTATTCACCCTTTTTCTCTGAAACGCCTCATTTTAGTGCCTCAGGGTTTAAGCCCCCTCCCTCAGAAAGCCGACACTGCTTCCCACACTGTATCCAGTTCTCTGTGTACGTCCACGCTGGATGCTGTAACAGCACTGCAGCAGCACTTTCTACCTCAACACAATATAGCTGTGACATCACAACCTCAGTGCTGATGGCTCGTTTAAAGGCACTGTTTCTGACTTTGGGTTGTGTGTATTTCTCTTTGGATTGAGCATTTTGATACATTCACAATATTAATATAGCACCTTGACCTGCTTTATAATATAAAACATGTGTATAGGGGTACAGCTTCACGACTACTGGTATTTCACATCAACAAAACTATCCTTATTATTATATTGTATATAGTAGTATCCTATATTTAAAAGCAACATCTTTTAGTCAGAAGTTTGCCAGTTCACTTCCATGTGTGCACACCAGCCCAGCACCCTGAATTTCTAATATCAAGTAGTATTCATCTACTAGAAAAAATGTGATTGAAGAAATCACATTGTGCTATCATTGTGCACAGCATTACATCATTACAAGTGGTATTTGTGGGCTAGCACCAGGCTACACTTAGGGTTTGAAAGGTCTTAGACCTATTACTTTTCATTGCATCACACACAATCCTCTTCTTCATTAAATCCCCCATAACCCGAATTGATTTCATTCTGACCGGGAAAGTGACACTTGAACACATAGGAATGAAAGTAATTTGGAAAGACACACTTTTAGTTCAGTGCTGTTGGCACAACTTTCAAATAAATCTAACTGGGGCGCCAGTAAAATGGGTTGTTAGCTCTGTTACAATTCCTCATTAATGCCATAGGGCGCAAGCCACACGGTAATTAGTTTGCTTGTCCTGGCTGTGCCCAATTGGTTTTAGTGGAGAATGCCAACAATGTTAAAAAGCCTTTACCAGTGCGAGTAGTCCGCTTATTACATCAAGCTAGTAAACCCGTCAGGCATTTTCTTGAGTGTGCTGTTCCACATTTAATAGGTCAAAAAGTGGGGACATTCTGCAGGCTACAAATAAATATCGAAAGCACTCCCGATATTGAGCATTTACTCCATCTTAATCTCTGCCTAATGAACTCACATAAAGACGGCTTTTCTTTCCCACTGGAGAGTTTTTTCGTCCTAATTGGGTAGACGTTTCATGTTTTACTTTAACACCATTATTCTCAGGGATTTAAACACTGAATTTACCTTTAAGCACTAGATGAGGATGTAAGAATACCACTCACTCTACTCCTCCTAATGATTACCGGTATATTTCCTCAGCAAAGGAACAATAGTGCTTCCTGGCAATGGCTGTGTGTGTGTGTTTTTGTGCAAGTTGAGATACTGTATTGTATGACTGGTCAGGAAGTGTGATGATGTTGCCCTCAGCTGTCTTTTTGGATCCTGTTTCAACAGGTTCAGCTTCATTTGAGTCACTTTAGAAAGTGGATTTGTTTTTTCTTTCTTCTCTTCGGAGCTGAAATTCTGGAAAACATTTGGCTGGACAACAAAGAGAAACTCAACCCCGAAAGAAAGAACTCCGGCTGTGGATTCACATGCATTATGTGACCTCGAAAAAGAGGTCACGGAAAGTACAAAAAAAACAAACTCCTGTGTGAAATGTGTAAAAGAAAAGAGGACACAATGCAGACTTTCCTTCTCCACTGTCTACTTTATTCCCAACTGTCTACGTTATGTACAGTCAGTCACCTGCAGGAAAACCATCATAAAAAGAGAAGGAGTTAAACCAACACAGATGGTTTTAGTCAGTGGTGAACAATAACAAATGAACCCAGAGCCACAGACAAAGTTTGAGTATTTATGTTTCACTGGCAGTTCCTGCATTGATGTAATGACACTGTGAATAGTTGCTTTATAGGTTATGATTATGTGTTATTGCACTCTCTAAACTTCCTTAATTTAAACAAATATTATGCAGGATTTACCTAAAAAACATGTATGTATGTATGGACAAAAGTACTTCCTCTTAACCATCACTCTAAGTAATTCTGGGGTTTTTCTTTCTGTCCTTGAACTGGGGGGAGGTATCAGCTTTAAATGTTGTGTTTAAAAACAGTAAGCGACAATTCCTGCAAAGTATGCTTTTAATGTAAAAATGAGGGGAAATAAGGTTTCATTATATTTGACAATTTGCAGAAACAAAATACATTTTTGTTCATTCTTTAATCTAAGCAGTTGCCTACAACTTATACAAAGAAGCAGTGGAGCACCTCAGGGCTCTATCCTGGGTCCTACACTTTTCTTTTGCATGCTAATCCTTCTTCACTTTTTTTTACCTTTACAGCTTCATTTGCTTATTAAACTAATTCTGCAAGCACCAATGAGTTCTTCAGAACCCAAAAAATATATTGTCCCTTTAAACTTCTCAAATACATGATGAGATCCTACGTGAATACAACATATTCTGCCAAGGCTTTGGCTCTTTGTGGCTCAGATGGTAACAGGTGATGTCACATACTTCTGTGCACCAATCAGCATTTAACAACATTTGAATAGCCATAAAAGATTATATCAGTTGTTTGCTCATGTTTCCAGGTCACTGTTAATCAAATCTGGTCAAGCCACACCCCCACAGTCCTGGTGAAACACATCAACTGAGCTTTTTGAGTGTTACACTCTGAATGGATAATAACTAAAGATGTTTTTTTCTTTCACACTTTTACTTGTATTGTCTTATTTAATCACATTCAAATCAAGTTTTTAGGGGCTTGAAATTCTCAGACACTTTGCAATATATATCAGAAATAGTTTGACAATTTTTTTTTTATTTAGCCGAACGGAGGATACATGCGCAGCACCAATTGCAGGAATAACTGTAATTGTATTTGAAAGCTTCACAGTGGAGTGGTTTAGAGATTTGTAATATAGATTCAGAACATAACAATAGCCTGTCTGAATGTTTATTGACACCACTCAACAAAATAACAGCTCGCCTCCAGCTTCTTCTGCTAATGTTTAACTCTGAATGTATGGATGTGCATTCTTAGATCTACAGACAAAAAGCTCTGTTGACTCTTCCAAAGTCTAAATGTGATCAAGCAGCTGTGGAGATAATAACAAAGGGTGTAGATTCTGTCTCCTTTATTACTTAAAATATATTATTACTGTTGTTATTGCTGTTCATTAACAATCTTTAATGGGTTCTGCAATTTCCTTCAGATTCACTGGTATTTAAGTTGTGGCTTTGCAGGTTCTGGGTTAAATGTTTTGTTCACCATGACACAGAAAAGTACAATGTACTGTGGTACAAAGTCTCTCTCACACACACACATACACACACACACACACACACACACACACATACACACTAACACATATTAGGGTCACATTATATATCTGAAATCCTCTTTAATATCTGCCAGATGGGTGTTTAGGTTGATATTTGTTCCATAGTATCAGGTTAAATTGACTTGATCGACATAATTAAAGACAAATAAATTAACGAATTCACTTTCAGTTCAAATGTACTAATGACACAACCAACTATCTTTTTAATTAAGCCTCTAAATAATGGACATGTGACCCTTTTCGTAGCGTTAGTTCCTGATTTGAATTTAGCAAAAAGACACTTGCAGTCTGCAGTCATTTCATTTATTGAAAAGCAAAGTGAGGTGTCGGTTGACAATTCAACTCGAAATTAATATTGTAAAGTTAATTATGTGCTGAAGTGAAAGTGAATTTCCAGCCCTGACAGAATGCTTAATGAAAGAATTACAGACTATAGTGCAACTAATTCCCTTTCCTCCTGTTCTCCTCTTGCTCTCTCCTTTCAAAATACACTGTACAATTAGAAGAAATAAAACATAGTAGTCCCACTTGTACACAACATCATACATTAGTAGTCAACTAGAAAAAACAGTAAACACGGCCACATGTGATTAAAAAACGTCTAGAAGTTCAAAGTTACATTTCATCGTTTTACATTGTAGTAGCTATTTTCTCTCCGTTACTCGGCAGACATTTCAGACTGTTATTTATAGAAAAAATCACAAAGTTCACATTTAGGACTCTTTGAAGAGCGTTGAGGAGCATTCAACAAACCAAACAGTTCCCATTTTTAAGTAGCTAGTTAGTCACACGCAGCATGAGATTAAATACGCAACAGTTTGGAAACACCTCATGCAAACACACAAAATGTTATTTCTGTCCTCCGGAGTGACTGTCGGGGCAGCGGCTCTGAACGTAACCCACAGAGTTTTGTTACAAAACATGAAGTGCTGAAGATAACTGGCAGAGGGGGGTGGACTTTGTATTTTGTAGAGGGAGATAGTTTGTCCTTATGTCAGCGTTTCCACCCAGAAGTGTTCCTTGGTTGACGGAGAAGGCCTCAAGCTTTTGGTCCAGTGATTGCAACACAAATGTTTAGTCCCACTTCCAGAAGAATTCAGTGGATTTTTCTGAACAGAATAACAGAGACAACCTGCCTGGAATGCAAATGTGAATTTTCTGATTTGTGATGCTATTTTTCTTACACGTGAACCGAAGAAAAGTGAATCTGAGACTCATTATTTTTGGTCCCAGTCTGTGGCTTTTAGAAATCAGGCTCTGCGGTTGTCCATGTGGTGATACAGTTGGCACTTTCAACATTAAAATTCGAGTGGTGAGGTGAAGGGAGGGAGCAGCTCTGACTCCGGCATCTCTCTGGTACAATTTTTGTCCTCGTTAGTCTGCAGGCGAGGGTTGAACGTGTGCTGTGTCATCGGAGACTCAGCCTCTGTCATTTCATTTCTCCTTTCTTTTCGCCTTTGTCATCCGCCAGTGGTTTGGAAATGAAATGAAATCAAAACAATAATCAAATAATCTAACCTAGACTCCTTTCTGTTCCCACATGACGATGGCAGCCATTTTTCAGCTTTTTGTCAATTTTTTTTATGGTACAAAAAGCACCAATCCATGATGAGATTTAGGCCACTCTGACTGTGATTGTCATTTCTGTAAAATGTGTGTTGTTTGGGAAACATTTCTCTGTTTTGGGGGAAGAGGTGGATGCTGCAGATTAGGCTGATCTGGCCTCTAGCTTTTTTTTAATTCAGAAAAAACTTGCCTGCTGAGTGACAACAGAAGCAGCCTGGCATTGAGAGCTACGAAAGGGCCGAGGTGGAAGGGAAACTGTTACCTGACCTCATTCCATCTCCTGGGGTTGTTTTCTTCCATGTTCTGTCTCAATCTACCTCTACCGGTCTGCCTTGGATGGAAGACAAAATATTTAGACAGCAAGAGACCAAGAGACACATCTGGAACAGCTGTCCTGTCTGTATTAATATGGCAGATCCCCCCCACCCCCCCATGGCCTTTGGGATGCTGCAGCTGGAAAGTCTCCCGGTCTGCCTGTTTATCTGTTTGTCAGACTGAATTTCTATTGTAAACATTAAGATTCACATTAGTAGTAAATACATCTGTTATGTGTATGTGTGTGTGTGCATGCATGTGTGAATTCACATATGCATTACTTAATGCCTGTGTGTGTGAATGTTTCCTATGCACATGCACATATGGAATGATGGGTATGTAAATCTACACTGTTATTTGACATTCAATGTTTCTGATGAAACAACAGAATAAAGTGTGTGGCGTGTACTCGTGCTAGAGTCCAGACACTTGTATTGAGCTCTCATGTTTGCTGCAACAAGAACCCAAATGCACCAAAAAGTAACCTTAGAAAAACAGATGTCTGACATTCCTATATCGGTAGTCTTGTTAGGAGATGCGTGGTTGGGAGTCCAGTGTCTGATGTTTCAGGCACAGAGAGGAGTTGCAGAGATGGTTTAACAGGCTCTATTGTATACACGATACAAGTTGTATTTTTTAAATTCTTTGGTCAGGCATATCTGCACTTGTCTGCAGTAGCTTGAGGGCTACATGTTAACATCTCTCTGACAGCAGAACTCCTTGGAAGCCTGAAGAAACACGTCAGTAAATCTCCAACGGGCCTCTGAATGCAGATGCCCAACGTCACAAGAGAAAGCAAGTCATTGGCTCCTGATTGCGTCCCTCAGAGACCAAAAAAGAAAAAAAAAGCAGTTGTTGCCAGAGCTGCCTGTACTGGTGTTGCTCACATGTCCTGCAGTTACTGTGTTCAACCACACAAGGCCAGTGTTTCATCAGGAACAGCTCTGACTCCAGTAAAAACAGCAGACAGGCAGACCAGGGAAGCAAACTGACCAGGTACCAGGGGGGGTTTGTAGGTTGAAATATCTGAAGTGTCCTCTGTATCCTGCCTACTTGTCTGTGTCTTGGTGGTAGTTTATTAAAAGACAGTCGGAGTAGTAAAAGCAGGATGTTAAGCCGTGGTGGTTGGTAAGGCAGCGCTGCTGGAGTAGCTCCTGGGTTTACTTTGACCTGAGTGAGAAGGAGAGGAGAGGGTTACACAGAACAGTGACTGGATCCGTTTTACTGCTTTACTATAGATTTAGAGGTAAATGTTTATGTGGACCTCTTAAACAGCAGATGTTTGAGGTATAATTGAGGACAGTAAAGATTAAGAGTGTTATGATTAAATACTTAGCGCTGCATTTGCTTAGTATCGTCCTTGATAAAGTGATTCACTCGGGCAAATAAGCTGAATAAATAATGTTGAATGAGGACATCACAAGCACTTGTCCTGTGTTTTATAAAAGATAATAACACTCGAGAGACAGCTTGCCTTGAGCACAGCCACATGGGTGTTCTGACTTTGAAACTATTAAGAACAAAAACAGGTAAATGATAAAAAAAATAGCATCTGTTTGATTGGTTGCCAAAGGAATCAATATCATTCACAAATGTGGATGACCGTTCTTTAAAGTGAGTCTGCTGGGTAACTTTAAAGACAAGAAATAACTCATCTTCCTTTTACAACATCAGAAGAGGTCAAATGTGCTGTTGGCACAGTCCAGCATTTAGCTGCTGCAGGCTTACTGGTGACTAGTATGACCAGTAGTTACTGAGATCATTTAAAGATTTAAATAGTAGGTAACTTTAATAAAAAAAAAACAACTCACATTTGCTCTAAGTGTCACTACATTCTGACTGTATTACACGAGCCACAAAGGCAACGAAAAAATACAGATTCCTTGTTCTCTAATGTCATTTGCAAGAATTCACCACAAGGCTGGCGACACAGCTGGCTCATTAGCTAGCTAAGTTGCTAATTTTACCGTGCTTTGAAGCTACAATGGTTACAGAAAATTAGCTGAACAAAGTTGTCACTTATTTGATGATAGAAATGTGCTTTCTTACAATGTAACACGAGTGTGTCGGTGAAGCTTTAATTTGTTAAATTTGACTCATTTAGCGACTGGCTAGTTAGCTTGCTAGCTTGCAAATTCTACCGTGTTTTCATGCTACTTTAGTTACAGAAAAGAGCCAAAAGAGCAGGCTAACACCAACTGAGTTACAACTTTGTTAACTAGTGTTTTAAAAAATGATTTTCTCTGGTTACAAACATAATTTGTTGTTTTCTCTGAACAAAACTAACTGTGCAACTAGAGCTTAATTGTGAGGCTGCAACAACAGATGCAGGAATAAAACATCAGGTGTGGAAAAACTAAAAAGGACCTTTACAGTCAGAATATTTTGTCTCTGTACTGTTATATTTTTTCCTTTTAGGTGTTACGATGTGTTTGGGATTATGCTAAACTACTCTCATTTGAATGCACATGAAGAAACACATGCTTTTGGAGGTCAACATAAGTTGATCTTTCTTTTTCTTTGCAAAGGCGTGCATCTTTCTACAAAATTCTGGAGGCGGTAATTAATGTGAAGTTATTTCTGTATGTGTGTGTGTGTGCATTTGTGTGTGTGGGGGTGGTTGGGTGTGGGAGGTTTCCACGGGGACGGTACAGCTGATGCTGTTTTTATTGGTCCCTCTGGCCGGAGCCAATAAACACCAAAGTGAAGGGACAACAGCTGGGGAACAATGATAGCATATTGATGATGTTTGAGCAAGTGTGTGTGCATATATGCGTGTCTATATGTGTGTGTGCATTAATGTACAAGCACAAGATGTCTATCAGCACATTTAGTGTGTGTCCCAGTGTGTGCGTATATGCAATCTTTAAGTGTGTGTGTGTTAGTCCTTGCATCTGCGTGTGTACTTATACTCTTGTGTGTGTGTGTGTGTGTTTGCAGCCATTATCTTGGGGTCGATGATTTATGATCTGTGTTATGACTTCCACAGGGGACATATAAAACTACAGAATGGCCCTTTATTGCCTTTCTTCTTTGTTTAGTCCAACGTTTCATCCATCACTCTGTGTTTCCCTTCTCCCTCTCTCTCTCTTGCTCTCTATCTACGAGTCTCTCGCCCATCTCGATCTCAATTTCTCCATCTCTCTCTCTCTCTCTCTCTCTCTCTCTCTGTGTCTGCATTTCGCTCTAATTCGCTCTGGATCTTTTCTCTAATAAAAACAGTTATTGATCACCTGTCTGCTGCATATCAGTGGAATCGGGGTTGTTTCGTATTGTTGTTTGTTACAGCGGTGTAAGCGCTTGCTGTATTGCTTGGCGCTTTCCACAGGAAGAAGAGAGACAGCGAGATTGATGCAGGGCTGTCTGAGCCTGGACTCAGACTCATTTTGTGTTATCCTATTGGCTCTTCAGGCCTAAGAATAGCTGAAGATCTCAACAACACTGGAATATGTGGTTTAAATCCTTGGCAAGCATCATATAAACAACAAAAAAGTCTGCAAAACACAAAATAAAAGCTTCCAAAACACAAAAACAGGATGTCCTTTACAGTCAATGGGGGTAAAATAGCTAATTATGAAACACACCATCAGCAAGAATGACATCAAGGATGCATTGGCGTTCATCACATACCACCTTTATTTGCCATGCGTGAGAGAAGTGATAAAGCGCTACAACAGTGATAAGTGATGAGACCTTGGGCTGATAAATGATAAGCCATTATGCTGATACAGCGAGAATGTGCTTATATCATCCTCACTGCAGAACTCAAGATATCAGATACAGATAAAAACTGTCCTAAACACTGTTTGTGTTGATGGTGGGCTGGAATATAAGAGGGGCTGAAGATCTGAGGTGTCGTTACACTCAGAAAAGTCTGAAATCCTGCATTTAGTAAAAAATCCTCTTTTATGCTGGATATTTATTTTTGAATTCTTTATTTTGGATGGCACAGACACTTAATGTCCTGAATTCAAAATAACTGCCAAATATTGGCAGCAGCACTGTTGTTAAGTGACAATAACGACAGAGAACAACATGACATATTGAAATATTAAGATTTATGTCTATTCAAACTAAATGCTAATGATTTAAATTTAAAAGACCATCAACTGACAAGACGATTAATCAGTACTAAATACATTTTTAATTAAAACTTCAGTTGAATTAATTGATTTTAATCACTGTCACTTCAAGAATACGTATAATTAAAATTAATATGGGGTGTTTTTTGCTTTTAATAAGTAAAACAATCTGTAAATGAAACAAGTTCAAATTAGTTTACTAAGATTTTTTTTATAATGAAGACATTTATTAAGTGTAATAAGGACTAAAAATTAAGACTTGGTAAGATCATTCTCTTTTGAAATTAATATATTGAAGAAATAATTAAATGGAAAATAATTTCCTGAGTTGCCTCTGACTCCTGGTAGCTAAAATTTAAAACATATCTTTTTTTTTTGTCCATGATGGCTAGCCAGCTATCATTCTTTTTTAGGAATTCCTGCATAATATACCTTTAAAATGCGACAATTCACAGTAAGTCCATGATAGGATAGGACACAGTCATGAGTTCAGAAAGGATTTAGGATTTTTCTCTGTAATGACGCCCCTGGAGTGTATCTGAAGAATGTAAATTGGATTTCTAAACACCATTTAGCACAAATCATGCACTTTTATCCTCATGTTTAGGACTAATATTGTGAGTATGTGATAAGAAAGTAAGTTTAAAAAAAATGCATTCATAGATAGATGTGTAGATAAATGGACAGAGTGTAATTATACTTACATGTACATGGGCTGTAGCTGAAGGTGGGAGGTCTTCTGAGGCCCCTGGTAGCCGTAAGAGTCAAACCCTCCTATAAAATCAACTGCACAAAAACAACATCAATTAGAGGAAGCGTATGCCTTCATGGTGATCAGCTGGGAACCTCCCACCACGGATGATTCATTGCATTAGGCCTCCTACACCTCCAGAGGTCTCAGCAGTACATTTTGTCTCAAAACCACCACCTCTACGCTGCTGCTCTTAGAACTGATCAGGGTTGGAGGCATGAAACCGCTTCCAGCTAAAATCTGGCCTTAGCTGTATGAGAATCCTGTGATGCAAATTTAATTCTATTTTTAGGAGGAAGACTAAGACTTATGCGGCGATATATTTATGCCTTGAGAATACTCTTAACTCCTAAATTATCGAGGATTGCTCGGCAGTATCCCGGGCTGAGGAGCTGCCAGCAGGTGGTTGCTTCCCTCAGACGGAGGCAGAGAGCCTGGACTTCTGAAGAGAGGAAGCCATGATATTTTTTTTACTTTGATGTTGTAGAGCTCATAAAAGGGTACTTCCTCGCCTTGATCAGCGGCATACTTTCTTATTTATTGAGCGAGGTTTCGTAACATCAAGTACAATGTGGAATTTGGCTGTCACTGCAGAGATGAAAGTAGCTTTAAGTATACCTTAAGCCTGCAAGAGGCAGCGCGTCCAAACATCATTCTGAAGCCAAACACAATCAGGATAATGCTCTAATTACACTGCCTCTAATAAAAAAACGCCATCAGTTACGTAAATGAATATGTATGGAGCTGTAGTGTATTTATGTCCTTACACCTCATGATGGTGAGTAGGGTGAAAATGAGGCCATAACTCTCCTTTTAAAGAAGCAGTTTGTCGTGTCTGCTTTCTCGATGAGAAGATTGATACGACTCAGTGAGAAGCTGGTTAGCTTAGCATAAAGTGAGAGAAACAGCTAGCCTGGCTTCTCAAAAGCTCACTTATACACTTATGTATACTATAATATCTAACTTATATTTATTTAATTTAATCATTTTCAGTTTGTAAACTATTTCTAGGTCTAGGTTATATATTTTTTGATTGACTTACATTATCCCAAATGCTGCATGTCAACGTGTTTCCCCGTTTCCCATCTTTATGCTAAGCTAAGCTAACCAGCTGCCGGCTCTTGTGTCAGAAATCACAGCTGTATCTTGTCATCATAATCCCTAAAACGATATTTTGTTCTCATCACAAAATGCATAGCTAATTAATTCCAAAGAATATTAGCATTGAAGAAACATTTGGTCGGTGTCGAAATTACCTAGAGAAGGTTTTGTCTTGTTTTAATCACAGCCTTGGAGTATCAAGGCTGTCCTTACATACCTCCCTTGTTCCTTTAATTCTGTTGAAGTTGTGTAAAAATTCATTATAAGCCACCATATCTCAGCTGTGAGTTTTCACACTTCTCCCTAAATCCTCTTAATGCATTCATGTGAAATTGTGATTACACCACACAACGGGACAACAGATGATCTTCTTTGTCTATCAGCAGTTTTTCCCGGGCCTGCCGCAGTACTGTGATATTTTATGATCATTCGCCTCATTATGGCTGTTCACTCAGACAATGCGGAGACCTTGCCTTGTGCTTGATGTGCTCCTTCTTTGTGTGGATCCTTTTGTGGAAGAATGGCCTGGTGTGAATGGTGAGGCTTTCCTGCTGATTCATGCTGCAGTCAAATAGTCTCAGCAGACTTTCTGCCATGCTCGACCCTTTGAACGCAAGAGGAAATGGAGCCTCTAACCTTGTCAGTGTGCTGCCTATCAAGCTGTAGCGGCTCAATTTAAAAATTCAGATATGTGATTCATAAGGCGCAGGCTTGTCCAATAAGCTCACAGGAACATGAACAGAAGCCAGGAACTGCATCTGATCAGTAAAAGAACAGTTTCCTGAAATATTACGGTCAGATTATTTTTTAAATTACGGTGGCATTTGGTTATTTTCTGTATCCAAGGTTCCCCTTTGGACAAAGACTGATATTACAAAGATTGCAGTGTTCAGGATTGTGTGTACATCTGTACATGTGTTGTTCATGTGTGTATTTTTGATAACAATCTGTCTGACACATCCAAGGAGCTGTGAGACAGATAAGACTCACCATAATGATTAATCCCCCCCCCACACACACACCTATACACACACTTCAACACAGACTCACTCACACATGCACAGAATAATTATCAGAGTAATTAGCTTTCTCAGCAACTCAAACTCTTCATTGGTCCTCAGTGAGTATTAGCTTCTTCACCCAAGGCGCATTTTCCGACAAAGCTCTCTGATTATTGTTTAGTCTCCCAGACTGCATTATCAGGCAGAGCTTTTCCACAGACACATTCTGGACTTAAGGCCCGGCAACACCAAGATTACAATGAATCCCCAAAAATCGTTCCGTAGAGAAAATTATCTTCTTGTCACATGAAAATGATGCATGTGACATGATGCTGCCATTGCGTACTTATTCATTAAGGCTTAATAATGGCCTGAAACCTCAATTTAAATCCTGATTCAGTCTGATAACATTTGTCCCTTGAGAAGAAGTGTGAAAATCACTTGTGTGGATTACATTATTATTGCTCATTTGTGTGCAGTTTGCATGCTTTCCCTGTCCCTGTGTGCTCCTGGTTCCTTCTACAGTATAAAGATTTAAAATAGAGGTGAGCTGGAAGCTAAATTGCGTGTCTGTAGCCCTGTAATATACTGGCAACCTGTCCAGGGTGTGTTACTGTGAATGCGCTCGGGAAGACACGCCCGTAGAAGCTGCCTGGTACATAATGGAATCCTGATCTGGTTGAAGCTAGTCACCGACCATGAGTGGTTTGGGTCAGAATAGCCCTTTGGTCAGGGGACAGGAACCTGACTGGCCAATCCTAGTGCTTGAATGCTACACAGGGCGTGTCTCACCAAGAAAACCACTGGGACTCTTAATAACACATCGGTGATTTACCCTGCCTATTGCCAATCTTTTTTTATCTCTATCTTTTTTTTTTTTTTAACAGAAATTATATATTAAGACAAGAGGCTGAAGCTGGGGAAGTAACACATTACCAGTCCAGTGGGACCAGGTACCATTAGCATTGCAAATTGCTAACGCTAGCATTTACTGTGATATCCATTGGGATGCAACTTTTTGTGAATTTAAAACAAAATGTACAACCTGGAAAAAATAAATCACCAACTAGCAATTGAGACCATGATCTCTCAGAAAAATGTTTGCGGGGGAAATAAATAAAGCTAGAAGTAGGGTTTTATTTCTCATAGACTTCTATACGATCAGACCAGAGGAGTTGCCCCATGTTGGCCATTTAAAATTATGCAGGTTTAAAGCACTTTCAAATTTGGTTCACTTTTCAGCCCCGGAGGCTACGCTGCTTTTACACAGTCTGTTGTTAGAGCCCCTAATGACTCAAAGTGTGTCTTTATTACATTAAATACTCATATCTAAATATATAAAGTTAAAGTTTGGAAAGGACATTCAGGGGGATGTTTATAGTGTCATCAGGGCTGTGTTGATGTGGTTTGATCAGATTGAATTTACAGTGCTGCCATCATCAACAAACAACCACATAACTTCTTCTGGTTAATCTTCTGCCTACGATCGCAGCTGTTACAGTAAAGATAAGAACGATTTCACAAGCAGCATTTTACATATCATTAAGCTCATGAACTCTCACATGGATACAAAGAATACTCCTCAAGCTCGATCTCATCTGAAATTGTTGTTTGGTTCCAACTCTCTCTACAAAAACAAGCAGCTCATGTGCAGCTTTGAGTGCCAAGGGCCAAAATACAACAGTTAAGTAAAGGCCAAATAATAACTGTTAGACATTAATTATTCAGGCACGGAACAAGTGGCATTTTAGTTTTCCTGTCATGACAAAGCTTATTAAAATGCAGTGTTGAAAACTTCTCATCTCAAAATAACCCCTGAAACACAGTTATACTCCATAAAAGTGGGATAAATGCAGTGTTCCATTGCTTTTAACTGCTTTTTGACTTTAACAATGTGATGATTTAATATTTATTTGTGACCTCATTGAACACTGAGGTAGTTTTTTCATATGAGGAGCCTTTTGAGGCAGACGCAGATCTTGTATCCAATGCTAATCCGCACTTTTATAATAAATGGATATAAATTTGCTAATCAATTTCCATCTCCAATCCGCTTTGGACATGACGGAAAGCAGGAAAACGTTATTTCCACTGATCCCGTCTGCATTTATCACCCATCAATATTTATGTGTTGGCAAACATCACCCTCAATTCCATGTTGAATAAGACATGGTTGCGTATTGATCCTCCCGCAGGAACGGCTGTGCCTACTTTAATGGAATAACTAAACTGATGGCCTCAGGTGAATGGGCTCATTCATGTTAATGCTCAAAGGCACGCATTGCATTTAAAGCATGACAATCGCTGAATTAACATGTTGATTTGCCTCATTTTACTCATCTGTTTCTATTATTACCCTTCAAATGAAATTCATTCAGACTGCCGATGGCTCCACACTCCCCAATCAACACGGTTGTATAGATGAATTGATGTATTGATAAAAGACTGAATAAAGATAAACGATGTATGAATGGAGGGTTCGTTGATCTTTGCCTCCTCACCCTTTTTGATTCTCCGTATGACCTTTCCTTGGTGCTGATGGTTCAAAGTGTGAGTATGTGGGAGAGACGCATGAATAAAAGACGACTTTGATCGAGCGTGAATCTACTCCTCATCCTTCACACTCTGTCTCTCGTCTTCTTCTCAGTGTGTCACTGTAAATGAATGAGCCTGGCTGCAAAAGCTGGAGGCTACAGGTTTCACTTTGATTTCTGTCTAAGTGTCAGTAAAGGCCCTCAGTCCAAGATTGTTGGTCATTCAACCTGCTGCTTTCTTATGAAGTGAGTGAATGAAAGGATATACGAAGGATGAAGTGAAAACAGAGGAACAGGTTGAATTTACTTCACCAGTTTGAGTTAGCAATCTTAACTCAGCTATGCCGGTCAGACAAGCTTTGAATTTCTCCACATATTGAAGCAACATGGGGCTGTAGTAAAGGAGATACATTTAAAGAGTTTGAAGAGGGTGTATTTTTTACCTTTCAAAGCCAAAAACACAAGAGCAAACATGTAAAGGAATGGATTAAATAGTGTTTACCAGCTCTATCATGAGCTGCATGTTAGCCTACCCTGCTAACTAGCTTATTTCCCTGTGACTCTGTCCTCCCAACCCCCAAAACCACAATTTATGCCTGTGAATGAAGCCAGTTTGTTTTAAAATGGTAAACAAAAGTGAGTGAAGAGGTTCAACCAACTCTTTGAGCTGATATTAGCTTAATTCGCTATCTAGCTACAGCGGATAAATCTGCTAGCAAGATTTGTCACAAAAATCCACTGTCACTGAGTACAAATGGGATGCCAGCCTTTTTTCTACCTCACTCTGAAATCAAGAAGGCATTCTTCCAAAAATTATTGAGAACTGATGGCAGAGCTGCCTCACTTATCACTGTAAACTGCATATAGGAGTCTGAATGGAAGGTTTAACAGGCGAAGCACCAGTGGCGCAGCTTAGCGAAAAAGAGAAAGTGTGACTTTTACTGCAGGATTAATATAGACATCAAATGTTTTTTCTAGGCTTTTGAGGTCTGCTGTAAAATGTGTGTGTGTACATGCATGTGTGTGTGTGTGTGTGTGTGTACTTACAGCTATCCTCCTCTTCTGAAATGAGCTTGACCACATAGCAGGCGTAGATAAACCCCATCAACTAGAGACAAAGAGAGCAGAAACAGAAGGACTATTATAGACAGACAGAAAGACAGACAGACAGACAGTTAGACAGACAGACAGTTAGACAGACAGACAGACAGACAG
>CAFUXE010000239.1:245620-257475 GCA_903364295.1 Serranus cabrilla
GATAAAGTGACTTTTTTTTTGAAGGATTTCTTTTAGGAAAAATGATGTGTAAATGAATTGACTACTTTATATATATACTATATATATATATATACACACACACACACCGCACATATAAATATCTATATGTATATGTATACACACATGCACACATGTATTATTGTATTATATTATACAGTATATAAGATTGTCAGTATTATTTCAATTTAAATTCTTTAATTGTTTACATTTTAATCCTGCGACCGAAATATCGTTTTTCAAACGACACACTGCTTTCTCTTCCTGTTTTTCTCAGAAGTGATCCACTGTCAGTGACAATGATTTCCGTTTCCTCTCAGTGCTTGAAATTCAAATGCACCTTCAACTCCTTTCAGCGCTCCACTTTACTGAACAGTTCAACATTATTCACTGCCGACCCTTTTGCCTCTTCCAATTTCACCGCCATTTCAGCTTCTTTCACTAATTGTATTTCAAACGCCACTTCAGCTTCTTTCAGCATTTATACTATTTCAAATGTTGCAACTGCAAATTTTTATTCTGTCTGTCCACTGTTTGTTTGTGTGAGAATAAAATGAGAAAAAAGTGTTTTAGCTTCTCCCGTCCCTCTTTGTTATTGTCAACATTTCTTCCATGGTTTGCAGCTTCTGTCTGCATTTGGATGGAATGAATTAAGGTGAGCTGCTCCCAGCTTTCTAAGACAGACACTGGTTCCTTTTTTCATTTTGTCTGTGGATTAGGGTTACCTAGTTACTGCTGCAATACTGAAGGTGTTCGGTGTGACGAGTGGAAATGGAAATAGCACCACTTCAGCACGGACAGGGTCCCTGCCCTGATCAGCCTGACAAGCAATAACTTGTACAACTTCACCACTACACCTCACAGAGGCATGTACCTCACTCAGAGGAGAAAACATTTTAATGGGGTTTTATGTGCACTGTGACACACACACCATCCCAGGAGGCAGGAAGACTGTCTTTATCCCATTTCTTAAAATTACTGTGCAGCAGGTGCTTGTTGCCATGATAAACAACATAGTTAGTTAAGCAACAGTGAGTCAGCAAACCTAGTGGCATTTTCTTTAGGCAGGGAAGAGTAATGGTATGGGTAATAAACTGTCAAATACGTGTTCTTGCCTCTCTGCAATGGTTGACTGTAATATTTTCCCCTTCAGAGCTTGAACAGAATGTTCTGAACAAATGTTTGCAATGGTAATGACTCCAAAGCAGGCTTCCTGCGCTATAGTTCCACACTGTCTTCCCAATTCTTTTTTACCATCTTGGTTTTACTGTGTTAGCTAACAATTTAGTAATAGACTGAGAAACTGATTAATATTCATCATGAGGGGGCACAAACAGATCAGGATCAGTATCTAAATCAGAATTACTTTAATAATCCCCAGGGGAATTACTTTAGTTACAGAGACTCCAGTGCAAAAATGTTGAGCTTATTAAGTAGGAAAAACAATAAATAAAATTAAAATAAAGACCTAAAACAAATATAAAATTTGTATAAAAAGTATATACAATATACAACAAATGTAGTGTAGTGTGGTGTACCAAATGTCATGACAATCCACCCAAAAATTCACAAGACATGTTCAAAACTACAAATGTGAAGCTCATGGTGGTGCTACAAGAACAGTCAGAGGTTCACCAAATCCATCAGGACACATCTTAATGACTGGGACTGTTAATGAATGGATGTGTACCAAATTTCTGTTGAGATATTTCAGTCTGAACCAAAGTGGTGGACCATCCAACAAAACCACATTCAGATATTACCAGAACACAACAATGTAAAAATGTATTATAGCAATGATATCATAATACACATAGGGCACATGTTCTTTTACCCATAATAATGAATCAGTGTAACTAGAATGGCACACAGAGAACCCAGACCTTTGATAAGATCAATGATGCATTCACATGCTCCTCATTTTTAAAATGGGGCCATCTAAAGTTGTTATTCCGACTTCTGTGTGTTCAGGAGTTTTAATTCGTATTGTGGAAATAACATAGATGCTACAAAGACGATGTGTTGTATTTTATTGCTTGGGTGTTTCAACAACATGTTGCTGTTTGTATGACAAATAACAGCAAAGGCATCAGGTAAGCCAGAAAATGTGTACCAAAATTTGCATCAACTTTAAGTGTTGTTGTTCCGACTTGAAGGGGCATTCATGTGAATTTTCCCAGTTGGCACTCAAGTTTCACAGTATTCCAACACATGAATGCAACACTAATGCCTTATCTTGCAATGTTAACAAAAGTGAACTGGTCGCATGATTTGGGGCAACTCAAAAATTGAAAATCTTTTTCTTGAGCCCATGCTCCACCCTTCCACCAAGTTTCATGAAAATTGTAGTTTTCCATAATCCCGCTGTCAGACAGCCAAAAAGAGTGGAGAACATAACCTCCTTGGCAGAGGTAATCACATTCCATTGAAATTTAAAGTAGGTACATCTGAACAGACTCCTGATGGCGTATAAAGTATCAAGATATTTGGACATTTTTGGGTTTATTACAGTAAATGCTTCATCATCAGTGCCCCAGAAGAATCCCATCAAAGTGTCGGGCTACATTTGCCATGTGGCAAAGAAGCGCCATTAAACGAAAAAAAGCTAACTGAATCATCATGCCCCCCTACAATAATCAAGTCCCAAATGCTCCCTGAGCAGCGATTGTGATAACACCTGGAAGTTTTGAAAGGAGCTTGGGGAGAAATTAGTTGAATGTCAAACAGCTGGTGTTTAATAAGGAAACCTACAGTGTGTGTTCTTCATAGCCTAAGAACAAAATAAATTCAGGAGACGCATCCTGGGAGGAGACCTTTTAGAAAAGCAAGGACAGATGCCATGGGGAAGGCAGTTATAGGTCAGTCACCCGGTGACGCAGTTCGTCCTCCAACAAAGGAGGAAGGTGAGGTTGCGTTTTGCCAAAACAATCACAGTGGAAAGTGCTGACGCCAATGCATAATCCCCCTCAAGGTTTGTGGAAACTGAATCAGCTCACAGGTTGATGTACGACCAACATTTCAGTGGATCATGACGTAATTTAGAGCCGTAATGAATACTTTCCCATTCCGTGCGTCTTTCCACCCACAACCTTCACACTGTTTATAAGAAATCTTAATTGCTGAATTGTTTGTCTGCTTGTGTGATAATCTCGTTTGTGTTGGATGTATTACTCTATAATGATAATGTATTCATCTCAAATGAGAGAATCCATTACAGCTGAATCATTCCACTGCAGATAAATTGTGCCGTGATGAAGGTGTCACATTCATTGGATTAAATCTGTTATGTGCTGAAGATGCCCACTTATACTCAAACTAATGTTTTGCTCCCTGTGAATTATTTATGACAAAAATATTTTTTCAACCAGTAAAAGCTGCATTGAAAAATCGCTGTATTACTGCAACCAATAATTACATCCAATCACATTTATCTTCATTTGTTTGTGCTGGTTGATGTTTGTGTAGAACTGCACACAATTTACAGCAACAACAAACGAATCATAATTTAAGTAAAATCCAGCCTCAACCTCGCTCACCCTCAAATTTTGCAGCTGCAATTTAGCATCCTTTGTGGCGAGCTTTTCTTTAATTGATTCAGGAAGTTATTACCTGCCTTAATCTGGAAAAAACATACAAAAATGGGAGGTTTAACATATTCAGCAAATATGGGATTAGTGCTGTAGAGCACAGCGGTTGCCTTGGTTGACTGACATTCAATTCTCATGCATTGTTCTTTCTCTTCCCTGATCTTTGAATAACAACAGCAGTGAAAACCAATCTGGTCCCAGTGCTGCTTCCATGAATACAATTCGACCCTAACATGACACCATTGTCTGTCTTCAATGACGACAATGTCACATTCAATTCAGTCAATGAAACTGAAAATAAAAGAAAAACGCTTCATTCAGTTTGCTAATGATACCATTTATTTCCCCAGCGGTGACGATGAAACCTTGGAACCATTCAGTTATTTTTGTGCTCTACCTTTAATAGTTTTATAATATTTCAATCACTTAATTCACAGAACACGGAGTACAGCATGTCCTTTGGTTGTGGTCATTAAAAAAACATCTTGCTGATCGTTATGAGAGGACGGACCAAGGACTGTCTGCTGAATGTCTATGCACTTTAATAAATGTATCACTTTATGGTCTTTCAGTTGTCCTTATTTCTTTACATTGGATCACGAAGTGTAAAAAAAAGGATATAGAGTGTGGTTTTAGCCATGCCAGCCACAATGTTGAACCACTGGCAGTGCCAGTGCATGGGCTTGATATTTGATGGAAACATTCATGTCCCCTATTGGATAATAACTTTATAACTCATCCCATAACTTTTCATCAAGCTCTGTGATCATTCCTAATATTAACTTCTGCAATACTTTGTTATTGATTGCATACTTTCAAAACTAATGAGTATTTTCCATCAGCCTCAGTTGTACTGTGCTTATTGGCAAATGCTAACATGCTAACTTGCTAAACTAAGGTGGCAATTCCAGCTAAACATCACCATGTTATCATTATCATTCGTGTGCACTAGGGCTGCACAATTAATCCAAATTTTGTGAAAAACACAATATGGACTATGCAGTATAAGACAAAGAAGCACTACAATACCATTCTGAATTAGGTGTTGTTGTGCTGCATGGCGTACAAATCATATTCTAAACATTTAAGAAAAAATCTCTGTTTGGTATAGATCCAAAAATCACACCTTTATCATCATTAATGAGAATAATGATGCACAAAATGATCATTCCCACCAGTGTCGTGAACCATTTCGCAATTGCAATATCAGTCAAACTGTGCAGCCCTAGTGTGCACGTTAGTGTGCGTGTTAGCAGCTGACATTAGCATTTACTTCAAAGCCCCACTGTCCCCAAATTCAGCCTCAGAGAGCTGCAGCATGACTGTACACTCTTAGTACTGTCTCTTCATTGACCTAATAATAGAGTCCTGTGTTGGCAGTGCCTCCTGTTTTTCCCCTCTTTGTATTATGCATATATTTGCTGCACACAAAATAATCTGCAACTGAGAAGTTTTCTCTGGAAGTGTGCAGGGTGAGCGAAGGGTCAGAGCTGTCTTACAGGTTTATATTTCCTGTTGGTTGTGGGCCGACTGTCTGCAACATTTTTTGATTTTACTGCAGAAATTTGTCAAGGATTTGAGCCAGTTAGGAGCAAAACATAGTTGACAGTGGGTGTTAATATTCATCAGTGTTCAGTCTAATGTGGTTGTAATTTGTGCACATTGTCTCAGTAAATTATTTCAGTGTTGCTAATAAGTGTGACTTGCAAACAAGCAGCATAGATAATGATGATTTTTTTTTTATCACATCAACCCATAACAACTCATAGTCAAGGCTGTTCAACAGTGTGTGGAGACTGCCTTTCTAACCAAACAACAGTAGGTGATTTCACTGATTACTTCCTGCACTCTGGTCAAAGTTTTGCTCATTACTTTCACACAAATTTCAAATTACTTACTGCTAATTACAACTTCCACATTTAAAACAATCACCCAAATTGCTTGCAGGCATGCACTCTGGACCATTGAGCCAGCAGGGAGCCTCATCTGGGAGTTTTTTTGTTGCAAAATGTCATTTAATTATCACTTTGTGCTATTAGCAGGTAAAATGAAGCAACTGTAATCACAGAAGTCTTACTTGCACATTCTCCCGCTGAGCTGCAGTCTGGCAGTGATGGCGTCAGCCTACAAATTTCACTGAGGACTCTCTGGATCTCCCTGGAGAAGCCCCTATGCTCTGCCTCAGCTCAGATCTTCTTTTTGTTTTGCAGTTTAGATAACTAATCTAACACAGTTATTCACTGTAACAGTCAGGCAGCGCACCAATCAGCTTGTAACCTGAGTCAGTAAATTAGTTTTCTACTTCTTATTAGATAAATGTTCTCATCTCATGAAGAAATAACGAATAACTACAAGATTTGGTGTGCGGTCATGTTCAAGATAACAGATCAACATGTGTAAAAGCACTCCCTACTGACCGATCAATTCTCTTGGAAAATAGCATCGATCCTGTGGAGAGGGTCTCTTAAAGTGTTCAGAGGCCGGCAAAGCTCTTTGGCTTTCCCCAATGATTCTTTATATGATATAGACTGATAAAGGCACCAAAGCCGTGGTGCCTCCTTGGTGGACTTATAAGATATGAAAGTAAGGTGACTTACAGCTTTGAATTCTTCTATATACAATGTATTTACTATGTAGGTATGTTTTATGTACTTTTTATTTGCTCCCAAGTCTGTTTCACACTATTAGGAGACAGAAAACCATGACACAACATCCACAGATCTCATCTCGTGGTTTTATCGACCATTGCTGGCTTTTAAATGGTGTGGATAGAGACCTCAGGAGGAGGGTAAGGAGAAAGTATTTGGGGTCGTGGTGCCTATGAACAATGGTTGGTGAAGCTTCAGACACACTGACGTTAGTTTCTATCCATATTATCTGCCGACATGCGCCATCTTCATTATTGTTTACATTTGTCACTACTCTGTAACCCATTGAGCTACTTTCTTAAACATAGAACATAATTAAACAATATTTAACATTTTACACAAACAACGTATTACATTGTGTGCCAATACTATAAATGATAACTGAGAAAATTAAAAGATAAAAAAATAGCTAAATAAACATTAATACTGTTCAGTTTCAGTCAATTGTTGACTTAAAAAAACCGTTGTTTTCTGCTTTATTTATTGTGTAAGAAAAAGGGAACATACCGGCCAATATTGGCCAATAATATCTGTCAACAGATATATCTGTCGGGCTCTAGTATTTGAAAAAAAAAATAGAGAGATATATGATTTTCTCCATATCGCCCAGACCTCCATCTAACAGATACCCAGCTGACCAACGAGCCAAACAAAAACATGCACTGTTGAAGACTTTGACAGCCTGAAAGCCTCAGTGGCTCCATACGGTCCTGACATTTGTTTATTAGAGATTTTTTCCCTGTCCATCCAAAAGTGCCTTGATTTCTGAAACATGTCACCCTCCCTAGTTAAAGCTGTCACTGCCAAGTTCAACTAAACCAGGCGGATTAACCATAACAAATGCAAACCACTAGTCGTCAAAGAGCCGAACCAAACCGGACCCTAACCCTGCAGTTAGTCCGCCAGTCGACTGGTTCAACGTATGCTATTAAGGACACTGACAGCGTTTCCGCCAATTACAGTAAACCAGCCACCCAGTCAGCCAGTGAACCAGTCAGACTGTTGAGTGTGTGCTCATGGAGCATGACAGTGTTTCCACACACCAATTACAGCGAGACAGTGGTACAGCTGTGTGGTGGCTTGGCACTCAGCCACACTATAAGTACCACTATCGATTGACAGAGAGTGCATGAGGAGAGCGGGTGAGAGAGAGAGAGACAGTCATGCCAAGTGAGAGAGGAAGACACAGGATAGGAGAAAAAGAAAGGTAGAAATGAAACTCCAAAACTCTTTTTCTGTAGGTGTAATGATGCAAACAGTCACACGGATGTGCCGCTTTGTTTATGGCAGGAGTGTCTGTATTCATATGCGTGTGAGCGCTCCATAAAAACACATCTTCAGTACAGAGGAGACTGGGATGAAAAGTGACAGGCCTCCCTCATTCCCGCTCTTTATTTCTCTCTCTGCCGTCTCTTCTGATCCTGCTAATTATCGCAGTTTGACAGTGCAGGAGAAGAAGAAATACAGAGGGCGAGGGTAAGCGACAGGCAGAGGGAAACAGAGAGAGGGAAATCGTTTTAGGTAACGATGAAATAAGACAGAGCGAGCAACAGAGATACAAAAAAAAGAAAAAAACGGAGATAAAGAGAGTGAGTCTCTAAAGCAGCTTATCCAGCCCATTCTATGTTAATGAGGGTATGAAGTTATTAACTTAATGGAGCCTGAATGCTTTATTTTTCTCTCAAACGGATACCACAAAGTTGCACAATCACCCACGATTCCCAAACCCACTGCAACACACAAAGGAGTTGGCATGGTCGCTCCAGAATACATTAAACTAAATGTACTGGTGAGTGTAACTGTATAGAACATCAATTTAATAATTGCACTCATTTCAAAGCACTGCATCACACACACACACACACACACACACATAAAAACACGTCTCAAAGAGCACAGAGTTCAACAACTGAATATATCACGTTCTCCCTTTGTGCACCAACACAGAGACTCACACTGCAGACTTTTTAATTACTAGCTAATGCACTAAAATATAATGACTCAAATGCTAGTTCCATATTTTGCTTTACTTCCAAGAGTAAAATGAAAATATCAATATCAAAAAACTATTGATAAAATCAGTTCCCATCCCATCTGCTCTGCAGAGAGTTTTAGCATCTTTTAGCTCCTTGTTTTGGTTTTAAAGTGGGGCTGAACAATTTGGAAAAAAATATTTGATTGCGATATTTCTGGCTGACATTGCAAATGGGATTTGATTCCCAATATTGGAGGGAATGATCATGAGTGTATCACTCCAAATTAGAGCTAATGTTGCTCCCTGCTAAATGTGTTTAAAGGAATCTGTCTGCTAACCCATTCGCTTTAGCAACTTAATAATAAGACAATAAATATGCTAATGTTACATTTACAAGACACTTACTGCCCCCAAGTGACCAAAAAACGAATTTATGCTACTTTAAGTTGATAACTGGCGTCATGTGTTTAACCCGCCTTAACGTAAATACTGGAAGCTAGCATGAATCGTTAGCCATCAAACACAAGCTGACTGATTAATATGTATCTTATAGTAAACTATGAAATAGTTGTAGAAACAACACTGTGATTTACATGCAAGAGCATTTTATTGCATTTTCTTTTTACAAGCAGATTTGATCATATATAGACAGCTAGCTAATTAATGACTGAATGACATTTTTTCTCTCACTATTAACTTCCTAGTGCTCTTTGCTTGTGCTCACTAGCTCTGATTTGACAGAGCAAAGCTAGCTTATTCCCCCTGCTGTTAGTCCCTATGCTAGCTAGGCTAAACATAGCCCATCTGACTCCAGCTACATACCTTAGATGTCCCTCAAAAATCCTAGCGTTTAAGGTCTTCCCCCCATAAATGGGGGAGGCGAAAGTGAAGCCATAAAAATGTAAAAATAAAAAGATTTACGAAAATTTTTTTTTTATTTTTTTTTCAACCAGCTTCCGTTTTTATCATAGATTTTAATAAAAAAAGAGTTTATAACATTTTTAACCCTAAAATTGCCATGTTTCTACCTTGAACGACTCAATCTTTTGGTCTAAAAAACACAATAAATGGTTTATTTTCAAAATACTTCATTCAAACTGGATTATTTTTTGTTTGAAAATTGGATCCTATCATTTGTGAAAGATTAGCAGCAAAAATTTTTTAAATGCATTATTATTTTAGTTGCAATGTCATATGTCGTACAATACTAGTGTTAAAGCTCCTCACCTCATTAATGAGGGCATAGAAAGTCAAGCTCTAAAAACATTATAAAACATTATTCCAAAAAAAAAATATTTTTTTTATTTTCTCAACCAACTTCCGTTCTTGTCATACATAAAAAAAAATTATGAGTTTCGAACATTCTTAACCCTTAGATTGCCATGTTTTTGCGCTGTAAAAAGAACCTCACTTATTGCTCAGATTTGGTATGCTGAGATATGGAGATATGGGAAAAGTGCGACTTCCGCATGCGGAGTGTGTTTACATTCGCACGCTGTATTCACATGCGCTTGTACACACACACGCACACTCACATGCATACATTCCCACACACCCTTACTCACACACACACACAAATTTAATGTCTCAGAGTTGCGGTGGGGAAGAGGAAGGGGACGATTGAGTAACAGTGCCCTCTATTGGAAAAAGCAGGTACTTTCTTCATTGTGCCATATATGGTAAATGACGTCATAGATAAGGGAATTCCTCAGAGGACAGATTTTAAAGCCTCAGGACTCAAAGGAAACGGAGAAACTAAAAATTGCATATTTTATTATTTGAATTCAAGCAGGGTCAAAAATAGTGATTTGAATGGGTTTCAATGTCCTCATTTATGGGGGCGAGGAACACTAAAGCTAGTATTGTAGCCAGGGTTGCATACAATGGGCTAAGAATAAAAAATATATGAAAAAAATTGAGAACACTCAAAAATGCACAACTCAGCAAACAATCTCAACACTAGCATGGAAAATGAATAAAATATGCAAGAAATTACAAGCCAATCACCCAAAAATGGGGGCAGGAGCATCAAAGGGTTAAAGCACAATCATGAGATTAATTTACTTTCTCATGTCAGGGAGACGGCAAATAGAAGTATTTTATTATAAATATTATTTTTTTTTTACTAAGCTAAACTATATCTTTTAAGAACTGCTATATATATTCATATAAGTACCAACTGTAAGCAGGGTCACAAAGCAGAGCTACAACAGCTTGTATACATGTGAGTATTTGAGTTTTAAATTGAGATACATACTGGTAAATACTTATTTTTGCTCAAGTACTTACAGCCAGGAGTATCTGCAGCGAGGAGTGAGCCACCTCTATGAACTGGAAATCCATCAGACAGCCGGATATAGATATATATCGGTGGTCCTCGGGTGCCCAGGAGGGAGGAGGGGTGATGGGTGTCACCCTGCACCCCGGGCCGTTCTCCATCCACCAGGAGCGATGCATGGACAGGTTGAACGTCAGGACAAGGTCAGAGTCCTGGCAAGAAAGAGACAGACAGAAAGAGTTGAGTTACATCCTCAGACACCAGGCAGCAGCAGGCTGAATGTCAGGGCGGGTTATAACCAAGTTTTAATTAAAACCAAACTGTTTGTCAAATCGAGGTCTGACAGATAGATCGAGAAAGAGAGGAAGGAAGAGGGTTTGACGTGAGCTAAAAATAGATCTCAGATTTTCACTTCCAATGATCTGGGATCACTCAGATTAGATCTGAATCATGCACAGGCAGGGTTATGATAAGGACAATAAGGGAGGGAGCGGCAAGAATGATGAGACGTGGCCAGAGAGAGGAAGACAGAGAGAAGAAAAACAAGTGAAGCTTGGTTTTGTTTTGGTTTTTGTTCTTGCACCAGGCACTCTTGTGTAATGTTTTCAGTGTAAGGGAGATTGAGAGAGAAGAGAGGCTGTTTGTTGTGGTGTCATGGAGAGGTCAGTAACTTAAATCAGATTCGTTTTTAGCCCAGTTATGATTTGTTCTCCTGTTTTATTTCTACTTAAGCAGAACAGTCCCAGAACGAGAGAGGGTTTACAGTCAGACCAGCACTGTGGCTCCAAAAAAAGCAATGTCTTTGGCCCAGACTGAAATATCTCAACAAATACTGCATGGACTCCTAAGAAACTTTTTAAAGAAGCCCAAGGTCTTCAGAGAATAAATCATACTGACTCTGGTAGACCCTGACATTCCTTTTATTGTGGTATTGTGATAAACTGTGGTTGCCAGTAAATTGTAGAGTAACTGGTCGATATATTAATATCAGGGAATTTCTGATATCGCTATATTTGTGAGAACGAGAACAAGTTTTTACAAGCTGACAAACCAAAAATGTTTACTTTTAAGAGGACAAAAGTGGTTATGAGCTAACATTAGCTTGTAAACAAACCAATAGCATTATCTTACTAACATATAGCTTATATTAGCCTGTTAACATATAGCTAACATTAGCCTGCTATCAGCCAACAGGGGACATTGTGAATATGAGATCTCAGCTTCTGTCTGAGAATGTTGATCTGCTGATTTTCCCGGATAAAAAAGTAAATTCCAAACTAGGAACAGAAGCAAGCCTTAGTTTGTTTAGTTGAAGATATTTTACTAACTTGTATTATTTATTTAGTTGT
>CAFUXE010000239.1:262795-288041 GCA_903364295.1 Serranus cabrilla
CAATTTCCCACTTTCCTTTGTCTTCCACTCCTAAGAGAAGGAGGGACAGAGGGGTTAAAAAAACAGTAAAAAAAAAAAAAGATATTTCCCCTGATGCCCTTTCGGTGCTACAAGGAGCAACATTTTAGTGCAGTTTAACAATTAAAATGAAATAAAGAACAGAGACAATATGGCAGAAACTGTGTTTCCGGTGAACTAAATAAACTCGGACCTTGGCAGTACAAGAAAAAGAAGCACTTGGAAATGAATAATTTAGCAACACTGTTTCCAGCTATGATCAAAGGAAATGTGGCATACGCTAAATGAGTTTTCTTAATCTATTAATGCTGTTTGTCGGGATATGCAAATATTCAGTTCACAGTTCATACTGTCTGGACAGGATATTACCAAATGTGTCAATTTAATGGTTCTAATAAAAAAATGCACACCTTGGGTAACAACGTTGAAGGCAGTTTGGAAAGACTGAGATAATTGTGTTTTTTACTCTCCAGACCCACATATATTCTGGATGGATGGACAGAGGGCATAAGGGAGGGAGTGTCAGCTTTTCCCCACGAGTGCTTCAGCATCTGCTCCCTGGATACAAACACACCTTATAACACATATCCACTCGCACATAATCTAACACCTTTCTACATGCTCCAAACATACAATACAGGCTCCAACAGCCATGGGGTAGTGCAGGCAGACAGCAAACAGAAAAGTCAGTTTGACATTCAGAGAGACAACAACAGTCAGAACAGAGTCGGTCCAGCAGGCAGCCAGAAAGATCAGCAAATCATCAAACTAAAGGGCAAAAAATCAGTGAGTGGGCGATATTAGCTTTATTTTCTCTAAAGTCAATTTTTCACTCTATTTAACCAAACCTCTGTGTCTATCTGTTTCCCTCTTTCCTTTCATTTTCTCTCCCTCTGCTGTCTCTATCTATGTCATAGTGTCTGTGTTATTTCACACCAATATCATCAGTCACGGTGCATCTCCCTACGTTGTTTTGCTGTGATTTCCCATGGGTGTTAGATGAGGCCTTAACCCATAATGCCTAAAGCCCTTCTCTGCTATCAGATTGGTCGGGGGGTGTTAGGGAATTGTGTGTATGTGTTGGGGGGTGGGTAGAGATGAAGTCCGTTCCAGATCCTAAACCTGACCTTAACCACCCCAAGCCCCATTACCATCTCTAAACAAATGCCTTAACATAACCATTTTAACCCCTTCGATCTTTCACATTGGTGGGGGCAATTATAGCGCTGCTGCCCATACACCAGGTGGGATCCATAATTGGATAAAGGGGGAGGGGGGCTAATTTCAGCTTTCAATGGGTTAATTAGTTTTTTTTGAAAAACTACCAGGCACACCATAAGCAATAAGTCAGAGGTATATTGAGAAAGGAATGAAAGCTGAAGATATCAGCAGCTGCATGTTAAAGCTTCAGTGATCGATATTTTTTATTAAGAATGGATCAAAAGACTCTGTGGTATGTGAAAGGTGTTCAACACAAAGATAATTATTACTCAACTCGGTTATCCCCTCAGCTCGATGCAGCATTTTAGTGTATTCAGCTCATTGTTTTGTTTTGTTTTTATTCGGCCTGCCACTTCACTCTTTGGTTCAATCCAACAGCCAAGATGCTCTGTATGCTACCTTCTCAGCACTAGGGCTCCGCATTGCCATGAATCTGGCAATATACACATATAAAAACCATGATACAGCAGTTATGATTCAATGTTTTGTGATACTGTGAGCAAAATGATACGTAGCAAAGTTTTATTGTATAACACACCATCATCTGCATAAAATCTGAGTAAAAGAAAAAATTTTGGGTTTTTTTTTGCAATCACAACAGTGAAGTCTGCAAATGTATTATGCACAGCCAACATAACATCAACAAGAACTTCAGATCAGCAAAGTCATGTTGAGGACGCAGTTTTGGGGTGATTTGCCCAGCAGTTTTTGGTGAGATGTCGAAAATAGGATAGGTCACATGACATTTTTTAGAGCAGAAGACCTTTGGAGTAAAGATTAAAATTTTCCAACCCACCTGCCAACTGCTTATACACCCAAGCTAAATCGATTACATTCAAAGTTTGAAATCAATGCCAAAATCCGAACCTTGGATCAAGTTCGACTGCGACATGCCAGTCAATCAAATGTATTATCTACAGCAGCAAACAGCCAATCTGTGTTCAATCAGCTGCTTCTATTTTAACAAGTAAAAACCAACTCTTGTCGTTGCACATGAAACTATTCAGTAACAATGAATAATCAAATCGAATCAGCAGCAATAATAGCTCAGGGCTCACAGTGATAAAATTGGCTGGTAGGAATTTCCCACCAGAGACGTGTTGATGAAAAAAGGCAATTTCATGCCACGATTTCAACAAATGCATCCATTGATCAAACACAGTCAGGGTTGATGCATTTACTCAGTGAATCAGGGTGGATGTTTTAACTAGAACGTCTATGATTAAATGTGCGGGATCCTCTGATTCATTGTCTCAATCGGCAGTGCAGAATGAATACTTGGGGGGAGTAAAATTAAGTGACTATTAGCATTCAAACTGGCCCTGGCAATCTGTTTTTTTTACTTTCCTCGCAAGATGAATTGGGTGGTTTTCAATTTGATTTACTGTCATATTTCTTCGACAATTTATCCTGCAGTAAAAAGCTCGCCCTGCACTGACAACAGCGGCTATTGATGTTGATATGAAATTGATATGAAAGAGACGTTTTTTTTTCTGTCAGATAAGCGATCCTATCTACCCTAGAGGTTTAGTTGCTCCAACTTTCTCACTGTTTGTTCTTCTTCTTTTCCCCTTGTCCCTTCTTTGCCTCCCTTCTGTCTTCCCTCTCTTGAAAGGGACTCTGATTCGCATGTGGCTTCATCCCATAACACGTCATCTTTCATAGCTCCTATCATACCTTCGCCTGTCTAAACCTCTCCGTCTCCCTGTCCGCCCCTGATGCCTGCTTCTCTACCCCCAATCTTTCAGTCTTCTTTAAGTTCTTCTCCTCTTTCCATCTTTTGTTTTTATCTCTTATTCTACCACTTTCCCTGCAGTTATTTCTCTCTCTCTGTCACCATTGTGTGTTTCCAGACTGGAATGAGACAGATATGGGATTCAAAATGGCACTGTTTTTGACACTTTGTGCACATATGCAAGTGTGTGTCCCTCATGTGTTCTTCTGACTGATAAAATGAATGGCAGCTTCTCCGACTGCTGGCAGAGCAAACAGGCACACACTTTGGCACATGCGGTATGCAAAAAAGCATGCGGGACAACCCTCCGACACAGCACCCCACCCCTTCAGTAAATGAGTGACAGCTGAGCGAGGCGTATGTGTGTTTCTATGTGTCTGTATCCGTGTGTCATCTGACGCCCAGAGGGTGGCTGCATCTTTTATATGACACAGTGGACTACTGACAGTTAGCTGTCTAAGTGTGTGTGTGTGTGTGTGAGAGAGAGAGAGAGAGTTGATGTGAATATGCGAGTGTGTGTTTGCGACACGGTGACAGTTCCCTCTCCACAGGCTCCTCTCCAAATCTGTCAGGGATGCCACATCAGAAATCTTTTTAAAGATTAATTCTATGGCATTGCTGCTATATTAGATAGTGCAGTGGTGAGTGGCAGCAAGGATGGGACTGTGACAGACTGATATATGGTATGAATCTCAGGCTTAAACTCAAATTACCGTCAAGACAGGATGTACACCTTATCTTGCCTCTGGGGCTCTACAGGGACCTTATGGGAGGCAAAGATACACATTAGATAGAAAGTTCCATCAAACGCAGACGGTTGTGGAGGCAAACATGCCGTAACAAGACTAGTGATAAAGAACTTTATCAATCAGTTGTTGAGCAAAGATTTTGCAGAAGAGTTTTTGAGTCGGTTCAATTTCGGCTTGTGGCTCTTCCGTGTGGAGTCTGCATGTTCTCCCCGTGTCATCGGGTCCTCCGGCTTCCTCCCACAGTCCAAATACTGAAGACCTGCAGCTAAGGTTGCTGGTAAATTGCCCATAGGGATGAATGAGAGCATTTACTGCACCTATATAGCGCTTTTCTAGTCTTTGTGAACACTCAAAGCACTTTACACTACAGAAGGCGCTCAATCAAGCATTCACAGACACATTCATGCTGGTGGCCGAGGCTACATCGATGCACGCAGCATCGGGAGCAATTTGGGCTTCAGTATCTTGCCGAACCACCAACCTTCCAATCAGCGCCCAATGTCAGCCAGCCGACCCAAAAAACAGGCTAGTTTGTACAACTTGTAGTCCAAACGTGTTTATAGCCGCTTCAAATGGGACCCTCTTTTCCTATATACATTGTTTTGCACTAAGTTGTACACACAAATAGTGAAGGAAGTATCTGTTTATAGGATGTTCATATCCAAACTTTACCGCCACCACACTCCACACACCTGGTCAATTGCTGCCAGAAGTTGAAAACAATTTGTGGGTGTCAGAAAGTCACAAAAGTTGTTTGATGGAGCCATGTCAGAACGCTGTGCAGGAGTTGGGAGGGGTTACATATGCTGTTGGAACATCTGACAAGCACTTCTCTTGAAGTGTAATGATGCTTTAATGGTGATGTATCTGTTTTCTACCAATATGTACGCAGATACGAGCAGCTGTTATATGAGCAGTTTGATTGGCAAACGCAGCACTTCCCTGGATAATGTTCCACTGTGTTGCAGCAAAAGTTGAAGCAGTTCCATTTTTATTTTAACCAGACGACTCTGTGTCTTTTACTGGAGCACTGTGTGTTCACACCCCTGCTGTGTCAATGCATCGGACCCCTTCATGTGGATGAGGGGGAGGATCAGGATCAAGTTTGAACACCTACACATCCATTTTAAACCGAGACAACTGAGCCTGCTGATGAGAAGTGTTTATCTTGCACAGTGGCTGGATTCTCGTTATCATCACAAGATCATCAGAGAATCAAACAGAGTTACGAGATCACACGAAAATCCATCTTGTAAGGCTTCAAGTAATGTGTTTCTTTCTGAAACCCAGCATCCTGTGAGAAGCTACTGGCAGTTACATTGTGTGATGACACAGAGGGGCGACTGTCAGTTCAAAATAACAATGACAGAGGGGTGTAAAGTCATGATTGACAGCTCTGACTGACTCGTGATTGGTTGGGTGGGTGTATCAGCAGGAACTCCAAACCAGGGCTCCACTGACTGATTATTAGAGGCTCCCAATGAAGTCATCTGTCCACACGGCAGCTCAATATCCAGTATTTTTCTGACAGTGAGAGAGGAAAATGTGTGTTTTTACAGTCCATGGTCATTATCAGGTTTGACAATACAGTAAAAAACTCATGGACAAGTGAGAGGACACTGATTTGAGTTTATTTTGTCAATCAATCTCAAAATAATCAATGAATAAAGTAGCATGTGTCAAATTTAACTGTGGGTTTCAGCCCTACTGTCTGCGTGGGACAATGTCAGTGACTCATGACACGTTGTCTCATGGACGCCATCATTATCTCAATCATGATGATCTGTTTGTTCCTCCAACGTCAGTCCATCTGGCCGTCTGACTTCAAACTGAGCTGACGCGTTCGCCCTCCCCGCTCACTGTCTGGGGTTTGCTTTCCTTATCAAGAAGAAATGTCAGAGGTGTTTGGCAAATTTCATACCTCTACAGGCCCAATCTATTTGGCTGTACCACTGTATAACCTGCTGAACATCAAATAGTCTTCTGCACATTTAAACTGACAAATTGCACAACAAACATATCTGTCACCGTGAGAGGAATTGACTTGTTGTCTTTGTCTGCAACTTCTGAATGTATGGAAATGTAACTGCATACATTTAGAATGTGAAGCCCAGCCTCTAAGCATTCACTTAACTCCCTGACAGTCTGATCAGTGTTCTGATAAACTTACACTGCTGGCACTGGGGGTGCACAATCTGGACATCATTTCTATTCGAGGATAAAACAGAGTGTTGGCACTGGAAAATTACATCAAAGCTACAGTACGAATCCAAGAGTCACTGATAACACGGCATAAATCAAAGCAAGGCTGATTCTCTGCCTCTTTCATACACAGAAAGATGTCAGATCTCTGTAATGAAGAAAAATGGAGTCTGTCGCAACCACTTTTGTCCTGTGACCCCAAAGTAATGGCCTGAGTGTATAAAGTAATGTATTAAATTGGCACTCAGTACTGGCCAATACATAAAACCCCGCACTGTGAATCGCTATTGACCATAAAAAGCAGAGCCTTCTTGATGGCGACACTTTTCCTCAAGTCTTGACATTGCAAATATAGAGAAAGAGGGTGAATGAAAAGGAGACGAGAAGGTGAAAAAGAGCGAGGCGGAAGAGGGAGTGCGGGACAGATTCACATGGCACTTTGCAAAACAACATGAAAAAGACTTGATTATAGGGTGAGCAGAGGGAGAGGAGGAATGAATTACATGGAGATGAAGAGAGCGAGGCACAGGAGGAGGGAGAGAGGGAGAGACCAAGAAAGAGGGAAGTGGCATCAGAAAGCAATAGAGAGGGAGATTAAGAGATTTTCATTTCTATCACACAAGCACAGAGTGCACCATCATTACCCTTATCAAACACCAACGACTTATTCTGATCCAGTCCGCTTACTGCGTTGGATACATAAAACTATGGTATATATAAAACGACAACACCAAGGCTCTGTAGACCGAACTAAGAAGACAAACTGTGTTTTTTGAAAAGAAAATACAAATTAGGGACGTTTCCATTCAACTGGTTTAGAGCAGAGAAACAAAGCTGAAGTAACGTACTTTGGTCAGTAGATGGCAGTGTGATGTGTTGCTGTAGCCTAATCCATCAGTATGAAAAAAAAACAGCGAAAAAGAGGTTGCTGATCAGACAACTTTGAGAAAATGGAGAGAAGATGTCGAAAGCGGAAACAGCTTCTTCTTCATGCGAGTTAAATGTTCGCTATGTCAGAACTTATTCAGAAAAAGTGATTCATCTGCGGTTAAGCACATTAACTATTTTTAGAAAAAGACAAAAAACACCTACAAAAAATGCATGTGTTTGCACATTTTCAAAAATTTTATCGAATTTTGATGTTTCAATCTAACATAATACCAGATCCAATCCTTCTGTTTCTACCTTTTACAACGATAGCTTCAGCGTTATCTGTTACCAACAAGGTAAGGTAACTAATCCGAGATGCTGCTTATTAGCTGTCAGTGCCTGATCTGTCCCTGCAAGTCTAAACAGAGATGTTAGGAAGTGTTTTGGAGATATCGTAATCTCACTACCTTCTCAGAGAGTTGCACATGTGCCGTACCAGTCGGGCAGCCGGGAACGAATTGGGCGCTGACAAGGTAAAGCAGCCAACCAACCTTTGCATGTTGAAAATGAATTTCGCATTCGAAAATTCTATCTATTTCTTCATTTGCCTGTTTAATTTCTATTTGTTGAGAAAATTCATATTGATCCTCCCAACAGACACTGGTTTCATCATCTCTTGAGGGTTTCTTTGTTCTGAGTGGCAGCAATCACAGACATATCCGTACTTGTTTTACACGTGGTCCAGTGTAATTATAACCCTCAGGTCAGTAAACAAGCCCTGGAACGGGAGGTGATGGATGTGTATTTCATACAACAGCTGGTGAATCTGGGCGGAGGGGGTGTGGGTGTGGGGGAAACGGGCATTTGTGGCTCCCCTCTCCCTCAGTAACTGGGTCAAGGTTGATGTGCCCTTGAGCGAGGCACACGCAAACTGTTCTGCTCATAAAAACAAGCTGTTCAGCGTCTGGTGCGAGTGTGCCTCCCTGTGATTGGTCAGCAGGTAATTGATAAAGGTGTCTCTAATTAACTGGCAGCTTCACCCTCGTTATAAACCAGATGTGATGATTTTGATTTGAAGGGCTTTTTTCTAATAAAATGAGGAGCAATATTAGACGAACATAATTTCATAAAATAATATAAATGACGATGTTAGTGACATAATTAATTATACTCTAATGAATTAACCTTTGAGCCATCATTAGGCAGCTTTTCCAGATGTTTCTAACTTGTTCTCTTGTCTTCCAACATGGCTGCAGACTTGTACTTTTTAGAGTGATAAAAACCAAAACCCAAACAGCAGATCCCTGTCCTCCCAGATGTAGTGGTTGATGTAAGCGTTAAACTAGGCCGCAGGGACAGTGAGAGGTGTAAATATCATTAAAATCAGAGATCAATGAAGCTGCAGGTTCCTCGCCAGACGGTGGCGGTGGGGATTTTATACAACTGTAAAACTCCTGGCCCTAGTTTGGATGGCAACAAAACTTAACAAGGCTTCGGGTTTGTGCGTGTGTGTGTAGGAAGAGCAGACAAACAGGGGACGAATGTGTGGAGCAGTGAGAGAGCACCAGAGGGAACAGGACAACTAGCATAAGAATATGCAGCAATTGCTCTTCTGTCCAAAATAACAGTAATTATGATCGACAAGTAAAATAAGATGAGGATTGGGATAGATGATTTGTTATAAGTATTATTCTGTGGTTTATTGAACTGGTAGCAGACATGTTACATAACTGTCCAACAGAGCAAATTGTGATGGGAAAGCTATAATTTTTTCAACACCACACCATGGAGTGTAATCAGCCTTAATCAGCATTCCCTTCAACTGATTTCGTCTGTTTATGGAAGTGCTGATTAGCTCTAATTAATTGTGCAACTTGATAATCTGTATTTTCAAATCGACTAATTCTACCACAGAAGGACTAAACTTCCGCAGAATGAGTCTCAAAAGCCTTGAATGACCTAAACTCATGCCTAAAATATATAAGAACTACATGTTGGGATGCTGTGTAAACTGTACATAAAACCGAATGCAATGATTTAATAATCCTTTGACACCCCTGCCTACCTGCTACACCAACAAATGTTTCTTTACTTTTTTTTAGTTTGTTGTGTTTTAGCCACATGCTAAACAAGCAAAACTGTAAAATCTAAATCATTGTGGTCTTCTTTTGTTATAAGCTTTGGCTCAAATTTGTTTTTGGTTGAATCCTAACCCTGTAAACCTACCAAGGCAGGTGGATTTGAGACGTTAATGTTCAAAAGCATTGCACTGCATCCCAACTTATTTTGAATCGGGGGTGTATATTGGCATGTGAGCAATGCAAAGAACTGTCATGCTTTCATTATGCAACCATCATCAGCAATCAGACAGAAACCTCCCCGATCTTTCAAAAGTCCAGCAGGGGGAGACACCGTCAGTAGCAAAAGAAGTCCGGTCTTATCTATGTCAATACAAAATGAGAATATTTGTCACTTGATTTATTACCTGAGAAAAAATACTTGTGACAAGATTATGGTCTCAATTGCTAATTTTAAATGTTCTTCAATACAATATGATGTTAATTGTGTAAATAATGGTCCCATTTAGAAGTAAATAAATGGTAAAGCTGGGTATTATTTGGGGCATGGCTACCTTGTGATTGACAGGTTGCTAACACGTCTATGGGGTGCAGTACAATGTCCTCGGTTCATCCGTAGATCCACCCATCACTGCCCCCAAGTCTAAATATCGTCTTCTAGTTTTAAAAAACAAACATGGCGACTGACGTAACGCAGAATTCGGGCAGTCCCCAAACCGATGGGTGTCATCACGGTGACTACATCCATAAATCAGTCACTTAATGTGACTTCACATTCTAGCAAGATGCTTAAAAAGTGCACATGAATCCATGTGTCCAAGCTGAATACCTGATTTTCCTGCTCTGAAGTGTAACTCAGTAAGCAGTCTGTGGAAGTGGCCACTGACAGGGTCTTGCCCTTGTGATTATGGCAGCTGAAGTTTCACTACAATTACACTGAAATTATGTGACCCTCCCTGTCAGAACAGACAGGTAGAAAGCTGTTTCAGCAAATTTGTTGCTTGCGGTCAAAGTAGTGACATCCTTCCACGGCCTATTATCATACAGGATGGTGTGTTTGTGAACTGCAGAAACACACCTTTCACCGTGGACAGCAGAGTGATGCTACAGTCCGACAATTCTTTTTCTTCACAAATGATCATTTGCCGGGAGCAGACACTGGCTTGCAGAAAGCATATCAAGAAGACAGCGGTGTAGTTTCAGAGAGCAGTGATCTGTGTAGGTAGGAGAAACTTTTGTATCGCTCATGGTTCTGTCAGGGGATTTGTGGGATAGTTCTTAACCGAAATGATTCTTCTTGAGGCATTTCTGGACAGTTACCAAGCAGCCTGGAAAATGCTCTTTAAGATTGGCATCATGCAGGGGAGAACCACAAACTGTATAAAAAGATGGACAGTAAGAGAGCTTCCCAAAA
Organism: Serranus cabrilla; assembly: GCA_903364295.1. Lineage (NCBI taxonomy): Eukaryota > Metazoa > Chordata > Actinopteri > Perciformes > Serranidae > Serranus > Serranus cabrilla. The sequence goes on from CAFUXE010000239.1 coordinate 273,083, forward strand.
GTGAAGCTAAAACCTCTCCATTGCCCTCTAGTGGCTGGCTGCAGAATAGGCCACAAACCCCGCCCCCTACATGTTAGTGGATGGAACATGTCAAACTAAAACATCAAAATATCCGTGAAAGGTACATTTTTCACAAAATTGGTTTCTGTCTTTTAGGTTATTCTAATCATGCTGACGTTTGACAGTTATGATTAACTTGTGACTGAGCCAGCTGGGTGCATAGGTGGGACATTAACACCATGGCTCCAACTCCCTATCACTACTGCACATATTCTGGCTCCATGTCACCAGCACAAGATAGCAGCTCCCATTTCCAGGATATTTTGGCTTCATTGTTGTCCATCGTTATATACAGTCAATGTAGATGGAATAACATTTGTGATCTGGCTAAGTTAAGATGGATTTGCTACTAAGTGTCAAACTGTATCTTAATGTCATCCAATCCTATTGGAAGACCATAACCACTGTTTGTCTCAGTGCTTTACAACTTCTCCACCCTGCTTGAGGCTCTCTAGTCCAAACCTACTGGCTCCAAAGTCTGTCATTTTTCTTTTCAAATTTTAAACTGTATTTTAAAAAGAATCTAAAAACAAAAAAAAGAATGTGTATTCCATCTGCTACTGCTATGACATTATTAGGAGTTGGTTCATTAAGATAAGCAGTAGGTGGTGCCAGTTCTTCCAATAGAAAACCACTGTATCATTGCAAGAGAGGGTGCAACAAGATGATGTAATTACAAGGGTGCCACATGAACATCAAAAGGTGGAAAACAAACAATTTATTCTTTAACTCTGTTTCCATTGAACCAACTTTACCACTTCAGCCAAGTGTGAAACTGTGTGAATTAGCCTGAGAGATCCGTGCTAACCCCAGAAACCCTGCCTGTTATAGTACTAAAACAATGCAGTCTTTGTTCTGTCTTTGTTTTTACCCTGAAAATGTACAGTAGAATACTTGACAAGGATGCAGAAATAAATCCAAAGAAACGTTCTCTTACTCTGGACAGATCTCCAACCTCCAGGTAGAAACAGATGATGAAAACATTCCAGGTCATCCACACGACCAGCCAGGCAGCGTACTGCAGAGGAAACATGGAGAGGGAGAAGAAAGTGAGAGGCAGACGAGATCTGACAGGTCTTTGTTGGAGAATTTAAAAAGCATGTTCATGTCTTGCATTCGGAGCGAGCTGGAGATGGAGAGAAAAGACAGAGGGAGGCTTCACTTTTGATGTTGTTAAGATGCGGAGAAACAAAAACAACGGCGCGGAGTGCAACCAATCACCTGAATCAAACCAGACAGAGGGAGAAAAGAGATAGCAGGACGGTGTGTGTATGTGTGGGACAAGGAGTTAGAAGCAGGAAAGGATAAATGAATGAACGATGGAAGTAAGGCAGAATTTAAAAGCCTGGATCAATCTTTTATTCCTTTTTATTACCGGAACATTCTCAATTATCTGTGTGGTTGTGTGTGTGCGTGAAGGTCTTGAGAGGTGTCAGTGGGGTTTATAGTTTACAGTGTATGAGGGAGGTGTGGGAGAGTGGGAGGGCTGCGCGGAGGCCCTGCAGGGAACTTTAAAAGTTTTCTGACACATGAATTATTTTATCGACAGCTGCCAGAGACAGAAAAGAGAAACAAATAACTTCCACTTGGCAAGTCATTTCTCCTCCCACTCAACATCCCTTTCATAACCTTTTATTTACTATATAAATAAAATGCTATCAAAGTGCTATTGTCTTCCTTCGGTCTAGGATCCATCAGTAAGATTATTTCAAATTAATAAAGACTGAACCATATTTCTTCATATATATATATATATGAAGAAATATGGCCTGAGAGGGATATGGTTTGACTGATATTATCAGCTGATATTGGCCTTTCAAAGGCATATCAATATTTGTGTATATACTGTCTGATATGTGCTGTTGTGAATTCTATTTTGTTACATAATATATAAAGTAGAAGATGTTGCTTGGCATGAGTACCTTTAAATACTCCTAAATTGATGGACACTGAACAGTTTTGATGTTTATTTAGCTATTTACTTCCACTTTATTCTTTATTTTCTCAGTTATCATTCATAGAATTGCCTGACAATGTAATACATTGTTTGTATAATGTGAAATCATTTATAAAAATGTTAAATATTATTCAATAAAGTTTTATGTTTGAGAATAAATTCCTGTATTAATTTTCCCAAAAATCCCATATCGGTTGGGTTCTAATATATACAAATAAAAATAAATAATAAAAACACATTCAATTCAATCTCAAGCATCAAGTGGGTATGGCTGTAAAGGGGAGACTCGTGGGTACCCACAGAATCCATACTCAAGCTAATATATTGAGGTCAGAGGTCAATAGACCCTGTTGAAAATGACCATGTCAGTTTTTGTCTTGCCATAAATTTGCCTAACTTTGAAGCATTATTTATAACCCTGTTCAAGACAAGATATGGTGACAAGCTTCCAGTGGATTCCTGTGGTCTTCCAGTTTCATATGATACCCTCAATGTGGCGTTTAAAATGATCCCGCCGCAGCCTCTGAAAGACAGTTATGTTGGCCGGGGCTCCAGCGGGTCTCGGAGGGTTTACGGTCATGACTATGATAAAATTTTCATGGATGTCAGTGTTATGAGAAAATGACTTCCAGTGAGACAGAAAATAAAACCTCTAAACTGTCACCGTTCCTATATTATTCAGCCCTCGTTATACGATAGAGAGCTGAGCATAGGCTAATGAGAGGCTGCTGCTAAATCTAGGGCAAAGGATATGTAAAATGTGCTTCCAATGTCTGTGTGTGCATGTGTGAAACCTACCCCGGTGACATATCTCGGCCTGAACTGAATGGTGCCAAACAGGCCCAGGATGACGACGATGATGTGGAGGAAGTTGGTCAGGATGGGAGCCCACTGGTAGCCCAGGAAATCTATCACCTGCCGCTCCAACACACTGACCTGACAGGAGGAAGAGGAGATTAATGGTGAGAAACAGCCAATCAGCAACAGTTGTAGCTTGTGACAGCAAGAAAATCAGTATAAACTGTTAACAGTTATCCATGCATTAGTGTTAGGCTCCCAGGACTGTGTGTGCGTGTGTGTGTGTGTGTGTGTGTGTGTGTACTGTAGGTTTATTATCATTCAGCCACTGGAGCCTCATGCTGAGATAGTTAATGAAGTCAGCACAGCGTATGATATGGCACTGCTAAATATATTAACACACACACAGGGACACAGAGAGACATGTGGAGAGAGACAAAGGAGGTGGTGCATTAAGAAGGAAAGAAAGAAAGAAAGAAAGAAAGAAAGAAAGAAAGAAAGAAAGAAAGAAAGAAAGAAAGAAAGAGAGAGAGAGAGAGAGAGAGAGAGAGAGAGAGAGAGAAAAGGAGGAAGTATTGAGGGAAGGAATGACATAGTCATGAAAGAGAGAAAGAAGTAGAAAAAGGAAGGAATTAAAGAAAGGAAAGTAGGAAGGAAAAATTCAGCAAAGGGAAGCAAAGAAAGGTGGATTGAGGTAAGGAAGATGGGATGGATGGATTAAAACAGAGAGAGAAAAAAGAAAACTTAAAATACAGATAAAGAAGCACGGAAGGGAGAAAGAAAGGGCCATAGGAAGGAATGATGGAGAAAGAACAAAGGAGAGGATGGAGAGGAAATAAGGAATATAGAAAAGAAAAAAGAAAGGAAAGGAAGGAAGGAAGGAAGGAAGAAAACAAAGAGAAAAAAGAGAAAAGAAAGAAAGAAAGAAAGAACATTTTTAGCTTAATATTTACAGTTCTTCACTATCAACTAGAAGTATTTAAAAACCAACAGCTTACATATCAAATGAAGGACTTTATTTTCTGTTATTCTCACTCTCCTCACACAAACACACACACACACACACTTCTGGATGGCTGGGTTTAGAGTGCCCTAATGTGAGACCATATGGCAACACTACAGCCTTTCACAGCCAAATAGCAGGTAAACACACACAAGCACACACACATACACACATAAAGACACACAGCATGTAGAACACACACATGGGCTGTAACCTTGTGTAAACTGCACTTATTCAACATTAGCTTTAACTATGAATGTTTATCGGATGCAAGAGTTCAAGGAAGAGGAGGGTGTATGAATGAGTGTGTGGTGTGCTGACATATGTGCCTCCACCCATGTGTGTATGTGTGTGTGTGTGTGTCCATGTCAGGGCAGGTCTGCTGTGCTTGCACTTGACAGCACCTGCTGTTATTGGACACACTGGGCTCAGCTGGCACCACAATGTGTGAGTGTGTGTGTGTGAGTGTGTGAGACATTGTGTCTCTTTGTGTCCCTGCCTTTATGTGTGGGACAGGCTCCATCTCACAGCCTCTCTGTGTCTTTGTGTATCCGCTTCATTTTATTATGTAAAAGTGTGTCCTCCTATTGACAATTATATAGTGCTGCAATTGTGCCCCTCTCTCTCACACACACACGCTGAGGCCTTTATAAGAAGTCAGAGGCCTCCCAGCCCATTACGGAGGCCCCTGGGGGCCCCTCTTTCATCACCAATAATATAAACAGTCTTCACCCCAGCTGGGACACACACACACTCCCCAAAAACACTCAATAAATCACACACAAAGACAAGTGGCGGGGAGAATATTTCACAGGAGGGATAAAGAACGTGTTTGTACACTATAGGCGACAACTATATCGATTTCTCTTGGTTGTTAGGCGTTTTTAAAAATAATCTTTTTTATTTTTGCGGGTGTTTACTCTTCTAACCTGGGTAATAAAGAGCAATATTCAAAACCAGACCATCTGTTCATTTGCACCGCACTCATCTTTTGATGTGAAATTCTCATTACATGGCTCAGCTGCAAAACAACTAACTTGAGCTGCCTCGCTACATCACTCTTTTTAATTAAGTCACTGAGTTCTCCTGACAGACAAAAGACAGAGTGTGCACACCGCCCTGCCTCTGCCATAATCCCAGCATCCTTTGCATGTGTCAAATGACAGAAGCTTCAGATAAGGTGTGAAGTCGCCCGGCCTTTCAACAACTACGACTCCGGGGAGAGAGCTGCAGACAGCGCTAGCAGCAGCTATGTTAGCAGATATGTCAGTTTTGTGATATGTGCAGCTGATGAAAGCTTCGGTGCCTGTACAGGTGGAGCTTCAAGCTGGCTAACCGGGTCCTCTGGGATCTGCTGCGACAGGCTTTGATGCTGCCGACAGAGATGTTTCTTTCAGTTGTGCTGCTTAAAGCACAAGGGCAGGGGCGTGTTCACATTCACATTGTTTATCTACTCTGTGCATCCACCTGTGGACGCAGCACATTAGTCTTAATATGTGTTGACTTTGCAGAGAGATAATTTGCAGTTGCAAAGATGTTAGTTTAGTTCTCTTTTAAACCTCTGAACCCCGAGCTCCTGTCACGTTTTACTCACTGTGGTGTCTTTTTTCACTGCAATATATATACATACTACATCTCTGTAGAATCAGCACATCCAGGGCTAGAAGTAAGGAGCACTGTCTTCTGTGAAGTATAACACAATTATACGCATTGTAAACACTTTGGACTCCTTTTGAAATACTTCAGAATCCTGTTCCGCAGCTCTTTTTTTCTGGGTCTTACATTTCCATGCCAAAAACATATTTCTGTCCTGCTGTGCATCTCTTCTGCCATTGTTATTTGGCAGGTGCACTTCGATGCACAATTGTTGCATTTAAAAAAAAATCTACTCATGGGAAATGTGTGTCTCTTAGGAATTCAGAGTAAATGAAACAAAAACAAACAACACCCAAAGCCCAATCTCACAAAGTCAATGAAAGGAAAAATAGTCTGTGTATCTGCCATGTGATTTGAATCCACTCCTAAATTTAATAGGCTGTTCGTCGCCCCGGGCTGAACACTTTCACCAGGTGTCACCAAATTTGGGCCAGTAGTGTTTCTGTAATCCTGCTGACAAACACATAGACAAGCAAACAAACTAACCACAATAGTTTTAAAGACAGAATCTGTATTCAGCATACCACAAATTATGTATTTTAAATACGTAATACAGGGATTTGTATGCTGTTATTCCCCAACCTTGTTTATCTACAAAAAACAGGGAATATAAGCATTCTATTCATGCAACATGTTTTTACCGCAAATACAGATATCGGAAAAATGGAGCCTCTACATTCAGCCTGCAAATTAGTCGAAGTTTCACTGAATATTTGTCACATGACATTTGGTCTCAGCTATGTCATTCATGGCTTCCTTGTTGTGTTGAGCAGTGCAGAATTTAATGTTTATTACATGGTCTGTTAAGTGCAAAGGCTTTATTTTTAAAGACGTGTTAAATGAGGCATGTAGAATACATTTTGATGAATAATCAATATGGTAATCACACCTGATTAGTTCAAGGACCATCAGAAATGTAAAACAAAGTCACAAATCATTTCGGTTTGTACAGTTTCTGGCTATGATAAAAGATGTAATTTTTGCAAATTTTTAAAATGAAAAAATGCCAAACCTGACAGCAGGTTGTCGGGTTCAGAGGGCTAACATGGCGCCACAACAACCACCAATAACTATCTTCAGAGCTAACTAAACACTGAGTGTGCAATGAATATATTGAATGTGTCTGTGAATACAGTACAGTATCTGTGCTCGTGTATGCTTCACAAAACACAGAAAGCTGATATGCAGCCACCGTCTGTCAATCCGTCTAATGCCGGCACAAAATCCCTCAGGGAGCAAGAATGTTTATTCCACCTACTGTTTCGTAAAGCACACACTGATGCTCTTGTTAGCACAAGTTTCCCAAATGCAGTAGTTAGCTGAGAGGCTGACTACAGAGCCACAGTGCATCCATCACTGTCCTGTTGTCCATACTAACTGTTTACAGCCTCCCTTCCCATATAATAGGGAATCATTTAGTTTTAGAGCAGTGCTGGAAAAAAAGAAGAAGCTGACAGGGATGCACAGCGGCGGGCAGACGTATAGCTGAAGAGATCGAGAAAGACACTCCAACATTTAGGGAATAGATTGTCAGCCGAAAGACGAGGGTGATGAAAGGGACCGCAGACAGAGGCAGAGGAGACAACAGGGAGAAAGTCTTCAGTCAGTTTGGGAATAAGTTTGGTCTTTTTGATAATGAATGATAGAATGATATCAAAGAATTATTATTGCTCCAGACAGCGAGACAGCTGCACTGTGTGACCATTATGAGACACTGCAGAGAGATGAAAGTGTCTTTTATCTTACACAGAAGAAGAGAATAAGACGGTGAGGGACGGAGAGACAGGCCACAGAGATCTGATGAACAGGCCTGAGGAGATGGAGAGGTGATTAAGATGAGACAGTTCCTGAGGATAAAGGGAGAGATGAGACGGCGACGGTGGGTGAGGGAGATGAGAATGTCTCATCTTCTCATCGTCCCTCGATGCCTCCATCCTTTCTCTCTCCCGCCCACTCGTTCTTCTCCCTGCTAATCTTCTCATTTCCTTGTTCTTTCCTGTTCTCCTCATCACCCCCTGCTCTCTTTCCTCTCCTACATATTTAATATGCATTCATCTGTTACCAGATCTGTTGTGTCATAAAACAGCAAATTACCTCACCTCCCTCCTTTCCCTCCATTACTGAGCTACCTTCCCGTCTTCTCCTTCTTCCCTGTCTCTGCCGTCTCCATCTCCATCTCCCGTCTTCTCCTCATGCAGCATTTCCTTCTTTACAGCTCCTCCTTTCTTCCTTCCCCTCCCTGCATCCTCCACCCTGCCTGTTATCTCTCCCTCTCATTTGCCTCCTCCTTTTCTCGGTCTCATCCTCCTCTCCCTCGTTCCCTGGGCGCTTTTTGGCTGAGAGTTTTTGCTTGGTTCTGTGACCTTTAAAAAACTGCTGATCAAATTCTGCTGCTCATCCCATTATAGACGACAGAGAGGGGGGGGGTATGAAGGGATGGAGAGGAGGTCAGACGGGGTAGGACGAGAGATGGATAGCGAGAAGAAGGAAGGAAGAGACGGGAGAGGAGAGGAGGTATGGGAAGGAGCAGAGGAAAAGCAGGCAGAGGAAGTGAGAAAATGTCCAACCAACACTTTATGAGTCAGACAGGGAGCATCACGACTGATCGCGGTGAATATATGCCATTTTTTCCCTCCTCATTCATTCTGAAATCATTGTTTTTTTCCAGCCTCTGTATTCCTCGTAAACTTTATTCTCCTAATAAAACTCTGAAGCGATCGTGGTTTACTGTTAACTTAATTAAGGCGGCCTGCCTGCGCCGTATCCCACTGTGTACGGCAAAAGCAATCTCCTATCGATTCGGTTCACACAACGATCAATTCATCTCCATTGGAGGCTATTAGGGACCATTTGTGGCTACTTAGGGCTCGGAGAGAGAGGGAAAGACGGCAGGGAAGATGGGGCGAGCAAAGTGAGAGGGGGAAAAAAAAGATAAAAGGATGTAGAGGAAAGAAAAAGGGAAAGGGAGACTAAATGGTGGAGAAGCAAAGGGAGATAGAAGGAGGGCGGAGATGGAAAAAGACAATGATGATCATAGGTGAAAACCTTTCCATTAAATATCCAATTTTCCCACTCAGGCCCTCTCATTGTCGTCACAACTGTTCAATCATATCTGTAATAGCCATTAAGTCCAGCTTAGTCACTTAGCTATAGATCGACTGCACGCAACGCACAACTAAGAGTTCCACTTAAATCAGCCTTACAGGATGGCCATCAGGCTGGTACACTACTTAAGACTGTCCTCTTACACTTTATACCTATGCTAACACACCTGTGACTCATGCAGCTGGTGTGTTAACGTGACTTTGCTGAACTTTCCAGAGTGTTGTGTTAAGCTCCGTCTGAGCCCTGAGGGGCACCTTTCAAATTTCCTGGTCTCATGGGCTATCTGGCCCAGTGGAGATTATTAAAAGATTTGAGAGAATCAGATTAATATCTGACTGTCTGTGCAATATATTCCACCATTGGGCTTTACATGTGGAGGTAAGGGTGAGCAAAAAGTTTTTAAAGGCACCATAATTTCCTAAACGGGCATCATGCTGTGCTGAAGAAGACTTTAAACTAGTGACTAAGACAATTAACTCATCAGGGAATGTTTAATGAGACAAGAGGGAACTGTACTGTATTTTTCTCAAAGACTTCTGTAAAATCTGGCTTCTTTTTTCAACCATTAGAGTTGCCCCCTGCTGGCCATTAGAAATAATGCAGGTTTTAGGCCGTTTCTGCATTGGCTTCATTTTTCAGGCTTAAGGTTTTCAGGCAGTTTTTTTTGTGACAAAACACAACAGGATTTACATAACATGGGGATTGACCAGTGTTTTTAGGCCGGAATAAAAGTCTGTCAATGTTACTGTTTCCATACCCACCAAAATCAGGGATTCAAGACTTCAGATCTATAAAAGGAGTAATTCAACAAGATTGACCCCACTGTTATATCTGTCCATTAAGTATGAAGGTACAGTCAGCAGCCAGCAAACTGTCGCATTTCGCTTTGGTTTTTATACAAATTATGCAGTTAGATATTGTTTTTATTTTCAGTGAGTTTTAGAGACACTGGTAGGCAGAAATGTCATAACTGGACAGAGACATCTGTTTCCTCATGTTCCCTTTTGGCTGAAGCCTTTCAAAAAGGTGCAGATGTGAGATCGGTATTGATCTTCTCAACCTGAAAGAAAGTCAGCCAGTTTCCCACCAAAGTGCTCCAAAAGTTTAGGAGCCTCTGATCAGAGGTGCTTAGAGACCCACTGTTCAGACAAGGATGCAGTATACATCTCTAATATAGGCAGACGACTGATCAAAAGTTACCATTAGAGGGTCTGGGTCAAAAGCTCTGCAGCTGCATTTTTGACAACTTGTTAATGAAATGAGATGTCTTACTAAGGATCACAAGGTTTAATAAAATCCCTCTGCTGAAAAGAAGGAACCAGAAGGCTTCACATGCTGATCAAAAGACATGAGCCTGATCAAAACTGAAACCTTAAATGCTTCTGAAACATTTAGACCACTATGGCACAGAATAACAGTGTGATCCCACCTGTGATTGGTTTTCTTTAGGCTGTATCATGGCTGAAAGATATCTATCTGTTTAGTGTTCACATTGAGTGCTGATATTAAAAGTAAAGTATCAAAGTTTCTATGAGTGAATAACTTCTCCAGTGGTCTTAAAATGGACTTCATCAAAGAAATGCAGCTAGAGACAGAAGACATCACAATGTATACTGAAATATCATGCAGCAAATGTTTGTTAAAGTCAGATGAGGATTTTGGCAAATTTGCTCAGTTCATGGTAGCTTATGAATGCTCACAAAACTAAAAATAACTGAAGCAATAGGCTAAAAAAAAGTTGCATGGTATGCCAATATGTGTGGAGAGTAAAAACCAAAAGCACCTTCCATTGGAAGAGGTTCAACACCAATAACTTCAGGCAGTTTCTGCACAAAAGGTCGAATGGCATTATGATTTTTGTTTTACTGTACATACTCCAGGTTCAGAAATAGCAAAGCTCAGTGAGAATGTAACCAAAACACACCAACGATATTCAGACTTTGACACTTGTTGAGTTACCTTAACTCATCCTATAATTTGAATAGTCTGACAAACATTTACATTAAAAAAGCCTAATTTATAAAAATGTAATTAGAAAGAGAATATAAAAGAAAGAAAAGTCCTTCTTTCGTAAACGTTTTTTATGTTGTTGTCAAGGAAAACCATCTGTCATAATTACACGAGTGGCCAATATTTGATGAAAAATTCTGTCCAAACAAATCATTCTGACCCAACACTTGTCATAGCTCATGTCCCTTGCTGGATGATACACACTTGATTCATTTGTTTTGCACTTTTGTTGGCCTGTCATGATGTCAGTTTTTATGTATCTGGCTGCCATGGCTGTCAACAGATGGAAAGAGAGGATGGAGGCAGTGTTAGCCAGTTAGCAACACCCTGTAAGTACCCTGATGTGTCATGTGGAACAACTGAGATGGATCAAGATGGCAGTGTGTTAATGAAAGCTGTGCTGTAGAGGAGCACTCGCAGGCTGTCATTACGGTCACTCATCTCTATGCTACAGCCCTAGACAGGCTACTTAGAACTGTGATGAGCAACTGCTGGCCCACAGGCAAAATCCAGTTTCTCGCCTAATTTGCAATAATAAGCCCGAGCACCTGAACAAATTGTAACTGCAATTTAAGTCCCACGGACGTCCGACATACTTAAATGGAATGTCAACGGAAAGACAGACGGATAGACCTTACATAAATCTTTCTGCTCCCTGGGCAGAAACGCCACAGAGGGAATTACCCTTTTTCCCCGTTACTGTGTCTGCTTCTCTTCCTCTTGTTCTTTTGTCGTTTCTATTCTCAGCTTGGAATGTCACCGACAAAGTGCTTCAGTGCTGCAATACATTCAGCTTCTTGTTTTTAGGCAAAGTTTGTGTCAGAATCTGTCAATTTTACTGTCAACACTTAAAGATCTTCTTGCTCACTTGAAACTATAGCAGAGCACCACACGCTGAGAAGCTGTTTCAGCCCAGCAGTCAAGATGAAGAGGTAGACAACATGATTTCACCTATTAACTAAATGGGCTGTGCAGTGTTCGGACCATTGACTTGAGATGACGTTGCCAGAGGTTCTATTTTACACTGAAACAACCGACTGTACGCTGACAATGTTTGCATTGCTTCTACTTTACGGTACTTTGGATAAAAGCCATTAACTAAATGGTATTTCTTATGTACTGCTGGTCCTATCATGTTTGTTGAACACCATTGGGTTTTGAAGGTCATCAGGATACCACTACCTCTGACAATAAAGAAGGGTAATAAAAATAACTCAACTAAAATTTCTACCTATTTCGTGACATTGCCATCAATACCAATAATGCACCATTTTGCCCACTGTATGTCCCGCCACAAGCACCAGGGATCCATTTCACATCTCCTTGTGAATTAACTGGTGTGATTAATATTCTTAGGAAATATTTCTTTATGTAAACGTGGCATTTAAATGTCAGAAACACCGGCTAATCAGTTTGGTATTTCAACAGATCTTCCCTCTCTGTCTGTGACTGTCCACCCCTCTGTCTCTATCTATTTCTGCCGTTGCTCTTTTGTTTTCTGTCAGCTGGGTGCTGCTCTCTCTTCGCCTGGAAACAACAGGGAAAAAAAGGTCTGGCTTGAAATTCTGGTGTTGTCATTTGAATGTTCTTTTCTCCTTTTCTTTGTTTATTTAAGTGGCCAGAAGCTGCTTTCGATTTTGACTAATATTGGATCAACTTTTGCGAAGGATAACTGAACTGAATGACAGGTGACAAAGAAAGTGATTTGGACTTTTTCCACTTTTCAAAAGAGGATAAAACCTTTTTTGGTTATATTTGTAGAAACAGCATCTGAAATTCAGGCCTCTGGGTGGATATTACCCATGGCAGCTGTTGACCGACATTTGAAAGCTGGTGTTGCTATCAGCCCAAACACACCAACTGACATCAAATAACTAGCAGCGACGAAGTCTCACTGGTGTCTGGGACAAGAAGTTGCACTTGAACACACTGCAAATACTACAGCCAAAGGCAAAACAGCATGTATTTTCCATGCATGGGTTGAGTGATATGACGGTATATAACATGCAATGATAAGCAACTATGTCACTTCCGGTGGTCACCCTTATAACTACTTCACTCCTGACCTTAATGTACATTTATTTACTTTGTACTTTTCTGCTCTTTTCATGCTCATATGACAAATGACCTATTCTATTGTTTTGGTTGGAAATCTTGTTGAAATTTGTCCACAGGTAGAAATTCAGTGAGACCGTTTCTAACATGCTAGCTTCTCTTGTGTGATGTAAAGATTTTTTACAGATCTTGTGATCTTGGACAGACAGAATTAAGTTGTAAATACAGCACAGAAGAAGGCTGTTAACCTTAAAACCTGTAACACTCTAAATGGTTGTTCTCGGGAACCTTAAAGCTTCAACTTTTAGAATTTTAGTTGTTGTTTGTGTGTAGCCTATGTACGTTCTGTTTTCAACACACAACTGTTTCCTCCACTGTTGCATTTTGTTCTCAGGCCTTTAGACTTTTTCATTCAACAAAGAGTAAGAGGTGGGGTGGGGTGGGCTTGCTGTCAGTTAGAAAGCCAGTTAGCTTAGTTGCAGCAGTTCTATTGGAATTAATTGATTTCCCTGCAATGGTTTGCTGTGTTTAATGCTGGTATTAGTGGAAAACTGCTTGTGTGGCTGTTGGAATTGAAATGATATATCACACCAATTTTAGTGCCCACCAAGATAGGTATTGGACTGTTTTTCTAGCACCGCACATACTGTCAGGAAGAACCAAAAAGGCCTGCCCCCTGGAGGACAGCAGAAAAATACATAACACTTACATTTCTTCCTTTGTGTACTTCCCAAATCACCAAATAAGCACACTAACAGTCAAAACAAACACCATTTGTTACCATCAATCAAATTCAGTCTAAAGGGTTATTCACCTCAGATCTTAGTGTAACCTTAAACTGTGAGGTACAATAGATGGCTTGTCCCTATCCCAAAATCCAGACAGAGGGAGGGTTATTTATAGCGTCTGAATGGTGTGCACACAACAATACACCCACATGCATTCAAGTCCCCACAAATCCAAATACACACAATTAAGCACACACACGAAACAAAAGCCAGACAACATTGATACATAGATCCACACACACGTACACGAGGCTGGAGGACATTCTCTCGCCGCAGACTATCAATCAGATATCATTAGGCGCCCTCAAACAGGAACATGTGTGTGTCTGTGTGTATGCCAGTGTGTGTGTGTTGGGCTGTGTGTCTGCCCTGGGCTGATACTGAGCTGAATGTGTCATTAGTAATAATTGCAGGTTGCAGCCGAAGCTCTTTATAGTTATTTACCATAATTGACTGACTGATTATAATTAATATCATACACATCATGGTACAAAACGCACCTGTCTCCCTTTCACTCTCTTATTCGACCTGTCCCTCTTTGTCTCCATCGCCTGCTCTTCATCTCGGCCCTATCCTCAAACTATCTACTAGCAAATTTACAGCCTTTGATGGAAAGCTTGTCCATCTGTTTGTCCTTCCCGCCGCTGCCTTTGAAAGCCTTCTCTTCCTCTATCTGTCTGTCAGATTGCCTTTTTTCCGTCTGATCCGGCCTGACCAAAGAAACGCTGACATTATCAGAGGCAGGCAGAATGTGTGAAAAGCTTGGATTTGTCTCAATATGTTTTATCTGCGCCGCCGCTTTGATCTTAACTGGACCGATTTTGACGAAAGCACATAAGAGAGGAGAAGACAACAGAGCTGGACAGCTATCGTTTGGATTAGATAACTCGTTCAAATATGGAGGAGAAAGGGGCTCTTTAAATTTCAAATTATACGTCTGATACATTATTCAGAACGCTCTGATGGATTTTTTGAGCTGTTAGGGGCAAAACCTTGTTATGCCCTGTGGTTGTACATTCAAGAATTTGCAGTGAACTGTATAGCTGCAGTGATTTCAACACATGTCAGGAGTTATCCAATTTGTGCAAACAGTTTTTGTTTTTTCTTGCTTTCCCTCTCCTGTCTCCTTGATGGTTTGGGCTTTCTCTGCTTATTGCCTTTTCCCCTCTTCGTTATCTTCCAACCCTCAAAGTGGCTCTCCCTTTCTCTCTTATTGCTCTTTTTTTTCTCTTTCCTTTAAGGAAAACCTGTCTCATCAGTCTCTCTACTTGCTTGTCAGTTTTTCTTTTCTTTTCATCTCCTTCTCTTTCTCCTCCAATGTTTCCTTTTCTCCTCTTCCTTCTCTGTTTCTATCAGCCTTTCTTTCCTTCTTGCCTCCGCTCCCATTATCTCTCCTTCCTCGTCTATCCTCCTCTCACCCCACGCCTCCGTCCTTCCCTCCCTCGCTTAATCGGCTTCTGTGTTACCATTCACCCCACACACACACACACACACACACATACACAGTAGCATCCCTCAGATCGGAAG
>CAFUXE010000239.1:288135-318363 GCA_903364295.1 Serranus cabrilla
AATGTGTGTGCGTGTGTGTGTATGTGTGTGTGTGTGTGTCTGCATGTGCTGGTTAGAACGAGGGGGGTTCAACTGCTGCATGATAAATAGGAAGTATTAGGAGGCACCTCTATAGCACCCAGGGGCTCTCGTTGTGTGTGTGCGAGCGGCGTGTGTTCGCTCACGTCTGCATGTTTAAAGTGTGCGGCTCATCGTATGAGCCTGGATTTTGCCTCATTTTTATGAGTGTGTGAACGATGTAATGGTAGTGCGTGTGTTGTGTGTTTAGTGTATTTAGTATCTTAAGCGTGTATGTGTGTGTTAGAGAGAGTAGTAGCGGGATATGTAGAGTGGAAATGACACCAGACAAACCCACAGATGGACGCCCAGCGGGCTAAGAAACATTAAGGCTGCACTAACACATTAACACACAAACACACACACACACACACACACACACACAGCGAGAATGGTAAGTAGATATTGGCCTCTCCCTCTCTGAATAACCTCATGGGAGCCAAATGAAATCAACCACATCATTGGTGGTTGCGGCGCGTGCGTGTGTCTATTAACACATGCACAAGAGAGGAATACAGGACAGTGTGTGTTGCATAATATTTAGTAAAGCGGGTTCATTTCAGTCATTATAAAGACGGAAAAGGGTGTTATTCACATGTTGGTTTGTTGTATCTGAGCTGACTGCAGCATGAAAACAGCCAGGTAGACTTTTTAAACACAAGCTGTTCCCCAAAATGCTTCAGCTCCTTCAGGAGACAATAGCATCAGTGTGGTTTATTGTGTTTGGGTCGCGGGCCAAGACTGAATTAACTTTGTGTCCCGAGCTGAATGGGAGACATGAAAAGAACCTGTGGTGTCCCAGCTGACAATGAACTGCCGGCCAACTTTGTCACCTTATTTAAATGAGCTTCATTGTCCTCGCAGCGCTCATAGCATCAATGGGCGCCGGGTGCTTTATTTCCTCCCGCTTGCTGTTATGAAGCAGAAAATGTGGCCATATTTCCATAATATTACTCCGGGTGCTATCGCCGAGGCCACGCTGCTGATCGTCCATTCGCTGTCAGTGGAGCACATCCAGCCGGCACTTGCTCCTGGTGCGTGTGGACATGAAGGCTCGTCTGTGTGTTTACTGTACAAAAACGCCCACAAGCAGATTGCACTTAAGCCATTTATGGTGCTGTAAATCTGGAATCCTCTGCAGCTTCAGCGTCAGCGGGCTAGTGCTACTACAGGCCAACAGACAGCATCTTCCAATAAGGCCAAACATGCTTTCAGTCGTGGGCTGAGCTGGTTTCTGCTTTCCTGGCACACTTGGCCTGGTTTCAAACTGTGTTATGTCTACGAAGCCTTTATTTACCTGTGATTTGTCGTCTCCGGTGTTGCTGGCATAGCTTCATAAGAACTGATTCATTTGTGGGACGAAAGCTGCAGGTGCTTGCTGAGTCATAACAAGAGGAGATCAGAGCACTAATACATTAACAGGGACTTTGATAAATAAAACTAGATTTTATATTCAGGCTGTAAATAGCTTTTATTCATTTATCTGCTGCTTAATTGTTCGATTGATTGAAATTAGGTTATAAAATGACTGAAAATGAGGTCTGATTTTTTTGTCTGATCATTAGATATTTCATTGATACATCTTTTAAAATGATAGAAGACTGTGAAAGAAGCAAATATTTCTATTTGAGACATTCCTAAACAAACAGTTATAAATAGAGCTCAACACTGAGGTTCGATAATTAAACTCACAGTCAGGACTTTGATTTTTAGTCATAATGTCACAACTAGGGATGCACCAATCCAATATTCACTGGATCGGATATGAGAAGAAAAAAAAGGATAATCCGATCTAATCCATAAGCCTAAACTATTACACTGATGCTTCTCTAAACTTTGGGCGACCTGCCGTGGAGGGAGGTGAGCAGCATGTGTCACGTGGACAGTTAGTGTTGTATTGAGGTTTTGTTGTGGGCAACAGATTTCTTCTTTTAGGGGCGTAGTTGTTTGTTTGAGCATGATGTTTTTGGATTTCCAGGTTTAGCAAAGTGGATTCTGATTTATTTTTATTTTTTATTTTTTTTACAGTTTAGTTGTTTAAGGTGAAAAAAAATGACATGAGATTGAAGCTAAAAATATCATTCAATACCAACCTTAATTGAACAAAAATACATGTTCTATTTGCAATATCATGGAGAAGGACTACACTACCCATAATCCCAAAGTGTCTCTGTATTGGTGAAGAAAAACAGATTTGGGCTGACAGCCTGAACAAAGCCTTACTGTAGCTCTATTTTACATTAAACCCAGTCATTGTGTGTGTGTTTGTGTGTATGATGTCAGAGTGTGCGTAGTCCTCCAAATGCTCTTCTGTAATGTGATTTATTAACCAATTCAATCCATCAACTAGGTGTGTGTATGTGTGTGTGTTCCAGCATCTGTGCCTGTGTCCATCTTCCCCCAAGCCAACTAGCCACTCTGACTATATTACTCTTTAGCCACCAAAAACGGTCTGTAACAGCTCTTACAAAACCTCCACTGATGATTTTGTCTCTCTGCACAGGCAAAGAGAAAGGAGGGAAACGATGTTTGTGTGTCCATATGTTAGTCTTTCATTAACCTAATGGCATGACGAGGGAGTCTGCACTTTGTTTTATTGGCTATTTGGGATAAGAACTGTGGGAATGTTGTGCTGGTAAACTTTACTGATTTAAAATGAAAGTGGTTATCATTATTACTAATGTGGTTTATGTTTCAGTTCAAAATCTTAGTTTTTTTGGCATCATCTTTGGTGCTAACTCCTCACTGCCGTCTTTGCCATCATGCTGATCACAGCGGCTGCTAACTGCTCAGTTTCCTCTCTTAATAATCATAGGAAGATTGAATCACTAATGTGTAATAGCACTCAGCAATCGAGTAGGACGTTTATTAAATGAAAATGTCATTAAGACTAAATGTTATGAGTATGGAACATGGATCTGAGAGTTCTAATAAGCTGAGTGGAAATATTGGAGTTCTCCAGCAGAGTTTGTTGGATTAGTACTTCCCTTCCCGTAAAAAATTAGAGTACTTCAGCCAATTTACAAACACAGTCACTCACACATTCAATCCAATGACAACAGTAGTGTTCAGCAGCAGAGACTGCAATGTAAACACTGATAATCAGTGGATTTTGTCCTTCTAAGCTGTATATAACTATCATTCCAATATAGCTCTTGTCACATAACCTCTGCAGTGCAGTGCTGAAATGGTCCCCAAATCACTAATGATCCATATTTAAAAGATAACTGCACAGCAAAGCAAATTGTAGCAAAGTTAATTTGGTATTGATATTTAATTCAAATGTGCGGTGTGTGTATTTTCTTGTGTGCTTAAAAAGTTTTAAAGATGTGATTTCTTTCCTTGAAAATTAGGAGCTTGGGAGGTCAATTCTGTGGAGCTGCTGGAGCCGTGCCACACCGACACTGTTATAATAAGTCGAGTAAGTAATAAAAGAAGGAGCAGTAAAATGGTTCTCCTCCTGATGTGGAAATGCACTGATCCCTCTACACCAACAACATCCCGACATTGCTACGACTCAACAGTAAGGACCTACAGCACACGCTGCACTTATGGGCGGATTCCCAAACTATTTATTTGTATTACTTACATTATAAAGAATATTAGTCCAAGAAAGATTATTAACTATGATCACTTTGTTCATGATGACATCCAAGTAACAACAGCACACTTGTAATTTGAATTAATTTCAGTGAAATCACCATGGCTCACAATGCAACTGTGATTAAATTGTTGACCACTAGCAAGCCATTACCTTTGACAGAGAGCTGATGAATCCAAAATGTAGGAAGTTATTGTAGCTTACAATTCACTTTTACATCAAATTTACTCAAACTGTGTGCATGGAACCACAGGTGAAAACTAACAACCTTTTAAGCTGTCTTAAAATAAAGTGAATGTTTCAGGATATTATACAACCATTAATTTTATCTAATTAAAAACGTCATCTGTGACCATTGCCTTATAAATCACAACCACACAACTCATGGTGATATAACACATACAGTGGTATTATAGCATCACTGGTAACCATGACCCTGGTTACAGCCTCATCAGATGATAAACTTGATCCGATATTTGTCATCAGTTAAATTTCCAATTTCTGTTTTCTATGCACAACATTTTTCCCTATTAAAGGTTTTTTGGGGAGTGTTTCCTTATACAAAGCAGGGTGTAAGGGCAGAGAGCTGAGTGTGCTGCACAGATTGCAAAGCTCCTTGAGGCAAAGTGTGATTTGTGACATTGGGCTTTATAAATAAAATTGACTCGACTTCAATGAAGCGTTCATGTTCACACAAACCTTACTGATGAATTTCTGCACAAGCACAAACACACACAGCTCAGGATGATTCATTCCTCACAATCACTTCAAGGGTCCCAATCAGCATTTTTAATAAGACAGGTCTGATAATCTAAAATAACTTTTTGAGTGTCTGTAAAAACACATCTTAGTAATTTTGCCATTCTCATTATCCACAGTGACAGCTGGAATGAAAAGCAACAACAATGCAGGAAAAATGGAATAAAAGTAAAACTATGCAAAACAGTTTCTCATGAATTAACTTCAAGAATTACGACAGTTTTGGGCTGTGAACAAACTTCATGTTAATTACAGTTGGGTGATGAGCATTGTTTGTAGGTGAACAGAGATCTGCAATGTTGAAAACAATTTTGCCTAATTCACATGACAGCTTTTCTCTCTTTATTCTGGGGAATCCAAGTAAGTAAGTCTGAGCCAGAACCTGGATTTACTGTGTGTTTACTGCAGAATCAATGTGTAGACACACTGGGCCATTAGATTAAGTGTTTAAGCATCTTCACCAGCTTTCTGTGATTGGAAAGGACCACTGCTTTAGCAGCTAACTCTGAGGGGCTTTGTCACTTAATGCTGTATATACAAGTGGTGGTTTTAATGTGAAGACAATTAATTATTAGTAAGTTGTAGAAAAATTGAGCTTGAATGTTTGCTCTTGATCTTGGAGAAGAAGCTTGATTAAAAACATTAATCATATCTCATAGCCTTTTTTCAGGGGGTGGAGCTTGCCCAGTTATCAAGAGAGATAGCTTAGCTTTTTTTAAATAAAGTGATGGTAAAAGTAGGCTTGTGCTAATTGTATCATGTAGTGACGACTAAAGCAATGATCAAGATTGTTTGTCCTATGTTGATATTGAGGCGATTTTAACAAAATTACTACCAGAAGCAGACTGGATGACTTATCGAGCTCAGAAAAAATGATCAAGATCATGTCCGTATATTGTACAATACTGTGTTTGTAAATGGTATTAAAATAACAATAATATCCCAAATATTTCTGGGACAATATGCCATCCAACAAGTAGTTATATTGACAGGCCAATGATTCCATAAGCCTATGTTTAAGAAAGGTTAGGTTTAGGCACAAACCCAACTCAGTTAGAGGGACCTTTGTCTTCTGATTACAACAATAACCACTAATACTAATACACCAACGCTGACTTTTAGCTGGACATGGGAATCAAAAAGCTGCCTCCTATGTTAAAGTCTGAAGGTTGACCCTTCCTTGCACTTCTCTTTGCTGACTTTGCGGCTCTACAATTACAGAACTTCTTCTTTGATTTGCTCACAATGGATAAAAGTTACAATCTGCAAGCTGCTACAGAGCTTTTATCACTTGAATGTGAAAACTGTCATTTTTCAGCATTTGCTGAAATGTCTGTTTAGTCTCAGTATAAGGGTATCATACACATATACCACTTGCAGTAAACACATCGCTAAAGCTTCCCACCCATCAGCACATTCCCCCTCCTCCCCTTCCTTTCTCTATCTCACCACTTTATTCCCTTTTGTCACACCTTTATGTGTCCTTCACTCCTCTCTCTTTCCCTTCTCCTCCGTCTCTACCTCCATCCCCTCTGTGACCCATCTCTCTATATCTCTGCTCATTACTCCCTCTCCATCCTACTGATACCTGCATCCCTCTACCTCTTCCCTTCCTTCCTCCCTACATCTCTCTGTCCTTATCAATCCCTTACTCCCCTTCATACCACCTTGTCTCCCTGTCCCCATCTGCTGCAGCTTTATTTAACCATCCATCCATCCTCCACAGGTTCGGTATGGACTTCGTCTGGTGCACGTTCATCCTTCCTATGCATCCCTCACTTCCTCCTTCTCTACATCTATCCCTTTCTGCTACATCCTCACTTGTCCTTCACTCCCTCCCTCCCTCCTTTAGTCCCACATTATCACCACTGACACTCAGGGCAACACACAAAATAACACATGAACAGACTGCACCATCAACTTTACACACACACACACACACACACACACACACATAAATACATGCAAGCAAGCAGACGCTTAACTCCATAATCAACCCCACACATGCAGAATCACACACACACAATCACTGCTCTATTCCTCTTCTTCCCAGATCTCTCATATGCACTAACTCCACACACACACACACACACACACACACACACACACACTCAGATGTAATCACTGTGAGTGCTGGGAGTGCAGTGCAGAGGTGTGAGACTTCTAAATGCTACTGCCTGCCATCAATCATAAAATCCTTTCTGGGGATTGGACAGCTGACACTGTCTGCAGTACGCATCGTCTACCTTTATTTCAATCAATCATGTCCTCCGCACTGCAAAGGGCCCACAGATTGCCAAATGATATTGGCTGGCTTTCATCAGACTCAGTGAATGATTATGTCGGATCCAGAGGAGAGATTTGCTTTAATTTGTTCTGTTGTTTGTTCAGGTTATGTGTTTTGGTGTTTTTCAGGGAAAGTTTACTCTGTTAGACGTGGGCAGTATAGTAACTACTGCGCAATGGTAGAGATGCCTCGTGATATTATATACATTTGGCTATACAGTTTGTACCAGTACGGAATAGATTTTTAAATGACACCCCTCTAAGTTCAGCTGCTGATGCACTGTAGGCCGTGTCACTGAGAGGCCAAAAAAACAGACAGCGACACACACACAGTTTGTACTTGGCTTGGTTTTAAAAAGTTAGACGTAAAGTTATCAGCAAACCACACAGGGACTATGCAGTTGCAGGAGGAGCCAATAAAATTCTCTTTTGCCTGTGGAACTGAGGAAACATCTAGAAAGTGTGAACACACATACTTCTCGTAGGTGGGCACCCAGGATTTGTGTTACCAATACAGTATCCAACCAATTGTGAAATATGGTCAAATTTTCTCATTCTGTTCCTGAGTTTGGTGTTGAAAAACAGCCAGAAAAAATCACTGTTATTGACATTATATTTATATTATATTATAGTATATTATGCTGAAATTGACCTCTGACCTTTTGGATATAAAGCATCATCCCTTCATTATTTTATCTTATCTGACATTTGTGTGAAAATTTGTCATAATCAGCTTGTGAAAACACAAGGTCACAGTGACCTTTAACCATCAAAATCTCATCAGTTCATCCCT
The DNA here is from genome assembly GCA_903364295.1 of Serranus cabrilla. Lineage (NCBI taxonomy): Eukaryota > Metazoa > Chordata > Actinopteri > Perciformes > Serranidae > Serranus > Serranus cabrilla. The sequence goes on from CAFUXE010000239.1 coordinate 295,632, forward strand.
AAATCCAGGTGGACTTTCATGCAAAATTTGAAGTAATTGCTTGAATGGGTTATTAACATATCACGTAACATGACTGTTGCTAAATGGTAACACAAATATATAATGCCTCCACTGATTGGGTTATTCTAACACAAAAGGTATATGAACCTTTGAATTTCACTTAAATAATAGAATATTTTTTTCTTTTTATACAGAACCAGTCAAAAGTTGGGACACACCTTCTCAATTAATGTTTTCCTTTATTTTTTATTATTTTCAACATTGTAGATTAATACTGAAGACATCAACATTATAAAAGATCACATATGGAATTATATAGTAAAAGTGTTATTATGTGTTAATATGTTTTATAGCCACCTTTTGCTTTGATGGCAGCTTTGCACACTTGTTATTCTCTCAGTCTGCTTCATGAGCTGATTACCTGGAATGGTTTTCAGTTCACAGGTGCAACTTGTTAAGAATTAATTTGCGGAATTTTCACAACTTCTTAATCAAAGCAAAAGATGGCTACTTTGAAGAATCTAAAATACGGAACATATTCTGGTTTGTTTAACACTTTTTTTGTTTACTACATGATTCCATATGTGTTCCATCACACTTTTGACATATTCAATATCAATCTACAATACAGAAAATACAATAAAAACAAAGAAAAACCATTGAATTAAAAGGTGTGTACAAACTTTTAACTGATTCTATACTAGACGGCGTCAGAAGCAAAACGACAGGAAACAATCCAACAACAGCCTTCATCTGGATTCCAACCAGGGGAGCAGAGGGTCATTTTCAGCATCTTAACCCCAAGACCTATTTTTTTCCCATAGTTGTTCATCTTTTATAATGATGATTCAAACAGGAGAGTTGGAGAGTCATGCCCAAAAAACTGTTGCATTTCCTTATAGTTGCAATACACTGCATATGTATTCATATATTCTCTTTTTGAGGTGTTTTTCCCTGAAGTGTTGAATAATGTGCCCAGTTTTCATACAGGTGGCCCTGTGGGAATCAAAGGCCTAACCCTCTTAGTGTTAATGGCATGCTGCTGGGGCACAGTACTACTCTATTTGCAATGGACTCCCTGAGACACACACACACACACACACACACACACTGAACATCCCTGCCACCACCATGTCTCCCACATTCAAAAACATACTGTGCTTCTATTTTGGTGAGACGCGACTACAGTTTGGCTGATATGCTGATACGGAGCCGGGCTGAAAGCTGAGACGGTATCCGTATCTCACTTTAGCTGCCGTATTCAAAAATACAAGAGATTGCCGGATCTGATTACTGTGTCTGTGTGTGTTTGTGTATGTGTGAGTATGACGGAGGGAGCGGGGGGGAAAAATAGAAGGCAGTATATATGTGTGTCTATGTGAGAGACAGAGATAAGAGTGGAGCCAAACCAGAGGGCAGGTGTGTAAGGTAATAAGACTAAATCAATTCATACTGAGAGGGAGAGGGAGGAGAGGAAGAGGAGAAGAGGGCATGAGAGAGGGATGAGTGGTGGAGGCAAAATGATTACAGGTAAAGATGAAAGTGTAATGTTGAGCTCTTTCTGCTCTCACACATCACCCAATATCTTCTTGAGTCCTTACAGGGATTCGAAACTGAAACAAAACTCTTCTTCGTTGGTGCCTTCAGGGACAGAGTGAGGAGAAGCGGATTCTCTGGATTCATGTTGCCAAACATCAGAGCGAAGACTGTATCTCAGCGTCTGTGTGTATACATGCCTGGCAGTGCTCGGATATGAATTTGCGCATTGCATGACTGTGTGTTCATTTGTGTGTGTAAGAGAACAAAGACCCAAGTAATATATTTATAGATCAAAATAATGGCAGCTTTTGGAGACGCGACAGAAGACCTTGGCAGGCGGCAGTGAAAATGTGACCCATCACAGATAAGAGAGCTGCTGTCAAAACACGCTTTTGTACCGTGAATTTTTTTTTCATGCTACCAAAACGAGGAGGCTAACAAGTATCAGGGCTGTAAAATGATGTGCTTAATCTGTGTGTTTTCAAACAGATGTGCTTGTCAAAAAGGAAGCAATCTACAGGCCTGATGTTCAGCCGCTACACAAACACATGAAGAACCAGGAACTGGAGGCAATGCTTTGAGGGTATTTGTCCATGAGTCATGTACATTTGGTGGGTTAGGTAATGTTAAGATGCTAGGTAGTATTCACATTAAATCAATCTGACATCTCACATTCATGTACCTATATTTGTGCTTCAGTTTGGTTGTTTGTCAGCTAGATTGCGGAAAAAACACTTGCCTAGTTTTCATGAAACTTGGAAATGGATCCAAATTTTTTTTTTTTACTTTTAGTAACATTTCCACCTTTGCTCATTTATGGAGCAAAATGCTCACATTGGTACCAGCTTTTTAAATCTAAGGGATCATTTGTTTTCCTGTCTATGTATTTTGGAAAGTACGTTGAACAAAACAGATCTTTTGTGTTTTCCATTTTAAACAAATTCCTGATATTTTTACACCAAACTATTTCATCAGTCAGTCACGCTGTGGCTCCAGACACAATTAAATCAACATCTACGAGAAGTCAAGGCACATTCTGCAGCCACAGAATACACATCTTGAAGATCTTTGTTCTGGCTGGGTATTTTTCAGATTTTATTAGAGAGAGTGGAGGGGGAAACAGAGGGGAGGACATGTGGCAAAGGGACCTGCAGCAAAGTATTTGCTCTACCAGTAAGCCACAGACTACACATCTTAAAGGAATAGTTTGAAAAATAGGTCTACGCTTATTTGCTTTCTTGGCGAGACTTTAATGAGATGATAGATGCCTTTGTGTCTGTGTGCTAAATATGAAGCTCAGCTCCAAATAAAGAGGGAAAATCAGAGTGTACCTGGTTGCTGTGGACCAATAAATTATTTAAATATTTAAAGGTCCAGTGTGTAGGATTTAGTGGCATCTACCGGTGCAGTTGCAGATCACAACTGAATACCCTTCGGCTCACCCTCCCTTTCCAAGACTGTAGGAGAACCTATGGTGGCCCTACTATAGAGCCCATGTTTGGTTTGTCCGTTTCAGGCTACTGTAGAAACATGTGGCATAACGAGGCGGGTACCTTGGAGGAAGAAACACTCTCTCAGTAGATACGAAGGACTCATTCTAAGCTATCAAAAACACAGCAATACTATCATAAATATTATATTCAATTCCTTTCAATAGATCCCCCTAAAACCTACACTCTGGTTCATTAAACTCCCTGCAAAACCATAACTTTACATGTCTGCCTCCTGTCTTTGTGCAAAGCTAAACTATTCACCTCTTCGCTCCAGCTTCTTTCATAACCCACAGATATGAGAGAGCAGGTTTCTAAATATGTCAAACTACTCTTTTAAAGCAATGGCTAGTTATCTTGTGTTGCATGATGCGTATTTATTAGTGCTGAAGGTCTAGTAAAAGCAAACAAACAGGAGAAACAGGTTCAAAATGAAGGTGGTGTCCAGTGGGTGAAGGGTACATGGGGAAACTGGATTCTTATTGCTCATTAAAGAGTAAAGTAAAAACTACAGAGTAAAAAATATTTTTATAAGACAGGGTTTCTATGTTTTAATGGAACAATGTAAGAGTAACATGTCTCTCTGTGGGTTTTGCTGCAAATACAATGAGTTTTTTCTGTTCTGGCTCAGCGTTTCACAACTTATTCTTTCTTCCCACTTGGGGGTCTCTTGAGGGTCTTTTTGGCCTAATAATTAAGTTTAGTTGTACCAACGGGGCTTATCCTGGGCCAGGAGTACAGAGGCTTTAAGCGGTTTAGTATAGGCACTCTGGCCCAGAATTACAACAATATAAAACAACCTTTTCCATCATTTAGGTGATATTCTGCAAGGTGTTACAAATAGGTAAGCAAATATTTGTTGATTGAGTAAAATATGTATTCAGCAGAACTATACTAAGGGTTGCAATTGTCGATTTTAGAGCCAAATTTGAAAGCTGCATCTCAGAAAAATGTTAACCACTGAACTGCACCTTTAAACTGCTGCTTCACCTGCAAACTGAAATTAGAAGGCTGTCCTGCTTCCCTGATTGTTTAATGACCCGCAGCTGTCAGAAATGTGATATTGCCGGAAAGTTTGCAGCTGCAATACAAAGCTAAATGCAGCCTTCAGTACATCTGTTTCTATTTATCTTTTAAATCATCCTGCCAAATACAACAGAAGTCATGATCAGTCAGGATGTATTTTTTGAGCATAATGTGTTGGGTATCATTACATTATTGTAGGCATGGTGCTACACTACACGCTGTACCATCTGTTCTGTTGCCGCACTTAAATCCACAGAAGTGCCAAAAATCATCTAAAAAATTGTGTGACAAGTATCAATACACCAAGAGGAACAAAGGATTTGAATCAGCCTCCAGGGTTTTTGTATATTCTAATTAGACAATAAACGGTTTAACAGACACAAAACTAGTAGCTTTTAATTTTACAAATAAGCAACTGCCATAAAAAAAGGAAGAGAGAGATGTGATTTTATTGTGTTAAATTGCACTGCTTATTCATTCTGAACATGCATTTGAAATGATATCCTATTCCTTGTTTTGATAATGGCCTAAAGCTACCCTGCTGTTACCTAAAGCAACCACCTACTTGTCAGCTTGGTGCTTGGCACTCGATCCACTCAGTGACAGAGGTATTGTTAAAGTCGTATACGATTTGTTCATTGTAAACTCCTGAATTCTTGCAATGATAAATACTTAATTTGCACAAGAAAAGACAGATTTGCCTCACTACAGATTGTGCCTTTTCATGGCTGCCAGCACAGAAAAATAAGACTGCAAGCAGCCGAGAATGGATGGAGTCAGGGTTCAAAATGAGATCTTTAGTCCTTATGTGGATCGAACCTCTGAACCTGAGGAAGAGTCTGTATTGACCAAGTGACAGAAAATCTTTAGCAGAAATATCAATAAAGGTCACCCGCCATATTGGTGGGTTACTTTATCCGACAATAACCTTTGGTTTTGGCCTGTTCTCAAACTTTGTCACTTTCTGGCCACTGTCCACTTTCCCTGACTGTGAGGCAATCACATCAAAGCAAGGTGAAGTCTCAATATCAAAAGGGAGACTTACGAGTCAGAGAAACAAACTATCCCTTCAGTATGACTTGCTCTCAAAATTATTACACTTCTACGATCAAACATTTCCTGCAAACTCTTTAATGTGTGGGTCTGTAACCCAGTGAAAGACTTCCATCAGCTCTGCTCAGCAAGTCTATTGAAGAGGACACAGCTGAACGGCGCTGTAGTAAAAAGAGGAGAGCAAATGTCGTTTTCAATAATCAGCTCGTACTGAATTTTTACTATTGTCATATTTTTTAATAAAAACTCATAAAAGGACATTTACAAACCAAACCATGGATCTGTTAAATCCAAGTCCATATGATAGGATTGTAATAGTAGTTAATTCACTCCTACGGGCAATTTAGAGCCACCAATTAAACCTAAGATGCATGTATTTGGACTGTGGGAGGAAGCCGGAGGAGCCGCAGAGAACCCAGGCTGACACAGGGAGAACATGCAAACTCCATGATGAAATGAGGAAGTCAGGTGATGCAATCAACACGAAGTTCGACTTTAAAAAGGGAGAAAATTGTTTGTTGCCGCTTTCCAACCGACATCCGACTTTCAAAAAGGTCCATTACTATTACCGAACCTTACTTCCATGCCTATCACTGTAATTGTGACAATAAAAGACCTGTAACCTGATCTTTACCAAAACTGTGATCTTCCACAAAAATCTAACCAAACTTTGCAGATAAACTGCATGACAATCATCCTGCCATAATGTGTCATTTTAAATGAGTTGACTGTATTCAGCGAGAGCAACAAGCAGACACTACGAGCACACAGAAACACCGGAAGTGACACAATACGCTCACCGTCAACACCAAACGCCGTCAGACCATATACCAGGCGTTGACCTAGTCTTGTTTTGAGTCACATGCACTTTACATTATGACAGATAAAAAAAAAAATTGTATGTTGTGGTCAAGGATTGCATGATCAACAGATAATAAATACATTAAGTTAAAGATGCAATCTATGTTTCTTTTGATAAGAGTTGGTAGTTTGGGTATTTCTTTACAATAGAAGTGACAACACACCAAACGGCATATTTAAAAGGCAACTTTGAAAGTACTTAATTAGTTGCTTTCAATAAAGAGTAACTTTCCCCAAAACCTTTCAAAAACCACTATTTAGGGGAGAGAAACAATTCAAGGGGGAAACAGACTTCAACAAAAGACCTCCTGGAAACACCCGAGTAGATTAGCTTTCTAATCGGTCTCTCTGATTCCTGCTCTAATTTAGCTCATTGGTCTTTGGAAGGTCAGGCGACAGGTTTATCTGGGCTCTAAACTACCACTGTCTCCTGCCACACTACAGCACGTACACATTATTTACTCCACTGTCACAAAGTCAACACCCAACATATTTGGCTCCCACCACTGTCTGCCATCTGTGGTCAATACTGATAACTTTGCGCTGTTAAACGACCCATTCGTCCATTAATCATCTGTTCATCCATGCATCTTGGGTATCTATCCATCATCGATCCATCCTCTCTTGTTATCGTCCGCTCCTCCCCTGCTTCCCCAACTCATCTCCCCCGGCCCTCTCTCCATCCATTCATCCAAATCTCAATCCCTCCATCCCAATATCGATCCACGCGCAGACATTCATCTATTCTCTATGAATATATCTATCCAGCCATCCATTCTTACTTCCCTTCCTTCCTCCATCCTCCCTCGGCTCCTTATCCTAGTCGAGGAGCTTCTATAGCAAGACTTAACACGCTCCACCACCTCCTCTGTCTCTGCATGCGAGCACACACACAAAGGCACTCCCTACAGGATGCAGACGCAAAGACACACAGACATCGTTTTCACAGCTCCCTGAGCAACTCAAATGGCCCGGGAGAGACTGTGCAGAGCAGCGAAAGAGAGAATAAAAGAGCGAAGGAGCCTGGGAGAAAGATTGAGAGACGCAGAGAGAAAAATTACAAGGCAACAAGGGCAACCATGATACAGAGAGAGAAAAATATGGTGGCAAAGAATAAGAAGCCAAAAGAGAAAGAAAGATGGGGAATGGAAAAGAATTGGAGTTTAAAGCATTTTACAAGTTTTTATCTAACTGCAGACAATATGATATACTTCACAGACTGTCTGATGAGATTTTTATTAAGGGTAAAACCAGCGAAATATTAAGTGTTGCTAACTTCATTCACCTTTTAGTGCTGAGCAACTTTCCCACACCTCCAGATTCCATTACACTCAACAAAAATATCAGTGTCATTCTGAAAATACGGTTGTTTTTCCTCCACATCTTCTGACACCAGTCATATCTCCATCTCATAATTACGTGTAATGAAGCTGGAGGCATTGCTTTGCAGTCGCTCGCCATTATAATTCAAGCACTCCTTTGATGTAATAAGATCAAAACGACTGCGCAGGCGGAATATCAGGATCCACGGCAACAACAACAATAGCAACAACTACATCAACAGGATATGAGTTCTCAGAGAACAATGGGGGAGTGTTTCACCTTGAGGGGTAAATAGCAATACAGGAGCGGCAAGCACCACTGCAGTTTGAAGTGTATTAAAACAAAGCAGACAGAAAAGTGTCCATCTGTATGCGCGCCCTTTATGTCAAGCTGCCTGTCTGCCTGTGTGTAAATATTGAGGCAGCAGTATTCAGCCCAACACCATCAGCTCATCCATCAGTGGTGGTCACGCACAAGGTCAGCTTGCAGCACCGTCGATACAAATCTTAGCAGCTCAGCAGGCAAATGCGCCCGTGGTATCGCTCGCTCAAATCCAGTACACGACCTTTGTTGCATGTCGTCGCCTCACTTTCCTCTCACCCTCCACCGCTGAGTGTCGATATGAAACCAGCGGCGATTTTCCAAGATGTGGCTGGGAGTCGGAGTGTGATGCAGGAAGATTGAAATTGGCCACCAGATTGCTCTGAAGAGACAAGCAATCCAGGGTAACTGGCTGCAGTGGTTTTGTCAGGGCTCTCCACAGCTGCAGTTTAAGGTGAAAAGCTTTTGAAGATTTTGGGGGGTGTAGTGAAGATTGCTTGGAAAATTTGGATTTATAAAAATGGCATGTATGAAAGGATTCAAAACATTGTTATACGTGCCATATTCTGTTGGATGATTGCTTGTTTTTTGCTCATAATCTACAGGAAGACACCAATGTGTTTGTCGGAGGAACTAGGATTACAGCTTTGCAGTTGAATGCCTCTGCCGACCAGTCAAGTTGCAGTTTGTCTGTCCAGACTCAGATAAAGCCACTGGACAATGATTAAATAGGCAAAGAAGCTACAAATTCTAAAATATGGATGTTTCACACAAACCTTCAACCCGGCTGCATAAAAGACCTATACAATCACCAGAGTTTCACCCAAGATTAGAGTCACTGGTCGAGTATCGAACCAAACCCCTCCCCTTCTAGACTGATGGTGTATGTCACAGTGAAGTTGACCTCTGACCTTTTGCACATTAAATGTTATCACTTCATCATTCTATCCCATTATACGTAAGTGTAAAATTCTGTCATCATTCGTGAATGAATTCTTGAATAATGGCCAAAAACGTCTGGTGTGAGGACACAGGGTCCTTGGGCTTTGACCTCCAAATATGCACACGTTCATCCTTGAGTCCAAATGGAAGTTTTCTGCTATAAATGGGAAATTCCCTCCAGGCATTCCAGAGATAACTTGCTCACAGGCATGGAACGGACATGAGGACACAGTGACCGTGACTTTGGACCTTTAAAATCTGATCAGTTCATCCTTGAGTCCAAATTTGTGCCATATACGTCAACACAGAGGCATAAAAACTGTTGATAAATGTTGCCATGTTTGTAGCTGAGCTTTGTGTTTGAAGTAGTCAGCCCTATGAAGTTTACAATTCTTTGTATTATCTCTGATACAGTTTCTCTTTGAAATACAGCATAAAGGGAGGCCAGTAGAATTAATTAAACGTCATTTAGGAGGGAAAATGTTTCCCATTCATTCTCTATAAACAATAAGATGTGACAGTTGAAACACTTTAACTTGGATGGGTAAGAAAAGCTATCCCGGTTCATCATTAGTACAAAGCAGAACTGTAGTTTTTTTTAAATAATGTGAGCTATTAACACTTAAGGTAATAAAAAAAACATCCAATTACCAAGCTTCAAATTCTGCCACTTGCGCCACTAAAGATGGACAGATTAAGACAGACTTTCTCTAAAAGCAGACATTTTGACTTACTGCACTGTGCTTTTGACTAAAAGCACATGTGTTGCTAATAACATTAAAATGGCTCTGTTCAATTTAAGTGTCCCAGTAAGCTGTGACACAATGACTGTATTCACAATAACAGAACCCTGAAACTGGAGCTAAAGCCTTCATTAAAATGTATTATTCACACATTTTCATACTGTTGCAAGTCACCATTCAGTGAAAAGGGCTGATACTTTGTTGAGAAAATTGTTAATCTGCAGCTTAACTGAATTAACAGACTCTGCATCGATTATGGTTGACTTCAGCAGCACTAGTCATGTTTCCATCAACACATTAATCTGCACATTTTGAAGATTTGCATGAGTCAAGCTGGATGGAAACACCAATATTCGATGAAACTTTCGAAAATGCGCGTAAAAGTTTTTACGCTCGCTTGAGGTGGTTTCTGTCTTTTTCTAAAAATAGTTAATGTGAATGACTTTTCTCCAAAAGGCCAAAGTTTTCCGATTAGCAACCTCGTTTTTGTTGTTGTTTTTTCTCTTGGCAAACTCTACTTCTTCTACTGTTTACTGACAGATAAGCCTGCAGCAATACATTACACTGCTATCTTCTGACCAAAGTATGCTAATGCAGCTTTGTTTATTCGCTTGATGGAAATGTCCCTAACAGGTAAAAATTTCCTAGTTGGAACATTTAAAAATGGACTTTAATGGAAACATGGCTTTTGGTGCCAGGTTTTATTCATAACTGCAAAAAAGAAAAATTTTTAATTTGCTAACTCTTAACCCTGATTTAGGCCTCTGAGTGGCCTTCTCGCCGAGGCTCATGGGTATTGTAGTCTTCCTGAATACCAAACCGACAGAACAAAACATTTTTTATAGACAAGACATTGTGTCTGAACTAATGAGGTATTACAATCACACTATTCAGTGATCATTAATATTACTTGTGCTGTAACTCCCACATTGTGAGTCACAGTACAGTGTACAGAGCCACACACAGAGGGGCAACAGTGGTTTATACAGTGGATGTGATTCCACACTATGCCTGTCAGTATCACTGAGACGATAGAACAAATAATCCAACTGTGTAAGGGTTCAATTTAAAGCCTCCACTGAACTGTGGAAGAATATAGATTGAGTCAGCTTTTCCAACTCAAACAAAAAGATTTCACTTTTTTTACTGATTCCCTTCTTCCACAGTTTCACAGGCTGTTTTATGATGACAGCGTGAGCTGATACAGTATCATGGTTTTGCACACTTTCTATGAGTCCCCAAATGCTTTTACACGACATGCCACAATCTCAAGTGGGAGAAGAACTCATGCTGTTTTTACAATAAAAAACATCTAGGGTGGAAAATTGCAGTTTATGAGAAAGCTTTACAAAGAAAAAGCCAGAGACGTGGTGTTGCAGTGAGCCTGGCGCTGGTGAGGCGGTCCTTTGGAAAAAGATTACATATATTCATTTAGCTTAGAATATGGGCACAAGAACATGTTTGATCCTTTCAAAAGAAATATTGTGAGAAAATGTTTGTGTGAGAAAACACATTGAATTACAGATGCTAACACCAAGCGTCTCCCTCTCCTCTCCCAAACAAAGGAGAGTTAAATCTCACTCAATTCTCCGGTGGAAAGCGGAGTGAATAACTGGATAGAATTAAAATAATTTTATACAGAAAAGATGGTGAATCTAGTTTTACTGGCAACTTTGCAGAGATGTGTCGTATTTTCCTTTTATTAAATGAAGTTTTGCAGAATGACCTGCTTTGGTTTTATTTTCAAGTTAATTTGTTGACTCCATCCTTTCAGTTAGTGCTAGTTCAATCCTGAAGCAAGCAGTAGATTTTTTTTTATACCCAAATCGCGAGTTAACATCTCAATTGAACCGCTTGCTCCCACGCACAGTTAAGTTAAATCCGCCCACTCCAACGAGATTCATAATGTCCCGCGAGAACCGCTTCCTTACAGCCAAGATGGTGGCAAACATAACCAAAACAGGGATCTAATTATCTCTTATCATGCCTAACATCAGTGGTATAGCACAACTGCGAGTATTTTACTACATTTTATTTTCCTTTTTTCTAACAAGACAACAACTTTGTGATACATTCATCATGAAATACCAGTAAAGATAGATACCAAGAAAGATAAGTTGCATAAAATTAGAATTATATATGTATAAAATGTAAACATAGTGCAAGTGCAAGTAAAATAAATAGCGAACACAGCAAGTATAGTTTCTGCATTATATGTTGTGTAAAAAAGCTCTTCATGTCAGACAACATATACTGCAATGCCAACAAATATTAATATGCCCTTGAAAGGCAAATAGTGTGGAATTAATCTGCAAATGGTTCGGGCAAAAATTAGACCAAACTTTACTATGGATGTCAGTTTTTGACCCCCAACAAAGGCTGAAATGTTCTGCTACCAACTAGGTAAGGTTTTTAGCTTATCCGTTTGCCGGATATGCTATGCTATCTTGATTTCATGAACCTGTGGAGGAGGGTCTCCAACTCTCTAAAGCTCAAGCAGCTCATTGACGTAAATATGACACCAGGGGCTAAAAGCAGGGCTCGAATACCTAGACAACTACACTTCCGTTATTCTATCTAAACCATCAGAGATCAATCGGGGAGAGGAGAGGCTCTGTCACCTCCAGATGTGTCGTGAGAGACCTTGTCATCAGCAGCAGCACTTTAACATCCAGGCAGGGACGCTCTAACAGCCTTGAACACATTCCAACGCAAAACACACTTACTGCACATTTTTCATTGCAGAAGTTGGTCTTTTTCCAAAGCCTAATGTATTGACTGAACTTGAAGACTCCAGGTTGTGGAGAATTATGTGCTGTTTGCTGACAGCTTGTTTATGGACTGCTTTGGATTTTGTTCTTTTCAGCACAGCAGCAAATATAGTGCCACATTTACAACCAAACAGCATGACACAATTTCACCCTTATAGAGTTTTATTTATCACAACATCCCAGACATTCCAGATGTTGGAACGTATCATCTTTGACAGCCTCAGTTAAATTAGTTGTGATACAAAAAAGAACATCTGGGATGGGCCTGTAGTTAGTTTTGAATCATTTTATTTAGCTTTCAGTGGAACATGCAGAAGAAGCCAACTTCTGCAGAGAAACTTGTGGATGTGCAGACACTTGTGATCATCAGACCCTCCCCGAGAGATGACTGTTCACCATGACAACCAACCGCCCTGATTATGCACACAGTGTATTGCTGTCAATAGCAGAGTGAAGCTGGCCTTGCCCTGCTCCTTACACTTTTTAATACATGTATTATTTGATGTGTAAAAAATAACTGTATAATCAGTGTTTGAGGATATGAGCATGATTAGTTCATTTGCAAAGCACCAGCGCAAGAGATGAAAATCAATGCTGAGAAACTAAAAAAAGAAAGCAGTACTTTCATTCTGCGTTAGTGTCTGGGAGGAAGCGGAGGTTCCGACAGAGTAATTAAAAATATCTGTTAGCCTGAACAGAGCTGATCCATTTGTCTGACCTTCGATAATGTGTATCACAGTACCACAGTGCCCCAAAATAAACTGAACATCTCCTCGTGAGGTTGACTGTCAATAGCACTGTAATTGTTTTGGGAGAGTTCAGCCACTGCAGATACAAGTCCTGCAGCAGAAATATTACTTCTGCACCACTGCAAAAACAACACAGCAACGGTTGCAATTAAAGTAAAGTTACCTAGTACAGGTTGATTGGTCTGTTGTTTTTCTGTCTGTGCCTCACAGGCATCTGCAGTTAAAGTGAACTAAAGTTTGTAAAGGCTTCTATGAATCTGATGTTCGGATGCACAACTTCAAGAGATATAATCACACACTTACTGTATACAAACACAAACTGCAACTGACTGTTGGCTAAACCCAGAGACTGTTAAAACACTGTGACATCACCCACTGGTTTTGAAGCTTCAAGCAGGATTGGGCAGCATCCATTATTTAATACCGTCCAATGTATGATAATATTTGTGTTTCCACTTTTCAGCCACACGTTTGGACAAAATAAATCCTTTTTTTAACCAAGTACGACATTAAAAAAAATCATGCTGGCTACATGCCGTTTTCCCCCACCGTCTCTCTGACGTGCCTCAGCATGCCGCCTGATTAACCGTCAGCTGAGCAGCACCAGTGTCGCTCTCTGTTGTTATCCTGAGGTAATCCATTTAAGTTGCTAAATAAACAACAATTGTCCCAAAACAGCTTGTTGTATGTTGAAAGAATTGAGTTTTATTGGTCCTATAAGAGCACTTTTACAGGTCTGAGTGAAATGTATACTTTTGGTTTCTTTTGTATTTAGTCTGGTTTGCTTTCACAGCGCAGAGATGCAAGAGGACCAAAGTACCACCAGAGTACGATTGGAGCGTTCACAAGCGTCCAAGGATTTAACCGCACCAGAGTTCAACTGAAACAGACTAATCTTTGGGTTGTGAAAGCACCCTAAGTTTACATGTTTTCAGCTAAGCTACTGAAAGACTGACCTCTGGTAGCAGCTGCATGTGCATTACGCATAGATCAGTAAACTGAGTCATGTGTCATGCTGATTCAGCTTCATAGACTGAAAGAGCAGCGTCTTTTTGTTTGTTGACTAAATTAAAAAGTCATAGCTTGGGAATTTTAAATATCCTGGTATACCACAATACCATAAAACCAAGCCTAGCATCAAGTTTAAAATTTCGTCCAAAAATGGATGTCTGCAAGAAGCTAGATAGTCAGCAAAAAAATGACACAGAACAAATCTCACACTGCTATTAACTCTCCGGCGTCTGGGACGCACCAGCGCATCTCCCAGTCCACATCTTTAAAAAGTCACACAAAGCGACCACCAATTTACCTTTGATCTGGCGCACCAAATAGAAAATTGGGGATAAAACCCACATAATGTAAACTCACCATTAAGCACCTTACATGCATTCACCAGCAATCTGTCAAAAAGCCAACCCTGTTCGAGACACTGTACTTTATTGACAGCTGAAAGCCAGAAAAGGAGAATACCCTTTTATCAGCCAGAACAACCTGAACAATAGGAATGCAGCTTGGACTGATCTACAAGGTTCGCGGTTTAATGTCGGGCTGATTTGGCACAATGGAACTACCTCCACAGGACCAGTGGATGAAAGCTTGTTTTGTGCACAGACTCTATTGAAACACATTGAATGAATTGCCAGTCAAGCCAGTGGCCAAGGTGTGATGGCTGCATTCCTCCAAGCCGAGACAGAAAGAGAGAGGAGGTGGAGCCGGGAAAAAGAAATAAAGACGGCAAGAAAGACATACACAGAAAGAGTGGGCATATATATAAAAACGCAGAGACCTGAGGGAAGAGGGACTGACAAATTAGAGAGTGCGAAAAAGAAAAGCGACAGAAAATCTATAGACTCAGAGCTGAGATTGCGTGTGGCCCTTGTTGAAAGCAGCGTTGTACATAAAGGATAGCAAAGCCTTTTTATCTCACTGAGTTGTGGCGATGAGGAAGGAGGTCTGAAGATTATGTTTGTTGCTAGAGTGCGGGAGCTCTGCTCTCTTTCAACTCAAAGCACTCTCATCGTGGATTTGCTTGGAAAAACTGAAAAACTAACAGCTTGATGCACATCCAGCATATTACAAAATAACTGTGACTGAAATAACGACTTGAATCCAGCTGAATGGGAGAACCTTTCTGCAATATCTGAATTTAAATGAACAATTTATTCCAATTTGCAAACCAATTGAATGGAAATGATGAAACTCAAAGTCACCATTAAATGTTTTCATTACATTTTAAGCTGTGGAAATTGATGTTTGCCAATAATTCCAAAGTCAGAATATCTTTTAACCCTGTTTCTGGAAAAATCCTACATTGATTTATCTGTGTTTTTTTTCCTACTGAAATGCATCCTAGATGAGTATTGACTTCTGGGTTTGAATGACTGCACATGACTGTTTTGCAATCAGGTAACACACGCGGCACACATGCACAGATACCGTTTCTGCATTCATGTCGCAGCTTCCAAGTGGTAAATTATTCATTATGTCCCTCAATGGTGGAAATGTCACAGGAATGTAGTGGCACAGAGAGACAAACACTGTGTCTCAGATAGCCTGTGACCACTCTTTATATAGAAACTTGGACATTTGGGTTATGACTGAAGATGTTTCTGAAGATTTGTCTCAAGAAAATGACCAATATCTGCCACCCTGTCCTATTCTTTGGTGTTTTATTTTGAAAGGATCAATTCCATATGTTTTCTCTTTGATGATGAATTATTATCTCACCATAATGAGGCACTACGCTGTGTTGCAAAGCTGTATTCTATTAACTTTATTCAATTAACTTACACACCAACAACATAATTAACACTCCATCAACATAAACAGCCACCAACCGTGTGCACGAACTCCACTGAAGCAGCCAATGGAGCGAGGCCATCGCTGGCTGCCATTGGATGATTGAGTAATCATCTTTGTGACAGCAGTTGGTGGGTGTGTGGCCTGATATAGCAACAAGGACCACAGCCATGTCACAGAAAATGAGTCACCAGTGGCATATGTGTATCTGT
The DNA here is from genome assembly GCA_903364295.1 of Serranus cabrilla. Classification (NCBI taxonomy): domain Eukaryota; kingdom Metazoa; phylum Chordata; class Actinopteri; order Perciformes; family Serranidae; genus Serranus; species Serranus cabrilla. Next base: position 311,461 of record CAFUXE010000239.1, read on the forward strand.
ATGTGTGTGTGTGTGAAAAAGGTGTTGGTAAAAACACCATCTGATCCACTCTGATCTTTTTACTCGGTTTTATTTTGTAATTTCATAATCTTCTCCTCTCTTCTGCTTACAGCACTACGACACGCTTTCACAGTTTGTATGTGTTCCATCTTTCACACCCTCATTTTACTGTTGCAACTAATTGGGACTTAAATAAACCAATTCCATGTTTTTGGGTTTTTCAAAATAGGACTTTTAAGGAAAAGGGAAAGAATGGAAATACAGTGATCTGGGACATAAATATTGTGTTAAGTAATTAAAGTCCCCTGAAATAACTAAATGTGGAATAATGAAATTAATATCCTAAAAGAAAAAAAGTGGCGCATTATAAACAAAAACTATAAAAATAAATGTGGCATTGTGAAAAAATAATCGCCTAAAAAGTAAACGTGGCAAAATGAAGTAAAAAATCCCCTAAAATATAAATATGGCATTATGAGATAAAATGTTCCCTAAAATAAATAAATGTGGCATTATGAAATAAAAGTCCCCTAATAAAAAAATATAGCATTATAAAATAAAAGCCCCGTAAAATATATACATGTGAAATTATTAGATAAAAGTCCCCTAAAGTCCCCATTATGAAATTTAAAAAGAAATTTAAAAAATTTGGAAAATTAGGAAAAAGTGGAATTATAGATAATAATATAGATAATAATAAATAGTTTTGTACAGATTCATAAAACAAGATATAATGTGTAAATGGGTAAAGATTTTGTTACCTTTTGACAGAGTCAGGCTCGCTGTTACCCTTGAAACCAGTCTTTATACTGAGCTAAGCTAAGCTAAGCTAACCAGCTGCTGTCTGTAGCTTCATATTTACTGTAGCAAACACATATATTGATCTTCTTCTCTTCAAATACTTTATAATTTTGCCCACCATTGGCCAACATGTAATAATACAAAACAAATCTCTTCAAAATATTGTATCAGCCTGGAAAAATTAGTTTAGGATTCATAAGATTTTCCCTGCAACAGATGTGTTTATTCAACAAAAACTACATCCACACTTGAGGACCGAATCACATGATTACAGCACTTGAGACAATCCTCCAATCAGCGTTTCCCATTGAGCCTCAGAGGCCTGAACTTGACACCAAAAGCCTGTAACCCTAAAGCTAACTAATAAGCCGAGCACACAGGAACACACTACATACAAGCTGGCAGGGCTTCACCTGGTGGGACTGATTATACCTGACACATGGTGACGTCAGCTGTGAAGCAGACATATCTCCAACCAGGATCATTGATCTCCGCTCAGCTATAGTGACATCACCTATCTCCCCAATTAACCTCGCTAATGAGGCGGGGGAAAAACTGCTGTTAAGAGTTACATAAGACATCAGTTCCACTACATAAGACACACTGACCGGCATTGTTTTCTGCTCGGCGAGGTCAACTATTAAGTGGAAGCTTACATGGTAAAAACAATTACCTCCAGCAGGGGGTACGCAGAGAGGCGAGTGGAGTCTTTTAATTTGTGGTCAATTAGGTCGCTCTGAACGGAGAGGATTGTGGGCAGTGTGGTTTTTTCTGTGGGTTCCTGCAGCTATAACACTACAAGAATATAATATCTGCATCATGACATCTTTAGAATGTGGAGAATTGTGTTTTCGTGTGAAGATTTCATCATCAGGGGGCTTGTGTCTAAATGGTTGAAGCTAACAGTGCGTGGCCCCACTGTAACATACAGTAGTATTACTGTAGACCTCCAGCTCAGCTAGTGGTGGTATCAGCTGGCTTAGCTATTACAACAGTTAACAGAGCAAAACATGTTGTTGACTATGGCACAGCATTAGTTCCAGCGCATTAGACACAATGACTATCACTGTGACAGCATCTCATTCACCAGCGCACACAAACACACAAACACACAAACGCTCCCCTCCTTTTCACCCTCAGCATCCCCATTTACAGCACAATGGTGTGTTTCATGTATGTACAGCACATGTGGCAATCTCATCGGCATTGTACTGAAGACATGCTGGCTTACACAGTGGTTGAAAATCGGATTCAAAAAAGACTGAAAATATGCATTCAAATGTGCCATTTCTGAGGAAAATGGACTCTTTGTGAACACACCGAGGGTCATACACATTAATATCCTACAGTAAATTAGGTGAATTTCATACATGCTGAATACAAACACACACAAGCATGCACAGTGTATCATGGCTGTAACAGTGTCCCATTCAACATGACAATAGGTCTTCAGTTACAGTACATGACTCCATGAGATGAGAATGCTACAGCATGAGCTCTCCTGCTCATGTTTATGTATCTGTGCACATGCAATGTCCCATTCTATACCAACATGCATCTACAGATTCTAGACCAGCCTCTGATGCATTTAAAGACGAGCAGGATTTATTTTGTGGTGTCACACTGCCTAAACCTCCCTACTCTGATGCTCCTCGAGGTACTGTCCTTCAATTTCCAGTCTCCACAGAGTCTTGGTTGACCTTACAGGGCCAGGAGAATGACAAACAATGATATTTATTTGGTTTACCCCATGATAAATAAACATCCCAAAACATCCCATTTCCCCCAAAAAACAGCAGTGCCCATTTCACTGGCGTTAGCGTCCTTTTGCTGACTCTGGTAAACCCAAAGCTAATGTAAAATGTCATATGGATTGAACGATTGAGTGATAGAGTGAAGTCAGACTAGTTTCACACCACTTTACAATTGGAAAAATAACACGATCACTTATATTAGGAGTTAAAGTGAAATTTTGATGGCATGTTAGTCATAAAGTGGCCGACTGGACAATGACGTTAGTCACAAAATGTTGTCTAAGTTTCTTCGAAATTCCCAATAATGGACAAGCTACGTCTGCCCTACGTCCTACCATTCTGAAACATCCTTTTTCTTAATATTGAAAAAACATTGTTATGAGTTTACTATATTGTTTTTTTCTTAATCAGTATCGATTGTTCAGGCCCAGGGGCAGCAAAACGAGTACAAATGATGGCGGTTACTGCTCATGATGAGTGTCGTTTTCTTTATTACTTCAAAGAAATTACAACTAAAATCTAGTTTAATAAATGTTTCCATTTATTGTGGAAGAAGCCGTGCTTTCCTCCATGGCGCCCTTTCATGGCTACCATTGATATGTTTTGTCATAATCACAACTGTAACCCAGGGGTTCTCTTCTACCTTTTTCAGCCTGTATTTGCCATTTTGCTTCATCTGAAGTACTGTAAAAGTACATGTGAATGAGGGGCAGCTCACAGCAGCTTGTGAAAAGATGAGTGGTAGGAATCAATATGTTTTATGTGTTTTGTAAAGAACAAGGTGCAAATACCCACTTACCACAATTTCAAGTCATTGATGGGGAAACCTGACTTGTTGCATGTTCTTTTAGAGGTCGAATAGTTTCAGATGCAACTACATATGAACTGTGTCTGTGTAGGCCGTAATAAGACATTGGTGTGTTTTTGTAAATTTGCAATATTTTATTTGCTTCGACTTGAATGGAAACACGGCTATAACTGTGTTAGATTTCTCTATATGATGAGCCCTGCAGAAAAACCTTTCAGATTAAAAGCTTCTTGCTAACATTGTGCTGTAACTGTCCTGGACATATCTAGACCTGACACAAGATCATCTACATTTGGTCATTTCTATTTGGGAGAATAAAATCAACCTGCCATGTGCTGTCATGTCAGCTTCATATCATTTTCTAGATGGGATTATATTTTTGATGTAAAGGATTTACATGTTGAATCCTCACTTGGATGCACGCACACACACACACACACCTACAGACCCATCCCTCCTTCCCCATTGTCTTGCCTGGCACCAGTTTCTATTAACACAGATGGTGCTGGGAGAATGAGGTACAGAGAGACAGACTCAGAGGGAGTTGGTTCCACGACTTTATATCAGCTCCATTCCTCTCCCTCCCTCCCTCCATACATGTTTTCCCATAAATCACGTGCATCTGCCCCATACGTCTATCCAGCTGCCATCCATCCCTCCTTTACCTCCATCTATCACTCCCAGCCTCCATCTATCCATCAATGTTCGATACAGACTCTTAGTACCTTCTTAGAGTTCCCACCAACAGCCATTCATCCTTTCAATCCAGCCATTTGTCAGTCTGTCCCTGAAACCAGATCCCAGCTTGTATCATGACCTTTTACGCACCTATTAACTTCTGAAATGTGACCTTTCAGTCATCCATCTCTTTCCCTCCATCCATACATACATCTGTCCACACTCACCCTGCTCCCTGATGTGTCACCAAGGTAAGATGTTTCTTACATTGAACTCAAAAAGAAGACATTTCTTTCTCCTGATTGATGTGCCCATTTAGCAACCCCCCCTGACAGGATCGATAGTTAAATTAACACTTACCAACTGCATGCCACAGATGAAGGCCAAGGTGCACCTGCCACTACAGCACCCCATGGTGTCCTCCTCCGTCTCTCCAGTGATCCACGTGGTGAAAAAACTCTGGGTAAAACTACCAAATCCTCCAGCTGGTCCTTCAAAATCCAAAAGCCCCCTGGAGGGCCGTCTGGCTGGCTGGCAGCCCAGGTAGAGGCTCTGGCTGCTCGGCCTCAGCGAACAGAGTGCAGCCCCTGTACTCGCTGGAGCTCAGGGGAATAAAAGGCTACTACTTCATTCAAATGGGCTCTGTTGCTGACAGGTAAACAGCTTGAAACGTGGTCCCTTGGATTTCCAACACACATGGGGTCAGGGATCAGAGGATGGAAGGTGGGCCTTGGGGATGAGTCAAGTCCACAAATTTCTCTTGATGTGTCCACGGAGGAAAACCCCTCTGCAAGCCTCTGCAACTGAAGGCAGTTTGGTAGTCTGATAAATCAGATGATGTGGTGCATTTTGATAGATTTTTAGAAATCAGACTTTATTCTGACCAAAGTGGCACAAATAAAACTATCTTGACCAATGAGACAAAGGTTACTCTCCAGTTATGTCCAAGCAAGGACTACTTGTCCAGTCATCATCTACTGGACCAGAAGGTCGACACTCACGTCGATTAGTCGCATCCTTGTCACAGAATTAGCACGGTTACAGTAGCCACTTACACGACATTAAAAGACTGTAAAATCAGGCAGAGATTGTGAGATTAGATGGATATATTCCCCCAGATTAAACGCTCTTTTGTTTAATAATCCGATTAAGCGCCACTTGGATGTGACTGATTGAAACAGCCTAATTTGTTTCAGGGTGGAGAAAACAAGTGAAAGTGGTCCCTGCCTCCTCCTCTCACAGCCCAGCTCCTCGGCTCTCTTCTCTCTCCTCTCAGGGGAAGTAACGGGCATGTAGCGGCAACATCCTTTCATTCACACCGTAACAAAAACAGCGGTTTGTCTCCGAAAACGCGGTTATAATCCAGTATCTCTCCTTTTTTGTCTCTCAGTTTGTTTGTTTTATCCACTTAGACAATGGTAAAGGAAAATTGTTGCTAAGGATGTTGTGATATGTCACCAGCCACTGGAAGCTGATTTCGGCGTCTCTGTTGGCTAACAAGTCCTCCTTCTCCGGTTCATCTCCCCGTCAGCTCCACAACACAACCGCCGGTGAATTCACCGCCTCCTCCGTCACAGCGAACACATCTCTACAGCGTTAGGAAAAATAAAAATAACAAAAACACAGAAAAGCATGTCCACATTTCGTTTGTAGAGGGACAGGGTGAGATTTCAGGTCGAGGTAAGTCTCCAAACGTAACGCACGCGGGGCGGTGTGAGCGGTGTAACGGCTAAGTTTAGTTTGTCGTCTCGGGGTTTGTCTTCAAGGAGTGAAAAGGGGAGACAATGGGAACCGGGATGGACCAACGGACCGAGAGAGACAGCCGCGAGGAGCGTCTCTCGCCTGCCATCTGTCAAGTCAAACACCGCGCAACAACATAGCTGTTCCGGTTAGGATTTTCAAAATAAAAGTGTAGAAGTTCTTGACCAGCTCTTGCAGAGCTCTCCAACATGATCACTACCCTCACTCTGACATAAATACTGTAGTCTTATTTGAAATCACCAGGACAGACTACTGTATGAATGTTCACTTTAGTTGCTGATATTTTTACCATTATATTACAATAATTCTCCTGTGCAAGGGTCCACTGTGATGCAACTGATGACGACCTGATCTGGGACCCAAGCTGGGCTGGGTGGAGTAAACTTTTTTCAATCTAACTGGCAGGGTCCAATTTTATTGCAGTAGGTCTAACACCAGATATATTGGCCCTTGCACCCAGAGGCTAACCTGTTGTTCGGCCAGAGATATACTTGCTATTAACTACGTGTTTAAATGTGCACAACTTTGACAGAAATTGACGCTATGCATCCACAAGATACACTACACACATGAACAGTAGGGACAGTGTAGGAGCAGTACTCCCTATTTACACAACATGCTTGGTTTAATGGCCTACACATCATCTTTAATGGTACTACTGGGTTTTTGTTTTTTTTGCCCTGATCTCAGAATTAACAATAAAGCAGAGATCGTTTAAAGCTTCTATGTAACATCCTGAATGTTTGATATTTACATCCTGAAAATCCATTACTTCAGCACCTGCTGCCCTCGAGTGAAAACCCCAAGTAATACACAGGCAATAATGTGAACCAAGCCAGGTGTGTACACCAACACATGGTTAGTGATAGTCGATGGGTTCCTATATTGACCTGTATGAGTCAGTAAAACACGTCCAGTAAATCAAGCACATTTGCTAACAGTTCTGATCATCACAAGAGAAAAACATTTTATTTTATGCAAGATACTGAAGACCCAGGAAAATGTTCCTATTTAACGAGTGGTTCTCTGATTGTTCAGGCTGACCCTGTTTGGACCAGGTCTGACTGTCCTCTTGTCCCTTTGGAGTTTTTTTTTTTTTTT
>CAFUXE010000239.1:318397-336479 GCA_903364295.1 Serranus cabrilla
CTTTTTTTTTTTTTTTACAAAACACACATAGTGCTTTCTCTGAATGTATTTATCTGTTCAGCTTTGTTATTATTATTTAAAACCTAGATATTTGTTCTACAACAGGCTTACTTGTCACGACATTTGTATTCCCATTTTAAAAGTTGAATTCAGAATGTTTCATTATTTTGACTATTTTCCTGCTTTTACTTTGAAGGCTAAAGTATACAGCTTCCGTCGGTGCGGCCGCTGCCTCTGGCTGGCTTGATGAGGCTGATGTTCCGCTCGGCAGGGGAGCGGCGGGGCTCTTTTCACTCACTGAGACTCACAAACATAGACAGAGAAAGATGTAGCTTTGGTCGGCGTGCAGCTGCTCGAGAACATGGCCTTCAACCACTGTGGTGAATGAGACTCTCTCTCTCTCCCTCTCTCTCTCTCTCTCAGTGGGGAGTCCTGCCTGAGTTGTCAAGATAATCATTTTATCCTCATTTCTCATTCAATTAATTGAGGACTGAAGGGTTTCCTGATAACCTGCTATTAAAGCTGAATATTTTGTGGGGGAAAAGGTGTTTAAAAAAAAATTCATGTAGCATATTAAAATTGCTCATAACTATCCAGCAATTATTGGAAAGAGCCTTGGGTCCACATGTCAGAGGTTGAGTGCCTCATTTATGAATGACACTTCATTTAACTCAGCAGCTCGGTGTTGTTCCCACAGTGGCTGCAGTTCATTGAAGGCACCACGGCTGCAGACTACAGGCAAATTAAGCAACAAAATGCTCCTGAAAACAAGCAATTAAAAGTGTGGAATCTGTGTGTGTGTGTTTGTGTGCTGTGTGTGTGTTGTAGGGGGTCACTGGTGCCACGCCTATGAAATGGCCAGCAGTTTAAACAGACACAGAGGTGTAGAGGCTATCACTGCTTTAGCTATACAACATAATGGCCTGCTTTCCCCTCACCATCAATCTCTGTCACAGTCTACCCCTCCCACACACACACACACACACACAAGACAACAACACACACACTCAGATACACACAAACAAACGCACACATTCAAACCACACACAGTGAGACAGGAGTTTAATTATGCCGCTAATCTTGAGTGACAGTGGCATGTATAATGGCTGATTCCCTGGGGGCCATGTGTCAAAGCATCCACCCATTCATCCAACCATCCCTTCTTCTATTTATCATCGTACCTACTTAGTCATCCATCCATCCGCCCATGTTTCCACTCAACTTCTCCATTTTTTATACTCAACATCCCTCTATCATCACTTTTTATATCATTTCCTGCCGCTCTGCTTTATTTCTGTGCCCGTCTTTGTCATTTCTGTGGCCTTTGTCATAGTCAGCCTCTCTAATTTTCTCTTTGTCACACATCATCTGCTCTCTCACGAAGGTTACTGACCGGGCCAATTTGGTCCGCGCCCGGCAGCCCCTGACCACTGGGACCTCGGCCTCAGTTCACCTCCGGGTGAAGCCCCTGATGGTCAGAGGTTGGTCAGCTCAGGGGGTGAATACATCACACATCTCATCTGTGTGTGTGTGTGTGTGAATCTGAGCAGATAATAAAGCTAATATCACAATATGATGTCTGACGTTGACATCTGACACAACTGCATTCATTCATTAGTGGTGCTGTATGACAGACGATTAATCAGCAACTTTTCTTATAACATCTCGTTTATTAAGGCATTTTTTTAAAGAATATAATAAAAAAAACAGTTTTCAGACTCTCAAATGTGAATATTTTCTATTTCTCTTTGTTGAAGTAAAAGTAATATCTGGAACCAAGTAATGAGCATTTTTCACTATTTTTTGGACCACATCATAAAGAAAATAATCAACAGAAAACATTCTATGATGAAAATTAAATTAAATTAAATTGCACCCCTTGAAAATAGGTTTATATTATAAAAGGATGCTTTTATCAGAGCTTGTTTAATATGACCATTGTACTGGTAACATGTACATTTTATATATTCACGTGTCACATCCTGCTGGTTACATGCATACTGGCTATTAAAAATAAAGTTCAATTTGACATGGTTAAAATAAAGCAATAAAACCACTTGACTAAGGTTAGGATTGGAGCAAACAGCTTTTAAAATGCTTGTTTTCTGAACTGAGTTTGGATCAATCGGGGCTAAGCCATGTGGGAGAATCTTAACACTGATAGGCTTTCATGATACAGTGTCACACAAATTTCTTGCTCTACTGATCAGTAGCGGCTTTACAGGTATAATTTAGCAGCGTTGAGTCTGGGTTGTGAACAGGAGACTCCAAGGATGCATTTCCCATCCATTCAGTAGTTATTTTGAGAAAAAGATATGAGAAAGATAGAAGGTTGAGATTTGAAAAACTGTAGTGCTTTGCCAACACATGCAGCTTTCCTGTCACGTCAATAAAGCTAATTTGAGTTAGATTTTGACGGAGAGAGAGAAAGTGAGAGAGGCTACACCTCCTTTCAGATAGCGACAGTGTGAGTGTGTTTCTTACTTTATCTGTCTGGACCAGATGTCACCAGATGCCTGCTGCTGCCAGCCTATCAGCCCACACACACACACACACACACACACACGCACACACATGCACACACGTGCCCAAGCAAAACACACAGACCTTCTGAAACTCATGACATGCTATACCTTCTACATGTCGTCCTCTCTGAAAACTATCTAACTGCAGACCCAGGTAGTTGAAAATAGCTTATATGAATGTGGAATATCAGTTACATTGACTGAACTAGTGAGGAATAGACCCATATCTACTGTTTACACTGTGTAAAATTCAGGAGGGACAGAATTTAGACATATGGAAGGAGAGGGTGAAAATAAGAGCCGAAAGATGGAGGAAGATGCAAAATGACAGAGAGAAAAATAAAGGTGAAGAAGGATAATGAGACGCAATACCCCACAAGAGGATAATTTGTTGATGAGGAAAAGGCAACTGAATGAAAAAAACAGAAGAAAATAAATATGAGAGGTATAGAGATTATTAGGAATGTCTGACTAAAACAGAACTTTCATTTGTAGTTGTGTTTCTTTCCGCCTTGCAAATTTAAGTCGAATATTCATTCTCTTTTAAACTCTATTTTTGGTCTCCACCACCTTCTGAAGGCCCTTTAGCTGCTAAATGCTTAACTAAAAGTCTATTAAAAGTATACTGAAAACGAATACTGAACCAAAACAGTTAAGATTCCGGCTGAAAAAGCCAAATAACAAGCTTTTTGTGGAATCACCGCTAACAGAAACCGCTTTCACTTCACACAGTAATTTAATCTGTTGTTACCATATATATATGAATTATAGGCACTCTCAGTAGTAGCTCTTTTACAGGCTTTTTAAATACCAATTATAATGTATATACTGAAAGAGCCAATTTACTAAAGCACTTCAGACTGCAGAACCTTCGTAAGGAAGAGAATGCTTTATGTGAGAAAAACAGTTCAGAGCATTTAAGTGAAATATCCTGCTGACTGGCTGATTGCTGCTTTAGAGCATAACTGTCAACTACTCACGCTTTTTCATAGGCAGCAAAGCACCTGAGAACAAATCAGCTCTAACAGTACATTACTAAAGGTTACACATTACAGACTGCTTGCCTCTGGCCTTCCTTCCAAGTTGAAGCTTTAGTAAGAACTGCTCATACAGACAACTTAACACAAGGCCAGCTGCTTCCAGTCTTTTATGCTACGCTAAGCTAAGCTAAGTCGCTGCTAATGGTAGCTTGCGAGTTTGGTGTTTTAAAGGATTTGGCAGCGGTAGACCACCAGCTCCAATGTTTAAAATCATATTTTTTGTCAATGGAGTCTGGTGGCTTTAAAGAGAGCACAGATAAAGACTCACTTCCCACCACATTGACTTAAACCAGGCTGCCTGACAGCAAGGTGAACATATACAGTGAAATATTCCAAATAAAGCAATCACTAAATCTGATACTGATATTTTTTTTTTTTGGCACTCTTTTAGGTGACAAAATTACGTTTTGCTGCTGACCTGATGCTAAGTGGTACTTAGCTTAGCTACCCTGCCGGTGCTTCTACAAACTGGGGCACACAATCTACTGTAATATTACACAGACTCTGGATAAATACTTCATACAACTAACTTTCATAATGCCGAGCTATCCCCTTAAGTGTGATGGCTGTAAGTTGGTGAACGTTTAAGGTGTTTTTTTCAGGTTGAAGGTATTTATTTGGTTGTTAAAAGCGACGTTAAGAAGTCCGGTGAAGATATCCATTATTTGGAAAAAGCTGAACCATTGCTGCTCACTGTCAAGATGAAGAAGAAGAATTCACAGGAAGGTACGGTCAACATCGGGGGTGAGGAGGTGGAGGAGGCACAGTCACACACTCACACAGCATGGACAGGCCTGAAAGAAAGAAAAAGACAGATAAGTACCAATGTGGAGCATTCAGTGTGTAACACCAATAATGATCTGCTGTTGTGGTACAGGGCGGAGGCGATAACATGCATATTGATTTTACAAATGTAGTATTTTTATGAAAGTGACCCTGGACCAGCATGGATCTGGTTGCAGAAGGGAGGATGAGGTCCAACCTGAGCAACTAATCTGTTGATGTGTTTTCAACATCACTGCTTTCCTCTTTTCTTTTCTTTTCTTTTCTTTTTAAAGAAAGTTGTGGCACTGACAGCCTTGATGTTTTCAGACAAGAAATCCATCAACATCTTAATTTCTGTTCATATATTCAGCAGTTTCATGGATTCAAAGGTTTACTCAACACAACATTCAGACTCATTTTCTGACCATGTTTGCCCTTGAGATTGAGACAAAGACAAGATTTTGTTCACTTTTTCAATAAACTGCTGACAGAAAATAAAACGGTAGTTTCGGTAAAGAAAACATCTTTTCAAAGTCATTTTCACAACCAATCATTTTCATATAATGATGTTTTTGATCTATGCAACTTGAAACATGTAAAGTGTGTCAAGCAACACACATTTATGTTAACAGCTGGTTTCCACTCACCAGCAGAGATCACAAAATAAGAATCCTCCTTGAAATAGACATCCGAGCTCACATGCTAGTAACAGCACATATTATGCACATGTGCAGTGTCATTAAAGCTACGTTAACAAATGGAAAACAACCTGCAATAGAAATTACTCACACAAACCTCACAAACACTCGACCTCTATGTCAAAATTCAGCTTCCTGGGACGGGAAATGTGTCCGCCAAAGGCTGTGGACTGACTGACCGAGTTAAAGATCCAGCTACATAATAATAATCTCAGCTAAAAATGACTTTATATGTCTGAAATAGGTGATGAAATAGGTGTGGATTAAGTATGGCGGGCAGAGCAAAGTGTCAGTTATTAAAATAACTTTCCACACAAGTCTTGGTGAGTGTGGTGATGGTACATGAATCCATTTAGAAGTTAAGAGTCTTTTTGTAATATTATTATTTTAAATTAATATTTTATCATGTTAAATCTCAACCTGAAAAGTAACTCAAGCTTTCAGCTAAATGTAGTTGAGTAGTGAATTTACCTCTAAATGTAGAAAGCAGAAGTATAAAGTTACATAATGTGGAAATACCCAGTTAAAGTAAAAGTACCTCAATAATGTACTCCAGCTCAGTGCTTGAGTAAATGTACTTAGTTACATTCCACCACTGAATGCCATCAACACGCTGCACTTCTTTGCCTTTTCAGGAATTGGTTAAAATAGAGACAAAAAAAAAACATGCGCACAAAACAGATTTGATTGATTATACAAAGATATCGATAAAAAACATTAATCCCATAAACTGATTCATTCATTCACACATCCTAGCACCACTATTATAATGCTGGTGATAGTGGAATAATCCTTACTGTATACCTACTTTTGCAGCCCCTGCATTTACATTTCTCCCAGTCTTTGATTTCCACACTTGAAATAGTAACTCAGTCATTTTATGGAATTTCATCTATAATCATTGTAAAGCATTGCTTCAGGCTTTGTGAAATGATTGTCATTAATTTTACAATTACAATTACTCCATATGCCTCCAAGTGATGCATCAGCCAAGGTATCTTTAGCCCTATAATTATTATTATAGCACAGCGGGATTACAGAAAGCATGTTCCTTCTTCCTGCTGCCACTAACTGTGCTTATACAACAGCTCTGCTTCTTTGTCTTTCCAGGATTCAAACACTTTATTTATTTTAATTTGCAAACCGTGCAGAGTGAAATGATTTAGTCCACTTAATATCGTCCCTGAACATTTTATTCAGAGTACCTTGTTCAAGGTAAACAGGGACATTAAAACAGAGCAGAAAACACAACACAAGCTGCAGCACTAAATGCAAAGCTAAAAAGCATTAAAACACAATTTTGGTTCTGCATTAAGCATAAAAAAAAAAAAATCATGGGTAAATAGAGTGCTCGTACAGGTTTTACCATAAAAAAACAAAGGCAGCCCCAGAGAGCGTGTGTGTGTTTTTCCTACCGTGTGGATAGAGACATTTGTGCCATGAATCACACACTAATTCCGTTTTATTTGTGGTCCTTGTCTCAGGAAGCGTTTTTCCTTTTTAATAGGCTGGCCTCGAGTGTGTGTATGTGTGTGTGTGAGCATGCACTCAGTCATGTGTGCGTGCCCTGGAGGCAGCACGGTGAGTGCTATTAGACCTGGATATTGCAGCAGTAGCTCATGGGAGCTCAATACAATTCAATGCGTATGTCATATATTTATCAAGAGCGGAGTCTAAATGTATAATGTAAATCACAACAAGCTTTAAGTCCCATTATGGAATGCAGCCCTGGGTCAATTTCTGTGCGATACGTTTAATTCAGCTGCTCCTGCGTTTTTTAGTCTTATGACAGAAAATATCAAGGACAGCAAAACAGAGCAGAAACACCTCTAACACTCCGATCATACCTGACGCTTTATGAGACATAATACATGTTACTGACTAAATTATTCCTATATGGATATTTGCTATAGTCTCAATGAGTCACAGGGTAATTTCACCTTTCATTTTGTCCTGAATAGGCTCACTCAAAGTGTTTGTGTGTCCTCTTCTCATGGGGGATTATGTTTTTGATCTACCTCACGTGTGCACACTGTGTGCATCCGTGTGTTTGAGCCTGCAAATACAAACACACACACTGTGCTACAATATGTTTAATCAAATGTAAGTGTTTTAAAGTGTACCTTGGCTTAAATCACAGAAAATAAAATATTCTCCCACTCTCTCTCTCTCTCTCTCTCTCTCTCTCTCTTAGTGGTTTGTAGCCAGACACGTTTGCTGCTTTCTGGTGTGATTTGGAGAAAACAACTCAGAATTTCTGCTTCATCTTTCAAGGTCTTTGTCATTGTAAAAAAAAAAAGAAATGAAAAAAGAAAGAAAGAAGAAGAAACGCAGAAAAGAAAGAAAATTGAGCTTGATAGAATTGAATTTGGTGTTCACAACATTTAAAGGTCACATTTAAAGAGAAACTCAAAAGCAGCAGTGCTCAAATTTCCCATCATCATAATCTGCAGAACACGCTGTCAACAATTTCTTTTGGAAGCAGTATTTCCTATGAAAACCATTCACTGCAGCTTGGTCTGTGGATTATCAGGATTGGAACATCGATCCAAATGTCGATACGACAGATGTCTCGTTTTAAGTATCGACATAAGTGCCAATTTGTTCACTTTCACAGCTCTTGAAGTCTTCTTAGTTCTCTTTCCGTCTCTGTTGTGTGGCGCTCGCTTAAAACAACACGTATTTGCCATTAAAGGCTGTATGAAAGCTGAGAACAGCCAGACTGCAATAAGTTTTTAAAAAAAAAGTTGTGTCACAATAACAAGATATTCAATCTCACCAAAAGCTTGATTCTTCTTATTATTCATAATGCTTATCAGAGTCTGACTCACCCTCACTTTTAGCCTGCCATTGGTCACGTCTCTCACATGCTATTTTCCTCATTTTTCGGCTGTTGATAACTATTTTGCAGGGATCTCATTGCACCATCCGCCCAAGATAACTGTAACAGGTTTAAAGAACTTAAAGAACAAGCTGGAGCATTTTTTGTGGCACGATAAAGGGAAGCTGGAGTGACATCATCAGTGCCGTAGCAGCATGCATAGTAGGTGTCTTGGCATCTGCAGTGACTGATTGAAGGTGAATATATCAGATCAAGATGGTGTGATGATGAGTAAAGCCCTGTGTGGTCTCATCCTCTTCAATAGAAAGGATTTTGTCTCTGTGAATAGAGTTATATTTGATCTGCACAGCCCATCCAACCACATAAACATGCTGTTTGTATTACAATTAATATAATAATATTCAACACTTGGAGCTGTCCAGGCGCCTGTGGTGCTGATTGTTAATGACAGTGATCTTAAAGGCTGAAATCAGGTTTGATCATATGAACCAAACACTCATTATCCAGTTCTCTTTGTTTTCCTGAGGAGCAATATAAATTAACCCCTTATCGCAAGAAAACTAGCTTTGTTATCAATGTAACAAGGTAATTTAATTTAATAAGTTGTAATGTCAAGATAACGGCATTACTAAATAATTAGTGAATGTTTATCGAATTATTCAGTGGTAATAATATTTGATCATTCGAATACATTCAGAAATAGGCAAGAAGTGATTCATTCACCCCTAAATGATATAACTTTAGATGCTTTCAATAATTAAAATGACATCAGTGATCCTGCCATTGTCAGTGGATTAGCTGGTAACAGATTGTTTCAGGTCATTTTCTAACCTTGTGTGCACCACAAACAATGTTTTATTTATCTCATTTGTATTGCAGTTACAGCAGTAACTGACAAATATCTTGAAATGTGGCAAATACAGTCAAAACTACTGTATTTGCATGGGTAGAGACAAATACAGTTAAGGTGAAAAAATATATGTTTCCCTTTTTTTGTAGTTTGGTAAGACAACCCATTGATATTGTTGTATTAATGTGAGCTGTGTGAGTTTCTCCATGTCTGACTTTGGGGTCTGTGCTGTGATGTGCAGACAGACTATGTTCTTACTCTAATTAAAACAAAGTAAACTGGGACAGATCATTTCCAAAGTTAGGCAAATGGGGCAGGGCGTTTACAACCCTAGTCTTTCATGATGTAATGAAGGAGACAGGACATGTGAAGACGGAGAGAACATAGTGTTTGGAACAAGTGTAAGAAAGAAAAGGCAAAGGAAGCACTACAGACACAAACGTTAGATACTGTGGCTTGAGATAGACTGAGAGTACAGACAGAGTGAGATGAGACAGACAAGACAAATTAATAAACTTAGCAGCAGTTCAAGGAGAAAAGGCTACAGAGGGAGACGGAAGAAAACAAATACAGCACATATACGTAACAGCAAGGAGAGGAAGGAGCAGCGAACAGAGAAAAATGGAGACACAGACGGAGAAGGTGAAAGAGATGTAGAAAAGAGGATATTGATTGGTTAAAAATGCATGAGGTGTCTGGTGCGCAGCTCCTCATTTCTAATGCACTGTGACCAGACAGTCTGAAGCATCATCTCCGCAAATAACTGCGATGAAAAGCTGTTTTTCTATCATTGGCTGTCAGTCAGGGAGCCAGTAAATCAGTCGGTCAGTCACTCAAGACAGGCAAATGGAAACACATTGAGGCATCTCCTTCGTTTGTCAGTCTCTTACATCTGTCAGGAGATAAATTAGTCGCACCATAATCTCTTAGAAAATAAATCACCTCTGTTTTCAGTTGTTTTAGAGGCAGCATATTTAGCACTGAGCTTTGCTGTTAATGTCACCCAACTTTTATTAGCTTTGGTCGAAATTTCTCACTCTTTTTTATATATCTTCTCTAAAAACAACTTGAAACGTTGTTAAAACCCAACTGCCTGCTGATGGCAGACGGAGGGTAGGACCAAAACACACTTTTGTTTCTTTGAATTGATGCAGTTTAAGTTGTGTTTTTACCCACAAAAAGACTCTATTATATATATATATATATATATATATAAACATTTGGCAGAAACCCGAAGATGTTACCTTTCAAATGAAGCCTCATACATGCATTTAGAACTTACAGTCTTTCTATTACAGCAAGGTGGGTTTTAAGAGGTTAAACCAGACTCAAGGCATTTACACACCAAGGACATGACAACTAAAGACCTTGCAACAGTTACAACACTTATTTGATAAAATCTTCTAATAAATGTTTTCTATACATTTGGGCAGAACTGCAAACTAGTGGACTACAAGTGAGTAGTGATTGATTTCAGTCTACAGCTATGCTAGCTGCTCTATGAGGTTAACCATAATCCCCAGTATGCTAACATGCTAACAATTACAAAGCTAGCATACTGATGTTTGGGAGGTATATGATTTTTTTTACCATGTTGTCATCTTTGTTTAGAGCGACTTGTAGCAAAAAACAATTACAGTTAAGGCTAATGAGTTTAAATTCTAGTAATTTAGTGAAATTCACAGTGTAGTGTCCTTGAGCCACTTTTAAATAACATATTTAAATGTGATTTAATAGTAATGTATTAATGGTAAGTTAATAAATGACATCGATGTAAGGGTGATTTTTAACATGCTGTTTGCTAATAGTGTCTTTCCCCTCGTAGCCATTCATGTTTTCTCAAAGGCAGAGTTTTAGATCTCAGTTAAAAGTCTATGTCAATTATTTCTTTTTGTGAAGTAATCAGTCTAACATAATAAATATAGCAAAAAAATACATAATAATATTAAAGTGCCCTCATTGTTATTTCCTCTGGTTAATATTCAGTCAGTCAGTGTACTGAGCTCTAATTGTTCTTCCTGACACTGTGACTTTAATTTCCACTCCCCCCCTGCTCTCTGCTGTCTTTCCATCTGTCCGGACTGCCTCTGCCAATACTGTGTGTGCAAGTGCTTGTGCGTGTGTGTGTGTTTACTGTATACTTCCCAGTACGTTTCCAGGTCTGTGAACTTGCATCAAGAAGACACAGCATGCTTTGGCGACTGCGACCAGCGAGTGCCAGTGTGACGGAAAGAACCGCAAGACCGGCAGATCAGAGTAGAGATGAGAGGAATATCACTTCCTGGCTCAGCCACAAAGCCAAAATGACTGCAGAAGGCACACGGGCCGCTCAGGTACATACTGGATACATCCACCTGGCCTGCACTCCCATCAGTCCGTGTTTCCTGTGAAGAGATGTTCACAGCCAAATATGTTTGTTAAAGCTGGCATTAAAAATAACATCAAGAGCCAACACAAATGTAAAATAGCCTTTTTAGATTTGAGCGGCTAGACATCTCCAAATGTGTGTATTTAGTCCAAAACAGTTCTGTCTCTATACTCTCTTTGAAGTCTGATATAATACAAATTAATTTGTTCAAATGCTTCATTTTTTTTCCTTTTGAAACATCATAACAAAACGTATTACTGCCACAATTTTTTCTCCATAAAGAGAGCAGTATTTGTTGTCGGCCAACCTGGAAGTTAGCAAATGCCTGTGGGATTTCTGCATTGGATCTTGGATCATTACAGACAATCAGCTCTGTGGCAAACACACGTTTCTGATGCTGACGCATTTAGTTCAGCAGGAAAATCTTCACAAATCAACACCACTTTTATGATGGTTGAAGCATTAATGCCGCCGGCAGAAGTAAAAAGCTAACGTTATGCTATAGCGAATTACACATAGACTGTATATAATTGCTGTAGTGACCTACACCACGGTGGCATGAATTGAACGTCACAGCCGTTGTGCTTCAGACGGTTAGCAACTGCCTTTTTAAGGACACATAAAAACTTCAAAATTCGTAACGTACTTCATGGTTTAAGAACTCATTCCTGTGAACAAACATGATGTCAGACATGGGATGAACAAATGTCGGAAAAGAAAACCTAAATTCTTATTTTTCTAACTGACAAATAACAAAAAAAATATATTTTCCTCTAAAAATAAAACAATTTATATTAATAACAGAAAATACTAACATATAATTGTTATAGATGTATTAAATAATAATAATAAAAAATACCAACAATAATAGTATTACCTTTATAGATTTTTGCCTACATATCAAAGAAAAACAGAGGACCTCTAACCAAAGACTAGTCTCATATTTTATACATTTTCTTTAGATGAAATATGACATTAATTTGACAGATGTTCTCTGAAATCAAATTAACATCAGGAGCAATTTCAGGTTCAGAGTCTTGCTCAAGGACTCTTTTCAGGACAAGTGAAAAAACCAACCCTCCACATATGGAAGAATGTCTGCAAAATCAACTATGATTTCAGTCTTTGTGTGTGACAGATTAAGATACAAATTTAGCATTTAGTTAGTATTCTATTCTATTGAATTCTATACTAACACAGTGCCGCCCTGAGACGGATATAAAAGCCGCGGGCCCGTTGGATTTAACAGATTTCATGCTAATACACACATCAGCTCCACTGGTTGACATAATTATCTGAAACAGCAAGAAATTTTTCCTGGCCAGCAAACGCAGCATACAAACTGTGTGCGCGTGTGTATATGTATATGTGTGTGTGTATGTGTGTGTGTGTCTTATCCCATCAGTAGTATAGCTGTGGGCTGGTTTACATTTGCATAATGAAGTCAATAATACTGGTCTCCTGGGAGGGAGCATGGTGACATTATTACTAATTTAATAATAAGAGCTGAGTGTGTGTGTATGTGTGTGTTTGGGGAGGGAGAGAATGGCGCGTGATAGAGA
Organism: Serranus cabrilla; assembly: GCA_903364295.1. NCBI lineage: Eukaryota > Metazoa > Chordata > Actinopteri > Perciformes > Serranidae > Serranus > Serranus cabrilla. The sequence continues at coordinate 331,048 of CAFUXE010000239.1, forward strand.
GAGAGAGACGGAGACAGATAAGTGCAGGAGGTGAACGGAGAAAAGGAAGAGAGAGAGAGGAGGAAAGATTTGAGTGGAAGTGGAACAGGTAGGATCAAAGAAAGGAGGTGAAGGTGAAGGAAGACGGAGATGGAGTGGACTAAGAGGTGAGGGTGAACGGAGGACATGAAGTTTGAGGCTCAGAGACGGTGCGGAGGGAGTCGGGGGAGGTACAAGGTGAGAGGAAGACAAAACAGGAGGGCAGGAGAAGGAGTCAGACAGTAATGAAGAAGCAGCGAGTGTTACAGACAGACAGAGATGTACGGCTGATGTGTGACTGCTGTGTTCTCTTTTAATCACAGGCTGGCTGCCCTCGCCGTCCTCTGCCGGCTCAGAGCCTGCAGCCATCGGCAAGTCCCAAACAGGTAGCTGCTGCTGCCCCGTGGCAGAATTACTAACACAGAGCAGGAGCCAAAGTACACGTGTCAGTGAACGCCACGCAGACATGATGCACTTTTAGTCTTTTACAGCCAGCGGTGGAAGAAGTATATTCATCTAAAGCAACTACAAGGAAATTTGAACTGGTTATGAAACACTCTCAGTTTAATATTGACGCCTCTTTATGACCTACATACGCTTCCACCATCCTCGAGTGACAGACGAGCAACAGAACCTTCATGAGGTTTTTCCAGCTGAGCCAAGATGGGTTTTAACAGTTTATTTCGCTTATGTGGGGAATTTTGGGGTTATATTCATATTTAAATGAATAGTTTTTGGTTCTGGTTGTGATGTCTGTCAGTGAAGGAGCAGCTGATCGTCATCTAAATTATCTGAGTGACTTGAGAAGTTCAAGATCAGTTCTTCACGTGAGCACCTCATGCTGTAAGTCAAGACGAGCTGTTTGTTAAAAAGAGAACAACCATGCTGTGGTCTTCTCTCCATGCTGCATGTGCGAAAGGTTTTTGATTAATCACACCAGAATGAGCAATTGTCAACAGTTTATCAGAAAAAATTACACTTAAAAATCACCACATTTGTCAAGAACGTGGTTTTCCCTGAACAGGAAACATAAGGAACTACATTATTATATGTACAGACTGTAAAACTCTTTGTGGCAAATTTGTGATTCTGGGATATTTAAATAAAACAGAATTTAACTGAATTGAATATAATCTATAAAGGAGTAACAACATGTACAACATATGCATCTGATAATGTAGCATAAAGTGGCAAAAGAACAATACTTGAGTAGATGTATTTAGTTACAGGTCACCTATTTAAAGCTTAATCTGTGGTGTAAAACTTCATTTCATAAGGGAAGACAAAAAAAGATCTCATTGGGAAGTGAGACTTTGTGTCCCTGTAGACTATCACATCATTATACTCACATGTTGTGGAACAAATGCAGCAGATAATTAATGATGCCATATTTATTTGTGTCTCATGCCACACACCTTGGCTTATTGCCTCTTCTTTTTATTAAATTTTAAGGTCACAGTAGGAAAAGCACAGGTGTTACTAATAACTTTAACGACGGCTATTTTCCATTTAAAGCCCGTTCACAGGTGTTTTCACTTATTCTGCTTAATTAGAGCTCTGCTGAGGCTGAAGCTGGTTTGGAGCTGATAGAATTAAAAGGGTGTTTATGAAAGAGACGTCTCATGTCTCCCAAAAAATGTGTTTATCAAATTAGTGCAATTCTTTCATATCACTTCTCCGATTTTACACCAGTGTGTGTGTGTGTCGGGTGGGTGACATCACACACTCATAATAGGCTTCACAGGAAATACAAAGCTCTCATTAATCTAAACTATAAATAGAATTTCACTTCCACCTCCACTGACACTTCAGATGAACACAGATTCCACGTTCATACGGTGTCATCATTGGCAACTGGGTTATTAATTACTGGGAGCTTTAAGTTCTGCTGCTTGACATCAGTAAACCACTGCTTAAATACGTAAATGCATCAAAAATAATAATCCAAAAATATATTTGAAATACATATAACAATCTGAGTGGGTCCATTCTGCATAAGGAGCACTTATTTTTTTATACTTTTTAAGTACATTTTGATGCAGATTTTTGTACTTTTACTGTTTTAAAAAAAGCAGGACTTTTACTTTTTGCAGTGTGGTATCAGTACTTTTACTGCAGTAAGGGATCTGAATACTGTTTTTTACACATGGACAGGGATCTAGGTTTCTAATAAATGAAGGCTTAGCTTGATGATCTGAAAATTCACTTCATCCTAGTCCACTGTTGTGCTGTCATTTTTCTATTTCAAAGTCAGGAATGTAGGCAACTGTAAGGTACTGTAATGCATGTGGGCTGGTTTGGTCAGTGCGAAGCCTGATGTCCAGTGTTACACAGTGTTGTGTCACTGCATTGTGGCATCTTGTCACATTAAAAAAAAGAAAACGTGTTTATTGACAATAATTAAACCTACATGAGACCTTGCGTAAATATAACTCTAACTCTTAACCAGCCGTACACTTAACGTCATCTGTTGAATGATTTTTTTGGTATCCAACCAACCGATCAATAGCGTTTACCATTCTCCCATGAATCCACACTAAAATGAACAGGGTGCCAAACCCACATTCCCAAGTTTGATAGCTCCATGACTTCCAACCTGAACTAAGCAGCCAGTTGAGAAAATAGCCCTCCACACTACTTTTTAATGTTAATGTTAAGCAATAAGTATGTAAGGCACGGCCCTGATAGCGTTGCAGAGATCCATAATAACATGGTACAGCAGTAACAAAAATAAAAAAGTAGTGTCTGCAGTTGGAAGTACCTCCTCCTGAAGAAATAGTCCCTATGAAAACTGTAACACTGTAGTCTGTGGAAACCAACTGCACCCAACCCCCAAACTAAATGAATTTCAGCTCCCAGTCCTCACAAACCAAGTTTAACCCCTGCCTGCACCTTGGTCCCCATGAGGTGGAAGCACAGTGACAGAACAGCTTCCTGTGTTTTCTATTAACCCGACAGTCTGTGGACACGAGTCAGAACGTGTTCACAAGGCTTCATACTGCATCAGGCTTGTAGAAAAGGAGAAAAATCAATTATCTGACTGACTGATCAAAAAAGCTTTTAGTGGACTCAGACCTTTGGACAAACTGTAATTGGGGTCTTGAAGGGAAACTTAAGGTCAGTGACATGCATGAACTTGTATGGTTAACATGAAAACATCGAGCTTTCTAAAGACGCGGAGGAAGTAAGAAGTTGGAGTGAACTTACAGGTTTGAAAGTGAAGTGGTGCTGGATGTGTGGCCGTTCTCCTCGGGGTGTTGGAGCAGCTTCTTGGTCCTGATCAAACCCAGCTGTGTCTCCCAGCTGCCACAGGTGTTTGTTCCCTGTCCGAGGTTCTGAACGGGCATCGGCAGGACCGGATATCTCTGGCGCTGTCCAAGGTTCTGAACCACAGCCAGGGCCCGAGGAGCTGTGCTGGGCTGACGATTTCAAAGAGACAAAAATATCCTTCATTTTTGAGTGTTCTGCTCAAAATCTCACAGCTAGCAGGACGTTAACTCTTCAATATCTGGAGATACAGATGTAGGGAGGAATAATTCAGGATGTATTTCTCTGTCAAACCAACGAACACACACACTCACACAGAGTACTGTAGTGCAGACACGAGCGTTGTCCTTGTTGATTGCTGATAGTTTCATCAGCATTACTTTGGATGGTTGGTTTCATCAGAACATCTCTCTCGGGCGTGCGGATTTGTGTGTGTGTATAGCTGTTATCTGACAGAAAACAAATGAAATGACAGATAAATAACTGAAAATCCAAATGAGGCCAACAGTAAACATTTATTAGGTGGCTGAGCCAAGTAATCAGCACCTCGACTGAATGAACATTGGAGCAACTGGGAACTGTCTCGTTATTTCGTCTTTCTTCTGCTGATATTGTTTCTGAACAGGGAAAATAACCTTTCAGTGTTTCTCGGGGACGTCTGCAGTTTGAACACAGTGTTATACAGTAAGGCAAACAGACATGTGTTTTCTTTCATTTTATGACTAAATGATTATTGCGTGATTATTTGTAAAAAGAAAAGTATGTTTTTGCCCCTTGAGTTCAAGATGATTCATCAAAATGTTTTTATGTTTCACAAGAAGTAAAACACATTTAGAAAAACATTTTTTTAATTACATATTTAGTGTGGGCTCATAGAAGAATTTCTCAGTTTAATTGAATTCATACAGCCCAATATGAAAAGGTTTGCAAGGGCTTTACAATCTGCTCAGCATTCTACACCCCAAGGCCTTAACCCTGACTCTGGATCAGGAAAACTTGGGGAAAAACAGGAAAGATGTATTTTTCACTTCGACTTCCCCACCTTCATTTCATTCTGCAATACAGTATAGTATTATATAATTCATGTTCTTTTTCTGGTTTTAACATCATGTAGAAGGTTTTTGTTCTAACAACATATCATCATATATATGATGTAATAACGAGAAATGCTTGTTGTTTTATATGGATTTCTGTTTGTTTTTTGGATTCAGAGAGGGCGGAGTTCGGGAGGAGTAAGGGTGTCGATCTGACTGAGAAACAAACGACACTATTGACTACACGACTGAGTGCATCTGGCTGCTGGTTATACCTACTGAAGTTGCTGCTTTCAAAGTTATTCTTCATAAAATAATAAAACCAAGCAAGCTGCTTGAACGTCTATTTTTTTCTGTGAATGAGCTGTTACAAAACAAAATGAACATCATGCATCATCAAAGATGATTTAAATGTAGCGATGAAGACCACAAACTTATTAAGAGGGTTTTTTTTTGCAGTCGTCCCTTGCTGGCTGCTAGAAAGAGAGCAGGTTTAAGGCGTTGGCTTCACTTTTCAGTAAAAAAAAGAAAAAAAAGAGCAACATACATTCATTCATTCATTCATTATCCTCAACCAGGTATCTGATCTCGGGTCACAGGGGGTCGGAGCAGATTCCAGCTAACTGTGGGTGAGAGGCGGGGTACACCCTGGACAGGACGCCAGACCATCACAGAGCTGACACAGACAATCATTCACGCTCTCATTCACTCCTACAGGCAATATCTATCTATTCATTTATTTATTTATCTATTTTATTTTTGGCAGATTTACCAACATTTTAAGATTTAACTAAGGGTACAATATCTTATATTCTCCATTATTTCCCTGTTTAATACTGATGGTGAAACAAGTTGCACCAATTCTGTCATAACAAATCACATAATGTTGTTGAGTATTCTCGTCATCATAGAGATATGATGTGTTGCAGGGATTTTTTTGTCTGGAAGTCAATAAGAGTAAAGTAAATATTAGGGTTAAGCCTTTTAAAAAAAACAAGATGAAAAGTTCTGCCCCCTCCGCTCCCAAGTAATTCACACACAGTCCCTAACTTTTAATTGTGTGCGATCTTACAGAAGTTAGGACCTGAATGTTGTGTGTGTGTGTGTGTGTGT
>CAFUXE010000239.1:336635-346997 GCA_903364295.1 Serranus cabrilla
GGCCTCGTAAAAAAAAAAAAAACAGGTTCTGACAGGGCTTAAGAACTCGCATGGGGCTCAACTAGATATTTATTCACTTATTTACTCTTCGCTGTGACCTCTGCTTGACAAGCGGGGGCACTTAGGAAGAAAAGTGTTTCCTCTGGAGGAAGGGCAGGAATGGTTTGGGAGATTTAGAAGTTTAAAGCTCTGAGTGTTAAAGTTGTTTGCAGAGGATACACATGAAATACGTTTGGTCTAATGTTGTGCTCATTTCATATGTCAGGTGATACTTAAACATGTAATAAATGAAACTAAATCAATGGTAGAAGTTCTTTACAGGTGTAAGGGGACTGACTAGTGGAAAGGTCAGTACAGGTGAGGTCAGGGATGGAGTAATGAGCTTCTCAGAGGAGAAAACATCAGCCGTTAGCTTCCTCCTGCTGCCTCCATCATTATAACATGATTAATACGCTCAGTGTTTTCAAGACTCACAGCACGAGAGACTTTTAGACCTTTATCTCTTCACTTTATTCCTCCATCCCTTGATCTTTTGCTCCTATAAACCCTGCTTTCCTCTCCACTGTCTCCTCACCCCCCTCCTCTGTTCCTCCTTCCCTTCCCTTCCTCTACCTCTCTATTTTGGACCCTCAGAGGGGGCAGGGTGGCTCTCAGTAGGTCAGCCCTTCTCCCCGCTCCACTCTTTCTGTCCCTCTCTCTCGACCGGCAACAAACTAAACTTTAATTCAAGAGTTTCCTGGACCCAAACCTTGAAGAAGAACTTTGAAATTAACAAGAACAAGATAAAAAACAACAACAAAGACGAAGTGTTTACTGGATTTCCTGCCATTTTCTCCCGTGGGGAAGGTTTTAGTGTATTTTTAGACCTGCTGTGATCCAGCTTAACTACAATTGCTGTGTGCTTTTTGCTGGCGGATTTGAGCGTTGCCTCCATCGTCTTTTTCTCACAATCAACTGGGGCCAAAAGAGGATTTAACGAAGGAGTTATATGCGCGTTTCTATGGTTACAGTGCATTTCCAGAGCCTCTGAAGGACTGAAGGTTATCACTAAACATCCAGCAAACTCAAAGCCCAAGGTACTGTAAAAATTCATGTCACTCTGGCTGAACTTCATAATAATGATCTGATACTGATGTTAGTGCAGCTGGAGGTGTGTGTGGATATTCTCTCTTACTGCCACTTAAAATATCTACTAAAGGTTAGCTGTGACTTCTTAACTTTATAGGAACTTTTATGCTGTTTAAGGAATTTTAATGTCATGGTCAAACCATTTGTGTTATTATATTATTGTATTGTGTTATCTACTGTTAAAACTTAATAATCCTCCCTGAGGTGTTGAAGCTTACACTAAAGTCTATTGCGCGACAGATACATCAGTGTCGTGTAAATGCTGCCCGATAACGGCCATTATAAAAACTTTTTTTTATACATTATATAATGCAGAATATGTTGTTTGGCGGGATTTAGAAATTCTGCTTTTTATTCTTTTTCTAAGTCAGGAAATGACTGAAATTGAGCAGTAATGATATTTGTTTTATTCCTATTTAATCTCATTTTTCTCAGTTAATGTATAGAGTTGTCTGACAATGAAATACATTGTTTATATAATGTATAACAATGTGTAAAAATGTACATTTTTTAAAATAAAGTTTTAAGTTTGGGAAAGTAGCTCTATGGGTACATTTGCAGAGTTGTGACAAATCAGTGCACATTCCAAATTAAAAAGGTCTGTTTTTATTCCAGCTCAAAAAATTACTATATCAGCCACCATATTAGTTATTAATGAATTTTCAGTTTCGGCATCTGTCTCAAAAATCGCATATTGGTCAGGCTCTGCTTAGGTCACATATCTTCACAATGTGCTTTTTAAACTTTGTAGAGAGAAATACATTTAAAAATCCCCAAATTTGTCCCTTCATGACTAAACGCAGCGCTGCAGCCTGCTGCTCTGCTGTTACATCATATATGACTATTAACATATCGAAAACATACACAACAGATAAACAGAACATTTTTAAACAATCAGTTAAAAAAATACTCCCACACACTGATAGATACACAACATGAATGGAAAAAGCAGCATTTTACTCGTAGACCTTTGGCCGGGCACTGACCGTTCCCTCTTCATTCTCCTACGCACATTTCAAACCAGCCAAGGTTTCCAACCTTTTCGGCTTGTGACCCCTTAAAATAAACCGTATGCACCGTACTTGTACAACACCGAGGCTAAGCAATGTACCACCTAAAAAAACAATTATCAGTTAAAGTGGAAACTATATTTAGAATATTCTCGGGAAGTGAAACCTTTATCTTTGCTCTTGTCAAATCCACCAGACTCCATTGAGAAAAACAGTCATTTTACCTCCAAGAACATAAGAGTTGTTGTTCTTCAGGCACCTTTACAGTGTAGTTTGTTTGTGTAATTGTGTGAGTTTGTTTAATCTGAACTGATTCTTGAAAACTCACACAATAACAAAAACAAAAATAATATTTCCCTTAGTAGAAATATAAGTATTATAAACTCAGGAAAAGTTGCTCAAAATTGTACTCTAGTACAGTACTTCAATGCGCTTCGTTACTTTCCTCCAATGATAAGCAAACAGAGTACTTTATTACCAGTATTGCGTGTATTTGTTATTAAGCTGGTGTTCTAAATCAATGGTGGATGTATTAAATGACTCATGCTCTCCACAGAGCTTTTGTCACCTTTCATTTGCCCTCAAACACCAGTTAATAGCCTGCACCCACATCGTTCTAATTCTGTTCATTCCTTTGGTGTGGAGGAGGCGGCAGCAGTTGGTGTCCTTGTGTGTGCATGTGTGTGTGTGTGTGTGTGTGTGAAGATCAGCTCAGCACTTGGTGGTAACAACAGGTGGTCGGGTCACCAGGACAGACACATACGTACCGCAGGAGAGAAATGTTTGCAGACTGTGACTCACACTTTGACAGAAACTGAAAATCACGGGCTGTGTTAGAGAAGTATACTGTAATTAGACTGTTTGGAGAAGAGAGCTGAAGTGGATGATTGCACAGCGAAGCTCTTTCTCTCCTCTGTGCTGCAGGACATTTAGACTGTGCTCCAACCTTCTGTCAGAGGAACATCGTGACTGTTTTACCTGCTGTGGATCAATGTGTCGGCCTGACTGGCCGTTGCCAGGGCTTCACTAGATCAATGGTCAGCTTTTGTATCACACACACACACACACACACAGACACACAGACACACAGACTCTCAGCTGTACTTCTGAAATGACACACACGCCGACTGTTGTTCACCAGATCAATGGTTAGCTTTCTTGAATCAGACGAACACGCAAATGCACATTCGAGGGTTGCGTGGGCAGAATTATGTTAAATTGATTTTGTAGTTTGTTATCTGAGTGCAGCAACAGAAAGGTCAGGCTGCAGCTGCTGAAAACACATCAATTGTTCACATTATACAACCAGCCCGGATCACATATACACATTGTATAGTATACAGAAAGATCTGATGTTTTATATTTCAGATTTTTTTTTAAGAATGTGAAAAAATCATCATTTTATGGTTTAAAGCTAACAGGAAGTAAATCAATACATGTGTTGGAGATCAGTCAAACTGTGAATTGCACTTTGCATTGTGGGAAAATAATCTGCATCAACGCAACACAGTCAAAAGAAACATATATACATTTATAAAGATAAATTATGGATGGAGGAGGTCGGGTGGATGGGTCGACCAAACAGACATCAGGCTTTCATCCAGGAAACAGCAGCTATGTAACAAACCTTCCCCAGTATTTTTTGATTCAGTTTCCAACGTTAACCGCTTTTAAAACTGTGCTCCAGTAAATTAAAACAATAATGCCGATGGGGTCCTGACAAAGCTTCGAATGTGATGGTTTGCAGCAGTTCAGAAACATTGAGGTTAGACATTTATGTAACTTTTTTATCAAATATAGGCAGTAATATGAAGCTAAGGAAGACTGGTATCATATGAAAACTAGCATCCATTTGTACCAACCAAGTCATGTTAGCTTGTTTGGAAAGGGGCTAAATAACGCACCACAGTTAGGCTTACAGGGGTCCCATGACCTCTCATCCCAAGATATTTAAAATAAAAGGATTTTTTTAAGGGATGTTAAGTTGCATTTTGCAAATGATATGAAAACATCATATCAGAGTTCAAATCATTAACCCTACAAACCCTCCAGCAATCTTGTTTCCCATTTCAACTGCTTTAAATGAAATCCCCTCATTCACAGAATGTTGCAGCAAATGTCAGAAAGGGAGAATTAAGCGTAACAAACTATACAAGCATGCTGCCCTCGTTACCCCAGAGGTTATTTGGCATGCAGATGAGAGGGCACTTCAACATTTTCAAAAACTTCTCTGGCAGTTATTGCTAGTTTGTCATTGGTTAAGCCACCGCGTGCCAAGTGTGGCACCTGTGCCTGAGCTTGTTGACCCTTGTGATTCCACACCGTTTGTGGAAAAAAAAAACATGCATAATGCAGTAATAAACTGATCTGTTGAGACCTTGAGGATAACCACAGCTGTATCAAACTTTACAACCATAAACTAAATTCCTGGTGCATCCAGAGGATGTATAGCTTTCCTGGGTATATTGACAGTAAGAAGGTTTCTCAACAGTTTCCAGAGCACAAGTGTTCACCATCCAATCACCAACAAAATACAACTCTTGCAAAAATCTCCATTATGTCAAAAGATTTTGGGGTCTTGATGTGGTATGTGGATGAATATTTGATCATTTTTTATCAATCCTTGGAGGGTAAAAATGACATTTTAACTAAATAGAAACCTGAAAGAACCCAAAAAAAAAAGATAAAATGGATCTTTGGTGGATTTCCATCACTGCATGTTAGTGAATACTTTACTTGTGTTTATATGATTGTGTCATTAAACAGAGTTGTTTATTTACGTGGACCTGGCCTGAAACAGTCTAGAACTGTGTGAACCTGAACAGCTTGATATGGTCTTGCCAAAGTGCTCTTTCTTTTTTTTCATCACACTCTAATACTTGTTGCTGCATTCACTGTTTAATAGTCTTGTGCAGTCAAGCACGCTGTCTGAGTCTGAGTGCATAGGCTACTATAATATGGGCAATTTACTCAAGTGGAAGCATATATAAGAGAGAAAATGCCTGGATTGTGCCTTGCGGTACATATATTATATACAATGAGGTGAGTAGGGAACATTGTCACCAATCTGCACTCCGCTTCTATTAATTGACAGCGAAGATGAGAACCATTAGAGTCCAAACCGCCAGCTAATTGTGTCAATGAGACTGTTTTAATGGATGGTTTTAAATGACGCTGGACTCACGTGGATCCGCATCCTGCAGGGCCTCATTAATAACCTTGTGAAGGGCATATTTCTTCCAAGTGAGTCGGTCCCTATTTTAATTCAAATCTCCACAACAGTGTAGCTATCACTTTATATTTGCAGATAAGCAGCGTGAGAGGCAGGCGGAGAAACAGAAGGAAAAATAAATCATCTCGGCCGTTGATCGCAGCACGCCGCATAATGAACACAAACAACCAAACGCGGGCACATAATCATGTTACGGCGCACGGCCTCGCTGCCATACAGTGATGAAAACTTTCTTTAGAGAAGTAATTTGTCTTTTAGAGCAGATTTTTCAAAGTAAAATGGAATTTAATCTCCTTATCACCTCGGGTAATCTCTGTCTGTCTCTTTCTCTTTCCTCCTCATATCTCTCCTCCTCATCCTCACACAAAGAGAAACTGGAATGAGTCACTGACACGACATCCATGTGAATTAACAGCTGCTGTGTGCATTCATCCAGAGACATGGTAACATGAGTGCTGCAGACTTGCCTGGTGTACATATTGTAGATATCACTCAAGTCGAGCACAGATTAAAGTAACACAAATTGGTGGTGAATTCATGGTGGGAAGATGTTAACATCGAGACCTTCCATCCCATAATACTCCAAAGGTTTCTCCAAATGTTGCAACTACTTTGTTTTAATGCTAATTGTGTCCTAATGGTCCAACGCTGCTGCAGCCAGACATTTCTTTTTATTAATAATCTCATAAATCAGATGCTAATTACATTGCCCACTAATTCCTTTAGATGTTTACACATAATGACAATTTTAATGGTTAGATCAGCAATTTTAGAGAACTTAAAAAACTACTGTATCAGCAAAAAAAAGGAGAAAAAAAAGGCTACACTGTGGGATCTATATGGTTTCCTGGGACAGAATAATGATGAAGTTATTGTAGCATTTTGTGAAAAGCTGATTTGTCTGATGAATGCTGATTAGTCGATAACACAGTATGTCAATACTGTGCTTACGTCTTGATGATGGTAATCCCTAAACCAGTGGTGGAATGTAACTAAGTACATTTACTCAAGTACTGTACTGAGCTGCCTGTACTTTACTTGAGTATTACCACATAATGTAACTTTACACTTCTGTTTAATTACATTTAAGAGGCAAATAAAGTACTTTTTACTCCACTACATTAAGCTGACAGCTTTAGTTACTGTTCAGGTCGAGATTTAAGATAAAAACCTGATCAAATCAAAATGATAACATGTTTTTTTAATGAAGTCTCATAACAGTATAGCAAGTAGTTAAAATGAGCCCTAACTTGACGACAGTAAAATGCTGCTTGAACTGTAAATATAAAACAATTTGAGTGAGTCCATTCTGCATTACGAGTACTTTTACTTTTGATACTTTAAGTACATTTGGATGCTGATACTAATACGTTTTTGCAGTGCGTATTAGTACTTTTACTGCAGTAAGGGATCTGAATACTTTTTTTACTTCTTTCTTGCATTCTTAATCGTGATTTGAAAGCAAACAATTGTCCTCAGATATCGAAAAACTGAGCCGTCTGCACTCTTCTGCCACTCTTCTCTTTCCTCTTCATTTTTGTCCGTTCTTTTGTAATCATGTCCACTGTTGTTAACTTCTCTCTCTCTTCTGTCCCCAGCTCTGTTCACCAATGGGCGGTCAAACCAACAGCGAGGAGGCGGCCCCTTCGTCTCGTACCAGGGGTTTTTTGGATGATGTCATTTTGACCTTTAGTTCCCCGATGGCGTGGCTGCTGGTTGTGGCTCTGGTCATCACATGGTCGGGAGTCGCCATCGTTCTGTTTGATCTGCTCGACTATAAAACTCTGACAGGTAACCTGACTTTTTGTTGATTTTATTTGAATTTTAAACTGTTAATAGATTGATTTCATTTTAAATGTAGGTTTGTAGTAATTATAATTCCATCATAATGTGATTATAATGTTATATTATATCTAATGTCACTTTCTTTCGACTCATATATAACCATTTTTCACATAAAATTCACTTCATCCAAGCATTAAACAACCTTTCTGACACTTTTGAAGCAGACTTCAAAAGTGGCCGTGATCCCTCTCATTTTCACTGAAATCTCACACACTGGTAGAATGGATTGAAAGGAAACTTCCTGTTGTTTATTATACCTTCATCTTGTCTATATAAAAGCTATGATTTCTCTAGTTAACATATTCATTTTTCAAATTCTATACAATCGCCTGCTGCAGTGCAGAACAAGAGCAGCTTTGTTTCCTCATATTTCTAATCCCATTATCTTCAGCTCATAACTTAATTGTCTCGAGTGATCAAATTTCGCTTTCCGTGATCACACTTTAATTACTCCATTGTCATGAGATAACAGAAAATGAATTTCCATGAGAAGGCAAGTATGTTACTGATTGATTAAAGTGAATCCTGCCGTCGAGATCTCCTTCAAACATTTTTTCAGTTCTGCTTGGTACTGACGCCGTGATCAGGCTTACAAGGCTCTGCGCACCCATTAATTTGAATCTTGAGATAGTGAGGAACGTTTGATTGCAGCATAACAGGAGAAATCAAGAGAGAACAACTGTTCCACACACTGCAGCATGTTGTTTTGTTTCAGTAAACACACATTCTGGGCTCTTAACAACCCCAGAAATAAAAATTTAAAAAAAGAAAACGCAACAAAAAATGTCATTATGTCGATGTGGTTAGAGTCCAGTTTGACATTTTGGAGACCTTATTCACTTAATTCACTCTCATCTGTTGTATTTCAAGCCAGGACTCGATTAGGTTAGCACAAAGACTACAAACAGGGAGAAACAGTTAGCCTAAAATCTGCTTAAAGCTGAAAAACACTCAACACATGTCAAGTGCTGCCCCTTGCATGAACAGTGTAGCTTTAGGGCAATTCATCAAAAATGAGCTAACTGAGCAACTCCAGCAGCTTGTTCCCAAGAAAAATGTTGAGCATATTTACAGTAGAGACCATGTCAGTGTGAGGGCAAAAAAAATAATTGTAATCAAGGTAAAAAGTTGAAATAACCCCCATGTAAATCAATGAATTGTTGGATTTTCACTAAGATATTGCTTTAATTGGTTGAATCAAATACAGATATATACATTAAAAAGTTTTTTCTATCTTAGAGACGATATGGTAATTATTCAGAAATAATGGACCTCTAAAATAAAGCATTACTTTACGGTCACATAACAGTAAAGCATTAGCATGCACCGACTGAAGTTCACATAATAGAGCTGACATACAAAAAGGTCCAACTGCCTCCATTTTCCAACCACATAACAGGAAATCCATCCTTTTGATTGAGTAAAAGGTGTATTCCCCTGTGCGGTTCGATGATAATGACCTTTCTATCAATTCTACTCATATCTGCTTCATATCACTCCAACCACTACTACACATCATTTCACACCATGTATTTGGACTATCCTACGGTGTGAAGATAGTCCTGCCTCACACATCCAGCACACTCATCTCTAACTCCTCTCCTCCTTCCTTCAACCCCCCACCTTCATCTCTTCTCCATCCTCATGCTGTCAATCACCCGCCATCCCATCCAAAGAGTACACATCATACTGTGACGACCCCGTGTGTTTATCTCCTGGTAAAAACAACAAAAACTACTAACAGTTTGACCACACTGCCTGCTTGCACTAGAGTGTTGCCTGTGACAGACCAGAGATAACTGAGATGATCCTGGTCGTGTATGTTTGCGGTATTTCTAACGTGAGACTGTGTAGGTAACTGTCTGCTATCAAATGCAAATCAAGCCTCTCAGCTGCAGATGGCGGGCAAATTAAAGTGAAAAACGACTTCAGGTCTGAAAAGGTGTTTGGCCAATATCATTTATGTTGGTTGATGTAGGTGGAGAGTGCTGTCAAACACATCCCTCCCATACGTATAGAAACATCTGCATTTCTTGCATTCATTTATTGAGGATTTTTCTTTAATTTTTCACCAATCTGCATATTTTCAGTCTCATATTCAGCATGATAACCCAAATCCAGTGTGCCTGCATTACTAATGTGGAACTGCATGTTTCCTCTGGTCCTGCTAACTGTCATCATTGACTTGGAGGCTGTGTGATACACAGGCTTAAAATAGATATCTGAATATTGGGTTATGACTATTGTGTCTAATGACAACAGTAAATCTGTGGGCCTGTTGGGATTTCAAATTGAATCATTTGTGCGATTTCTGCAGATTTATTTCCTTGTGACCGCTGACACTGAAAAATTAGTTCAAGTGGATGTAGCTCGGATGATAAAGAAAACTTATGGTGAAGGTCCCTGAATGAGATTTCATATATTTCCGGCGGAGATATCAATAAAAGTTACAAATCTTTTCTCTAAGTGGAGGAAACATTTTTCCTGGGTTAAGGATAGTGCTGAGCTGAGGAGGAAATGCACATAAAAAGCAAAGCGTCCGCTGTATGTTGCAGTTATCTTCCATTCTCTGAAGCAAATATTTGCAAGCTGACAATGACAAAATGCTGGGCTGCATTTTTAATCACAAGGCTTTTCTCCCATCATGACATTTCAATAAAGGCCAGTGTGTGTAAATGAAACAGCAAGGAGACATTCTCGGACAATAAAGAAGAAATGCAATTGTCCCCATCGTGAAAGAGCAGCGATAGAGGTGTGTGCGTGTGTGTGTGTGTGTGTGTGTGTGTGTGTGGAAAGAGAGAGTATAGACAAAGTAGCATCAGAAAATGGTACATAGAAAGTGGGGAGACACACACTTGCATTCACTGTGCAGAGATGTTGGAGACAAAGCAGCAGCACCGCAGTTTATTAAGTCATCTCATCAAATCTTTCTTTATCTGACAGAGAGGAGACGTCTTAATGTACCCGATTATTTAGATTGAGACAGAGGGAAATGTTATAACCATCTAGTATTTAATTTCTGGCTCAAGTCAGAAATTACTGCAGAGGGTGATCTCTACAATTTATGTTTTATCCACAGTGTCAATATGCAAAGTCACCGTGACACAGGAAGGAAGGAAGGAAGGAAGGAAGGAAGGAAGGAAGGAA
>CAFUXE010000239.1:347280-357459 GCA_903364295.1 Serranus cabrilla
GAAAGAAAGAAAGAAAGAAAGAAAGAAAGAAAGAAAGAAAGAAAGAAAGAAAGAAAGAAAGAAAAAAAAGGAAAGAAGAAAGCAAGAAAGAAAGGAAGGAAGGACGAAGGAAGCACAGAAATGAAAAAAGGAAGAAGAGGAGGAAGGAGGGAAGGAAAGAAAAGGAAGGAATGAAGGACAGAAGAAAGAAAGGAAATGTGGCAGGAAGGAAGAAAGGAAATTAGTTAAGAAACAGGAAATGAAGTGAAGAAAGAAGGACAGTCAGGTATTAAGGGAGGAGGATGCAGCGACAGTAGGAAGGAAAGAGGGCTGAAAAGAAGGAGAGAAAAAGGCTCTGTATCATTTAGCTTTTCTTATCCAGCTCAGATGTTTTATTTCCAGGTACTACTTATTCTCTTCTCTCCTCAGAGGTTTTTCAGGTCCCCTGGGTTCCTTTTTTCTTTTCTTTTTTTTATACATCTGTGGCACAATTTGTATTTTTAAACTCTTGTCTTTGTGTTTTATCATTTTGATGTGGCTTCTAAACTGCACCAAACTAAAGGTAGAGAGAAGTACGCAAAAGAAAAGAGACACCCGGTGAGAACATGTAAGTAAGACTGAGAAACAGACGACAGAGATGTAAAGAAAGAATAAAAGAGACATAGAATGAATGAAAGAAACAAAGGACAGAATGGTAGAAGAGGGAAACTGAATGAATAAGTAATAGCAAGAAGAAGAGGACAGTAAGCAGGAGGGGAATGCTCCCCGTCTATTCCTGGCGTCTCCGTCTGGAGTGCCAATCAAAGAAATGTCAGTGCATTAATCAGCTGTTTATGAGGATCCATTATACGACTCCTCCACACTGGGCAACAAACAGGCACAAAGCTTCCTCCACCTGGGAGCGGGAATATTAAAAAGATCAATTAATTAAAGCAGCCGCTGGGACCGAGCCGCTGTGAAGAGTAACAGAGGCGTCAATTGTAGAAAAATAAAAGTGAAAATAATTAAAAGGTTTTTTTAGGTGTAAGTGACAAGCTTTGCTTTAAAATGTTATACCAGCTTTGTTAAACCCTGACATTAAGTGTCTCCTGCAGCGGGAAATCAACACCCACTTTAACTAATAGGTGTGCAACATGGACGTAGCCACCGCAAAGTGGCTGAACCTGCAGGACGCCACAGTGTTAAACCAGGAAGTAAATTAGCATGTTAGCGCCCTGGGGTCCATCATCTCAACCTCAACGAGGATGGTAAATAAGCTGGTGGTTAGGAAAATGTTTACTGAGGTAATAAATCAAGTGAGAAGTAGAGTGATTATCTCATAGATTTCCATACTTCTTATTGCAGCAAGTGGAGTCGCCCCCTGCTGGCCATTATAAATGATGCAGGTTTAAGACACTTCTGCATCGGTTACATCCGCTTCTTTTAATAAAGTCAGTATTTGGTGGCACTCTCTTATAAGTAAACATTTATAAATTGTTTATAAGTCGTAATAAACAGATTTATTAAGCATGTTTTCATGCTGTATAGATCGGTCATAAGCCATTATTTGGAAGAACTTTTGGGTTTGTTAAAAATCACCACGTCTGATGATGTCAGACATTAACTGCCAAGTTTAAACTGAACCGTCTAATAAGCCGAGAGCAAAAGTGAATCTGTCATTCTGAATGTTTATAAGTTAAGAAATGATTCGTATGATTCTCGATTAAGTCTGCACTTTAACAAATGTTTTTTTCTCCAGATGTTCTGCAGATTTTTCCCTGAAGATCAAACTGTCCATTGAAGCATTCTGCAAAATTACAGAGATAAACACAAACCTTGCAACCCAACAACCAAATTGAATCACTGACTTATAACTGATCTATAAAGCATCACTAAACATTTATTACAGATTAATAAAGGCACTAGTTACAGCTTATGATCCCTTTACTTATTTCCTTATTAGACGTGTATGTTGTGGCACATTATCTTCAGGAAGAAGGTGTGGAAACCAGAAGTCAGTGAGTGACTCTGCTGCTGTGTGCAGTATAATAAACAGTATATCTGTACAGACAGACAGTGTCACTGGTGTAAATACTGAGAAAACTTTGTTGCTGCTGTTGAATTGCTGCTGAAATCTTGTTTGAGTTGTTACCGTTTCTTGCTGTGTTCTCATCCAGCATGTCCTCCGCATCATCGAGAGATACAGTACAGTAAGTTTTTTTGTGTGTTTGATGTTTTTTTTATACTTTCTATCATGTTTGCCAGCAAAACAATACATCTAAAGCTGTATGTGGCTGTGAATGATTGAAAATATGTGGTGCATGTGAGCCACTGATCATTACTCTTTGACTTTTTTATGGATTCTCTCGTTTGTTGTCTGTCTTTTTTTTTAACTCTCTGCTTCTTTTTCTTTGTCTCTCTTCAACCTGTTTTTCCCATCATGCTGTGTGTTAATGTCATGTTTGTGTGTCTCTCCCCTCAGGTCTCCCTCCACCTTCTGCCATCGGCAGGAGAAGTTTGAAGACCAAAGGCAAGCAGAGCGGCATCACACATACCACAGTCACTCCCCAGTACAGAGTTTAAATATAACTAATATGATATAATAGGAGCAAGACACAGACAATGTGGTGTTTTTTTGTGTTTTTGTTTTGCATTTCTTCCTCCTTGTTGTGCAAATTTCACGTCTCTTTGATGGTTTTTTGGACGTTTAGTTTCTCTTTGTAATTGTTTTGTGTCTCTTTGATTCCATTTGTCTCTTTTTGGTCATTTTATGTCCCTTTGGAGTAGCTTTGTGTCCCTTTGTAGATGTCTTTGGTGTTGTTCTGGGATTCTTTGTCATTATTTTGTGTCTTTTTGATTTACTCAGTGTCTTTTTGGTTGTGTTGTGTCTCTTTTGAGTTATGTTGTATCTCTTTGATTCAATTTGTGTCCTTTTGTGTCCTTATTTGTCTATTTTTTTGTAATTTTATGTCTCCGCGGAGTCGTTTTGTGTCTCTTTGTACTTATTTTATGTGTCTTTGATTCCATTTATGTGTTTTTGGTTGTTCTGTGTTTCCTTGTAGTTGTTTGTGTCTCTTTGGAGTCATTTTGTATCGGTATTGTCTGGTTTCTCTTTGCATCATTCTGCATATTTTCATCATTGATGAGAGTCTCTTTGAGTGACATGTGTTAACTGAAGCTCAGGGAGGCCCCTGACACTTTGGGCCCCTCAGTCTGAGCCTGGTGGGCCAGTTCAATAATCAGTCCATGTCCCTGATATTTAGTCTATCATTTGTTTGTTTGCTAGAAATCAACTTGTTAAAATATCTTAGTCTTAAATATTTCATATTTGTTCTATTTCCTTGTTGCATTTAGCTGGTTTCCGTCCGGTGAAGTCGAGTCCTGCCGGGGTCCCTGCTGGCGTCGCGGCTCAGGAGAGCACCGATTGGTTGGAGATGATCTGGTCTTTTGCAGCTAGTTTGGTAGCTCCTGATGAGGAGGAGGAAGGTATTCACCAGCTAACTGACACCCTCACATGTAAGAAAACATCACCTCATACTAACGAACCATTTACTGATGAAGATTATTAACAACTAATATTGTGAATAAGATGCTTATCCCACCTTATTCAGGCATTGAAACGCACCAAATCATGAGTGAAACATTTTAATATTCTTGACTCAGAAAGACTATCACTCAGCATGTAAATGTATTGAAAAGCAAACTGTATGCTCATCAAGATAATCCAAGCTGTGCAGATAATAGCAATGATGAAGCTGTCAGAATATAATCACTCACTGTCTAACAGAGTTGTAATTATCTGATGCCCTTTTAACCCGCTAAATGGTGGAAATACATTAGGCATAAAATAAACTTTCAGTCACATCTTCTTTATTCAATTATCAGAACCAACAGCCCATTAAAAGTCCTGCTAATTAACTGTACACTGAAAGCTTGAACTGAAGCAACACTACAACAACACTTAATAGATGCTCTCATTCAGACTGCGAGGCAGAAACATATGTTAGTCCGACTATTATATAATGAACATAAAAGCAGTTAATTAACAGAGGAAGAGGTTAAAGGCCAAATCAACAGCAGGAAGACAGAAGAAAAGACATTTATATTATACAGGCAGCTTAACCTGTGTGCATCACTAGGGGCATTTTTAAATGTCTCAATCTTTATGGCTGTATTAATGCATATAGCATACATTTCGCCAAGGAGTTTTTTTCTCTGATTTTTAAAGACAACATCAGCTTTTAATAATGAGCCTAAAATAAACTGTGTATCCAACACACAGGCACTCAGATCCTGAAGGACAAAAACAATCTCACTGAAATCCATTAAAACAACTATTTCTTTTTATCTTGTGAATTTCTTTTAATCAGACTTTCAATATATTGAAATTGAAATTATATTTTTACTTTTTCCGTCAGATTAAGTGATTTTCTTATGTTTGCCCTATTAAGCAAATACATGCTGGTGTCCTGGTTTCCCAGAGAGTTAATGCTGTATTATGGAGCTCTGTCGTGTTTAATGCATCACAATCAATGTTGTTTATCACTGTCATATATCCCAGACTGTAAAAAACAAAACTACACACATGTTGCTGTTGATTTCTATGAAAAAAAATTATTGAATTACAGGGTTAAAATACTGAAAATGTATATTTGGTAGCTGTGATCAGTAATGATGTCGGTTAAATAATATTAATATATAATATCATAAAAGCAGTTTTGGACAGGGGAAATTGTTATTTTCTGAAGTGGAAGGTG
This sequence comes from Serranus cabrilla, assembly GCA_903364295.1. NCBI lineage: Eukaryota > Metazoa > Chordata > Actinopteri > Perciformes > Serranidae > Serranus > Serranus cabrilla. Next base: position 351,996 of record CAFUXE010000239.1, read on the forward strand.
ATAGGGATTTTTAATCTGACACTGCACAAAAAAAATCATAATCAATGTTGATAAGTACTTGTATATCACAGACTGTGAATATAAAAATAAAAATTCCTCTAAAATTTGGTTTACAGAAAATGATTCAATTTGTGTCTTTTCATTAAGCACAACAGTGGCATATGTAAACAAACTGGCTTTTAAATGGTTAAAATAATTACAATGAATATTTGGTAGCTACGATCAGGATTTTAACTTAACCTTCAGAGTAGAAAATAATATTACCGTAAATTGAATTTTATGTTTTTACACATGGCTATTTTTGTCCTCTGAGGACATCAGGGTCATTTTTTGAAGCGAGACATAACATTTATTGCTTGCTGCGTGGTAATATCAGCCAAGAAACTGACATTTTGGGTTGAATATTTATACCAGCAATAACTGGGACTGATGAACACCTTATTCTCTCCTCTGGCCTTCAGCTTTCCACTCTGAAGAGCTCTGAACAAGAGGAGAGGAGAGAGGACACGAACGGACAAGTGAGAAGAGCCGGAGAGAGCAAAAAGAGACAAGTGTCTGACTGCAGAGGAAGAAAGGATGTAAAGAAACAGAAGGAGGAGGATGTACAGTTTATTATGTTTCTTTCTGTCTGTTGTTAAGTGGAATTTGATGAATAAAAACTGATGATATGAATCTTTGGCTTTGGTTTCTTTACCCATTTCTGTATTCTGCACACTGTTTCTTGGATTAGTTAGAGCAGGTGAGTAAAATAATGCCCTAATCTTTTCATTTAGTTAGTGTTTCTGTCAATGATTTTTTTTTATCTGACGCCCTGAGAATGAGCCTATTGAACCGAATTCTGCACCTTTAATATTAATTTTCCTGCTACTTTATTTAGTGGAAAATATTGTATAATAATGTACTAACTTTAAATTTAAAAAAGATATAATATATATTATAATAAATGTAAAATAATAACAATAATAATAGTATTCCAAATATATTATCAATGTTTTCTCTCTATATATATATTTTTAATATGCATAAAGAGAAATTGCTTCATATGAACCATTAAAAAAACTAAACAAAAAAAAGTCTCAAATCCTTGTTTTTGTCACACAGACTTGACTCCAACATTATCTATTACAATCATGTCTGTCCCTGAATAGGACTCACACATACAGATGATGTTATACATAATATACTGTAGATGCAGTCATTTCCATCAGAGCCTTTTCTCTAATAAAATATAGCGCTCACAGCCCTTTGTTTCCCCTCCTCCCTCTCCTCTCTCTCCATCTGCACAGCAGGTGGTCTGAATAGAAGATGGCCGATGACTAACAAGCCCCCAGGTTGACACCAGGAAAGTGATGAGGTACAGTAACAGCAGAGAGATGAACGGTTACGCCAGGAGGAAGCCGACACAGGAGAGATAAGGATCGACTGGCCTGCAGTGGGCCCCTGTGGCATCAGACTGGGTGACTCCAACAGGGAGCCTGAACATTAAAAGTAGGCGAAGCTGGACGACAGAGAGAAAACACACAACGGCAAATCCATAATTCTTCTTGAGATAAAGAGGACGGTGTGACCCGCAGTTAAACGGAAACGGCTGAATAACGGAGGTGAGAACAAAAGAAAAATGGACTGTAAGCCTGAGCATGAGATCACCAGCAAAATATATGAATATCTCATATACTGTAACCTCATATAAACTCTGCAATCCTAAAAAAAAACAGGCAACAGCTGAAGAAATGAGAGGGGAAAGTACAGTACTGCACTGAAAGCAAAAGTCCTGTGATAAAGTTTTACTCAGGTACAGCAGAAGCATAAAAATGTGTTTGATAGCAAAATTAACCATCCACGTCGATGTAATATACTACAACTTACTATGTCAGCATTCACTCATCATTTGCAGTCACTCATGTCGTTTACGTGTTATGTGAATCACGTTTTTGAACGTAACTCACATCACCATCTAAACTACTTCACTCCTGACATTTTTTTACTGTTTAAACTGTCTTATGCAACATCTAACCAGGAAGTCCTTTGCCCCAAACTTAGGGCAGTAGTTTTGTAGCATAAATTCACAGAAACTGCAGCCTTTTTTACAACCACGAATCGTACATGTATGTATAATGACATGTGCTATTTTTAGACATACATGTAGTAATGGATGGTGCTGACATGCGACCTATTATGTTGTTTACGTGGGAAATCTTGTTGGGTTTTGTGACAAGTTTTAATTGGTGTTTATGCTGTCCTCCCCCATGTGTCAGTAATAGTACAATGTTTCCCTGTGAAATGTATAAGCTACCATAAAATAAAAATAGTCTGGCAGATTGCAATTATCTCAAAACTGGAATTAATGCAAGTACACTGGAGTAAACTGACGTTCCACTCGTGTAGCAGGAAAACATGACAAGTCAAGCTGTGCTTTCATTATACGAATGTTCCTGATATTCTAGTAGGCAGTAGAAGATTTGCATTGTGTTATTTGCAGTGTATCTTTGATCTGTTTGTTGTGTTAAACTTCGTACAGTTTATTTTATTTTTAGTCGGAGATGTGCCATTTCCTTTTCAGGACACTTCCAAGCGTTCTGCTCCTTCATAGAGGCAATAAACACAGACTTCATAGTTATTCAGCCTCTTTTTGTGTTGTTTTACTTCTTTTTGTAGTCCATTTGTGTCTCTTTTTAGCAGTTTTATGTTTCTTTGTGGTAACTTTTGGTCTCCTCCAGTTCGGTTCGTGTCTCTTTGAGTGACATACTGTAGCTGAAGGCCTGAGGGGTGCCTTGGCCTGTTCCCAATAGGTCCATTCGGTAATCCCTCCATGCTGCCGGGGAGACACAGCAGGCACCAAACCCCGAACTCGTCCCGGTGTACCTGAGCAAGGACAGCCCCATCAATCTAACATGCCTCCCAGCTGCATGTCTATGAGTCCTGTGTGTTTGTGGCCCTTTGTATGTGTGTGTGTGTTGGAATAACATGGTGTGACTTGGATATTTTAACAATAAGGTGATTTTGATTTCCAAAATAAATACATGTTTACATCTGCCTCTTCATTTCTCATCATCTCCATCTTTGTCTGCAGCCTTAAATTGAAAAAAGTGTCCTATACAAAGTACATTCATGTTCAATTCAAAGGAGTCGGCCTGCAGTGCGTATTGGGGGAATGTGTTTCTGGCATAATGAAATTGTCATGAAGTTCAAATTAAATCCTAATGCAACTATAACTTAATTACATCTCTAATAGATTTTAAGCACACATCAGTGTAGCAGACATCTCTCTGACTGTACAGGGAGTTGATTCTGTAAATGACATTACATTATACATTATCATCTGCTCAGACCCGGCCAGGCAAGACATTTTAATCAAAGTAAATCAGAAACATGAACAAGTCAAGGGTATGTGTTTGTATTTGTTGATACAGAATGGACAGAAAACCTCTTCAGAAACGTACAGCAGCTCAGAATTGAAGATAAAAATGACTTTACATAAGCTCATTCTTCTCAGTGGAGATGTAAATGAAAAGGGCCTTTGATTCGTCAAAGCAAACACACACAGCATCCTCTCTAATACACACACCGTCTCATCACCGTTTAAGTAAATGAACAGCAAATGAAGGTCTCTTTCACTCCGGTAATGGCTTGTGCCAGAGCTGAACAGCATCCAGACAATGATTTAGCACAGAGTTAAAGGTAAAATGATGATATATTTTTAATTAAAACATGTAGTTTGAATGTGCCAACAAAATTAAACGAAAAGATTCAACCACTTAGACTTTGTCTTTCTCTGAGCTACCAGTAGACTGAGATTTTCCTCCTTTATGAGAATAATTTGTCCACACAAGCAGTGAGTAAGAAAAATCTGTCCAAATGAAAAAGCAACAACACAGTTTAAGCACTGTCAAACTAATAGGCAGTAATATAACCCTAACACTAAAACCATGTTGTACAATCACACAATTAAAAAACAGAAAATTAAGATGTTGGCCAATCAGAAGCCTGGAGATTTTAGCCCTTTCAAATTACTGGAAGGCACATTGATCCAACTGGAGCACATCATGACATCATGAAATTGCAAGTAAGATGTGTTATATATATATATATATATATGTAAAACACACTCACACACAGCTATTTGTTTAGAGTAAAAGCTCAGGAAATGACCATGTGTTTACACATAGATATTTTATTTCATTATTGAATCTACCTCACTTACAGTGCAGATCAGAGAAACCAGGTTTGTGTGGTCATGTGTGACGCAGGTTCCTGTTGGAGATGTACTAACTACATGCTGGGGCAGGACATGCTGCCAGAATTATAACTCAGCTGACCTGGAAAAGACTGCTGCTGCTGCTGCTCTCCTCTGTAAAGTATTCTTCCAATTACTCATCTCAAACAGCATTTAACTTCCAGAAAAAATATTCAAATAATAGTTTAACGAAAACCCAACCACACATGTGACTCATACTTTCCTCCTCCTTCTTTTCAATATTTCTGATGAAACATATTCAGTGTTTTTATTATGTCCCACTTTGTTTACTGAAATTGGTGATTGCTAATTCAAATGAAAACTGCTACGTCAGCTTTAAAAATGTTTCTCGCACGAGAATCTCTCCATTTACAGCACAAATAAAATGGGGTTCAACATCCAGTGTAGTGGTTTTCATTACCGGTATCAAAATGTAAATGGAATTCAATTTCATCAACGAGATAATGCGCTGGAGTAAGGGCAGTTAATCTTTGAATAATTGACAAAAAAATACTAACACACACACACACACACACAAACACACACACACAGTCTCTCACACACACCTGCCTTTAGATTCCCGGCAGTAAAAGCCATGAATAATGGATCTTAGTTTTCCCTGGCCTGAGGGAGAAGCTTTTAAACATAATTTGTTGCTTTAATTTATTTACACAACCTGGCAACCCTGGCCCTCAGGCTAGGTGCATTACACACAACTGAACCACCTCGGGAGAGGGACGGCACATGCACACATGTTCACACACATACACATGAGAAAGTGCATATGACACACACATCTGCACCAGGTATGACATATTCTTGCATGTTTTTTATGCAAATTCCATCTCAGAGACAATCTGTCCGTTTCACACGTTCACAAAGAAGCATGTTAGTGTTAAATGTTTTATACTAATGGTGCAGAGATGACAGGTGTCACCGTTAGCCCGCTAGCATCCCCTCAAAACTATTCATCTCAGGTGGCTCACTGGTAGAGCGCTTACCACTGAGGCTGAGTCCTGGTCACAGTGGACCTGGGTTCACAGCAGCCGCTTTGCTGCATATCTTCCCGTCACCATGAAGCATGAAAACGCCCACCCAACAAATATATCTCCAAGTAGTATGCATTTCATACGTTCATTTAAAAAAAGAGGTGGAAAACCATAGAGCTGGTTCGTAATTGGGCACCGGTGTGATTTTAATTAGGATGCTAATTTTGGCTAGTGGAAAACA
>CAFUXE010000239.1:358001-370594 GCA_903364295.1 Serranus cabrilla
TAGAGCGCTTACCACTGAGGCTGAGTCCTGGTCACAGTGGACCTGGGTTAGCAGCAGCCGCTTTGCTGCATATCTTCCCTTCTGTCACCATAAAGCATGAAAACGCCCACCCAAAAAATATATCTCCAAGTAGTATGCATTTCATACGTTCATTTAAAAAAAAGAGTGGAAAACCATAGAACTGGTTCGTAATTGGGCACCGGTGTGATTTTAATTGGGATGCTAATTTTGGCTAGTGAAAAACAGGCTTAAAACAAAATGTACTTATCGGAAAAAAGGAACAGGCAACTCTCACCAACTGATGATGAAAGATGAAAGCACACTTAGCACTCCAAAACAACTTTACAGCTATTTAAATGTACACAATGGCAATGAATCGGACATCTTTTTGCAAACAGTGGAGTCTCCCCCTGCTGGCCACAACAAAGAAGGCTTCACTTTTCAGAGGTGGAAGCTACATCCACTTCTTTTATACAGTCAGTGCTTGTTCCTTTCAACAGCAAAAGTCTGGTAACATTACATGTTGAAAACTAACACACACACACACATATATATATACATACAGAAATGCTCAAGTATGACTTAATCAGAGGATGAGAACCAGCACTGACTACAAGATCAAACAAGCTGATGAAACTTCTACTAAGAGCCATTTGAGTTATGTATGTGTAGCATGTAGCATAGGTTTTGGCATTTTGGCAAAATGTAGTTTGCCAGCTGTCACTTAAGAAGTGTCAGTATTTGTCAGTAACTGGAACATTGTATCCGGAACGACAGCTGCCCTTGTATTTTTCTACTTAAAGTGTCAGTGTAAGATAAATGTATTTTGACAATATCGAATATGTTCAATGTTTTATAATAACTGTGCAAAAATGGATAACATTTGTCAAAACCTGCCACAAAAAACAAAAAAAAAACACATATGGAGCGCTGTCTGTGACAGGATTACACTTGGCAGGTGAAGAAAGAGCAAACTGTGATGGAAGCTGCACTAATGATCCAAAAACTAGCAGCATACTTCCTCCTCTTCTTCCTCTGGGTTGCCAGATTTAGTTGTTAACCCCTCCCCCGTGCCGACAAGATGAGACATCAGCAGCTGTGGAGGGCTGGCTGGGACGCCAGGTCCAAATTGTCATTACAGCAGTGTAACATGTGGCAGAGGCTGCCAACCTCTGCTCAGAATCAGTTTCACGTATAAGGAAATTTGTGTGTGTGTATGTGTGTGTGTCATCACTGAACTCTGTGAACTCTCGAATAGTCACAGAATAACAAGGTAAAGAATCAACACTTGCCTTGTATAATATCTTATATGTGATTATTCATGATTTATGTACATAAAATAACGATTTCACAAATCATAAAACCTACATATCTCTAGTTATGTTTTGATTTGAGACAGCACCCTTTTTAATATCTCATATCTTCCATCCCAGCCCTCCTATAAATCCGAAACAGATTTCAGGATCAGCAGTGCCACCAACCTTTGATTACACTCCCCCCATGATGAGTCCCATGTTGCCAGAAGTCCAGAGTGTGTTTACAGACGGTGTTTACAGCACTCGCCCATGTCGCCCCTGATCCCGCTGAGTACTAATCATAATCACAATAAGCTGTTGACTATACATGCATCTTCAGATCCCCTCAACTAATGATTCTTGAAACCGTAATATTAGACAGAAATCAAACACTAAGCACAAGAGCAAACATTTGACTGGATTATGATTCTGCAGGAGTGTGTTACTGCTGCTCCTGTTCGCTCAGTGCCAATCAAAACCTGCATACGGCCTTAATCAGAGTTCAATTTTAATATTATTATGAAGTCTGAATGGAGTCCTCACTGTGACACAAAGCTAACAGATACCTGTGATTAGGCTTTTATCTGCCATCTCAGGGGAATAGAGCTGTAACTAGTCAAATGAGCACCTTCAGTGATCTAATTGTGAATTGTAAAAGGAGAGGTTATGATTAGTGGCTTAGTTCTAAAAGTTCTCAAAGATTTTCTTGAGAGGCTACAGCATCCGGCATTTATATGGAAGTCTGATAGCACTGATAAACAGCAGCAGGAAAGGTTGTAAGTCACCCATTCTTGCCAGGAGTTTGATGAGAAACAAATGTCTCATGTCTGAAACAGAGACGTATCAATGCATAAATGTATTCTCTAAAAAGTCAAACAATTTCTGCAAAGGGAAAGAATTGTTTATCCATGTCAATGTTTTGAGGAAGTCTCATCCCCCAAAAAATATATAATATGTTGTGTTTCCATCAACAAATTTCTATACGCATTTTGAAGATTTGCATGACAAAAGCTTGATAGGAACACAAAAATGTGATAAAAATAGTTAATGCGCTAAACAGGGGAAGGAAACCTTCTTTCAAATATGTTCTGATCTACTGAACATTTATCTCATATTACTGATCAGCTGTTTCCGCTCATAAGAACAATTCTAAGTTGCCTGAATTAATCCAATTCCTGGAGGTTTTCAACATTTTCACTTGTGGGTGAAAAAAAATGGTCCAATTAGAAACCTCTTCTTTTTCTTTTCTTTTTTTGTCTCTTGCACAATCTCTACTTCTTCTACTGTTTACTGACGGATTAGCCAACAGCAAAACATTACACTGCCACCTTCTAACCCAAGTGAGTTTGTGCAGCCTTGTTTATTCTCTCTAAACCAGCTGTTGTAAACTGGTTGTTTCCACGTCGAAGTTGAAACTCTGCTTCAACTTCAACATGGAAACGCAGCTTATGACCCTGTATGTTATTTGTACAGCAGCTTATTGTGACCCAAATTTATATTTTTGTGCCCTCTAGTGGCCATAGTAGTCATGAAGATTACGATTTGTTTTTGCACATAAATACTGAAACATAAAGTAGTTCATTTGAATAGGCAGAAGCAAAAAGGTCCATTTACAGAAGCTAACAGATATGGATGAAAACAAACTACCTTACTTCCTAAAGTTACTTCAGTTTATTTTACATTTTAACCATCTTTTTTTAAGACTAACCAAGTACTTTCCCCCCCTAACTCTAACCAAGCAGTTCTGTTGCCAAAATCTAACAAAACTGCAACAGTTTCACATTCTGGTACAAGTTGTTGATCTCCTACAACCGGTACGTACGTTAATTTAGGAAACACTCCTGTGGGTCCTGTTTCAGGGTAGGAACAAATTACCTATGTGGTTGTTTGGTTTAGAGGACCTATTGTGCTGAAGAGGTGATGTGAGGTAACCCAGAGGATACTATTATTAGGGGGGACAGAGCTTCTGCTAATGAGTGCATTCATGTGTGTGTAGGTGAATGTGTGTGAGAAAGGGTTATTTATTCCACCACAACTAACAGCTTTCTAGTATAAACACATCGCATCATAGGAACACATTGAATATAACTCTGAATAACTGAATAAAATGAGCTAAAGTGAGTAATACTCAATATAAAATACTTTTTTATATGTTTCTGTCATTTTCATTTCAAGGAACTGGCGTTGCTTTAGTAGTATCATATTTCCAGCATTCTTGTAGTTGATTGAAATATTCCTGCCAACTATCTTTGTGCTGTATCAATAGTTTGGGGATTCATTCAAATCTTCTCCCAGCTGTATTTAATGTAGTGGTTCAATCTTTAAAAAAAAAGTGCAACAAAGCCTCGCGCAGCACTGTGTTCCAGAAATGAAATAATAAGACAGATATTGTCAAACTCTTTAGCATGAAACACACAAACAAATTCAATCAGCTCCCCATACAACTCCTTGCAGCCCAGTGTTTGTCTGCGAAATGAGAAGGATATTAAATTTGCTGGTGAGGTTTGTCAACCTGAGAGCGCTTTCTTCTGTCAGCGCGGCTGCGAAAGGTAATCTGTTTCTCCACGCTGCTGTCGTGATCAAAGGGATCGCACTCCCATGACTATCACACACAACAACCCACACAGACACAACACGGATACACCCCGACACGTGAGCACACACTGCATTCACATGGACTTCCAGTTGCACAAACACTGCGACTTACAATCGTGCACACAAAGCAAATCTGACCACCGCTTGATGTTGTGGGTTTTCTTTAAGAAGCTTGTCTCGTGCTGTGAAGATGGCAGAGTGGGAACGGACCCACATACACTTGAACACACTGTCATGCACCAATACTCAAAGCAGCTGCACAGCAGACTCCCAACAAGGGAGTAAATGATCAGTTGAAGCTCCCACACCGTTTGAGACTGCATAGAGAGATTCATTTTTTAACATTCCCTGATTGTTTTCCATCTAAAACAGTGCTATAAGACATTTAGTGTGCGCCACATGACGACTTGCAACTCTAATGCTGTGTTTAATTTTCTTTTACTTGAAATAAATGAAGATGTGGCTCCTGCTGTGGCTCCAATATGGTTTCAGAATGCATGCAGCTGACAGCCTGAAAAACTCAGTATTTCCACAAATGCTGGATTTTTTTGTTGAAGGCAGTTGGATTTTATTCACCAGAGAGGCATTTCAACGATCTGAAGGCGGCAGCGAAGCCATAAAAAATGAGTCAAAGGTAGAAAGTGGTTGTATTTTGGTGGTTGGGATACCAGCGCCGAGGCTGGTATTTGTTCTAAAGACATACTGTACACAGTTTATACCACGTAGATGTGCTGCTGCAGGTTTGCAGTCCACACCATCCACACTATCAGACCCCCACCTCCTCCCTCGCAAGGGACTCTACCCAACCCTCCTTTCATGCTTTAGTCATCCCGCCTGGGCTGCTGCAACATCCCTCCTGGCTCGACTCCCAAAGCACTCTTTAGCCCTTACATCCATCTCCAACACACACACACACGCACGCACGTCCCGCAGTCCCTGCACTGGCTTCACAAGGCTGTTTGCTTCGAATACAAAACTCCATTGCTCAAACCTCCAGGCCACAGTCTAGTAGCGCACGTCGGCCTGTGATCTGCATTCTGTCGTTAGCTGCCACTTAGCTTGACTCTCCCTGCGGCAGGCTGGTTATCGCTCACCCTCCTCCCCCCCTCCTCCTCCTCCTCCTCTTCCTCCTCTTCCTCTCTTAAAGGTGGAATAACTTTGCTCCAGAGTCACTCCCTGTTTTCCATCATAACCCAAAAACCTGTCTTCAATACGTACATCACATCACCTCTGACTTATTTCCCCACATATAAAATATGTAAATTCCCCTCCTGATTCGCTCTCATGTTTTACACACCTGTATTTGGACGAGGGGATTGTGCACTGACAGGAAAAGACATTTAACTCTTCTTTCTTTCCGGATGACTTCAATCAAGAGAAAGAAAAGAGTGTTTCTTTTGACTCCTCTTGAGAGCAGGTGAGGGAGTGCCGCGGGGCGAGCGAGCACCAAAGGAAATGAGGGAAATTATGAGAAAGAGCCACACTGAGACAGAAGAGGGAGTAAGTATGATAAATACTCTCAGCGGAGCTGCAGACTGAATAGTTTGATGTTTCCTTTCCCACCAACCAGGTGCAGAGGTAGTTCATTTAGAAGTGTAGCAGCTAAGCTCAGCTTATAATTGGTAATAATTGATGCGCTCATCTTAGCACCGCTTCTGAGTCAAACTTCTGCTTCTTGTTTTTGATGGATTTTTAAGTTTGAGAATCTATAAACTCTGTCCAGAAATCTCAATAGTACCAAATTCACCAAGAAAACAAAACAGTGTTCACAATAGAGTGCAGAGATGCTCAAAGAAAAATGTATATATGTTTTAAAACTTTACCAAAAGTTTAGTAGTATTACTACTTTCAGTGGTTGTTAGTGTTTTTAATATTATTATTATAAAAACTGTAATCATATTCGATTCAAGTAACTAAAGTAAGACAATGCCACTATATCCTAAATTACCAGCTCACCAAGAGAGAGCATTCATTCCCTTACCTCTACTCTGTCCTATAAATATGCAGTATGACCAATACGGGATAACCCAAAATATCAGTACTCAGTATGCATACATTAGTACCCACAGGCAACGTACCACTTTACTTCCCTGCACGACATCAACGGACTCTAAACTCAGCTCAGTTAAAGAAGCACAAGATGATTCAATCACTGATGATATCCCAAACTTAAAAACCTGATCCCAGATGTAGTGGACTGCATTCTCTTTAGTCAGATATATATATAAAATGACATGAATATAAAGTATAACACGTGTGAAAAACACCAAAATCCATAAATGAGAAAACATTAAGATGGTTTTATCATATGATGTCTAAACATATGACTTATTTCTTAACAAACAGAAATATATACAGTACTACAAAGCTACAGATCAGTACTGAAAACAACAAAGATGGAGCACATCAGAAAGTTTCAATGCATGTATCAAACACTAGTCTTATTAAAGCTAATGACTCATTATACACCACAAATACACTAAAGTGCTCAAAGCTACCAGCAGACCTGCACAGACTCATTCATCTCACACAGATCAACAGCTGACGACATGATTCGGAGCTCTGCAGACTCACTGTAACATCAGCAACAACAGCTGTAGTGTTCGGCTGAACCAGGCGCAGCACATAGTAACACCAACCACTGCAAAAACACGGAACTATTTACCTTCAGATCCAGCGGCCAGGACCAGAATTATGTTACACAACGCACGATTTGAAGGAGACGCCGCGTAACGCCATGAAAATAAATCAAACGTGGTAATGAATCACATAAAACTCACCATATAAACGTCACCGACCTGTGGCTGCAGCGTGCCGGGCTGCACGTTAGCAAACGGAGGTCACGTCACATGATGACCTTTCACCTACTGCAGGCAGGTGACAGCTACCTGACAGCAGCCAGGTTATTTTATTTATAGCTTAAATATGAATAATACCATAATGCTAAGTGCATGCCTTTACCAGAGTAAAGATGAATAAAACAAAATATGTCTTGATAAAAGGACGCTGATATCCTACACCCTTATATCAAAATACCAATTTTGTGTCTTGATGTCGCTCCTTCATGAAGAAAATAAAAATCACAAACATTCAAGCAATTAATGATTAAAATGAAACTAATGTTTTGTTTTATGTGAGCTAATTTGAGGAATCAGTCAGATACCCACTAACACGCCATAACTTAGTTTTTACAAGCTGACAAACTGAAAAACTGAACTTTTAAGAGGTCAAGTGGATACAGACGAACACAGATAAAAACATCAGCAGTTACAATGGGGAAAACTGTGCGATCCTGAAACTCAGTATATTTAACACTGACTTATTTATGCAGTGCAATTTATAACTAAGTCATTTCCAAAGTCAATATTAGGCTAACATTACATGTCTGTATGTTAAGCTAAAGCATTAGTAGAATGTAGATAATTCAGAAAACTTTGCGGTATTAATTGCCTTAGCTTGCTGACATATATCTAACATTAGCGTGCTAACAACAATTGAACATGAATTGAAATGATTTAAATGAGAACATGGGGCTTCTGACTTGCCAGTTCAAATGATACAAACCGTTATAACTCCTGACGTCAGCATGTTAGCTTTGTCATTGAGACCAAGTTAGCATGCTGATGTTAGCATTCAGCTCAACAATCGAATAATTAAACTTAATTAAAAAGTGTTGCTGTATGGCGAGTTACCCTGTGAACTGATGACGACAGGAAAAAAAGAAATTGAAACAGGCCACTAATGTTTCTCTACTGTTGCCTTATCCGCCTCCCCCTTCAGCCCCGACTCAGGCAGCGAGGGGAGGGGGCTGCTATTTAATCAAAAAAAGTGTCACATTAATTCAGACAAATTCAAGCAATCTAGTTTTCTAATAAAGCTGTCATATTTGCATCCGGTGACTTACACTCACCATCGTTTTAGATTAATTCCCGTCACAACCTTTTGATTTATGAATGCATAATAACTGAGGGCAATGTCTGTGACTGTGAGCAAGAGTGTGTTTGTGTGTGTGTGTGTGTGTGTGTGTGTGTGTGGGTCTACAAAGCCCTGACTTTTAATCTAACATGTTGCTTGTGCCTCGATGAGAGAAAATCACATTTTGCGATAATTGAGCATGTTAAGAGGGAAAGATGAGACTCCTGGTGTGAGAGAGCGTGAGTTGCATCATCGGCTCTCTGTTTTACAGAAGCGTCTCATCTCTCCTTATCTCACTGTCGTTTATATCAAAGGACCAAACACATAAGAATGTCTTCTCCACTTGACTTTGTCTTTCCATTCCTTGAGTAAAACATCCAAAGGTCAACATCTGCTCTTTCCAGCACGGACTCACAGGGCGAGGCTTATTGTCTGTAACTGTTGCTTTATAGTATCTTGTCATTCACATTTTGATTATGTTTGTGTTCCATACCTACAGGATGTCCATAAAGTCTATTTATAATTTAAAAAAATCTATATTACAAAGGCAATTGACGAGATATCTTCATCAGATTTGTTGTTTGTACTCAGTGGTCATCAAAGTTTTTAATTCGATGGCATTCGTGTATTTTTGGTACCCTGTTGATGAAATCGGTGGTAAATGAACCCCTATGTATGTGTTTATTAAATAAGGCTAAAAAACTTATACCTGCTCCTCATTTTTGTCAGAATTTCCACAAATTCGTCTGTTCATTTGCTTTTGTAATTTCACAAGTTGTAAAAAGACTTTATGGACACCCTGTACTATTAACTAATAGTAACCATCAGATCATGCCTCATTTGCATATTTAACCACAACATCTTAATAAATTGAAGTAAAAAAAAAACGTTTTACGTCAGTACTCAGCTGGGTAAGATTCATGGTGATATTTATTAATATATATTCTGTTGTTCTTACATCCACCAAACTTTCCAGATTCATTCCTATCTATATTCTGAAGGTCTTTACAGAGTGTTTGTTCCTATATTATTCATTGCCTGATTGATAGAACATTATATTCCCAAAAACATGGCCAAAAAGTTTATGAGTTATGGAGTGATAAAGTGGACATATAAAAAAAAACCTTTATTTGACTGGAATATGTCAACAAAATAATACAAGAATTTTGAATCTGACTTTGTCTAACGTTCAGTTTTCTGTTCTGGAAATATATGCAAAGTATAAAATAAGGCATTGTTTGTCTACTGTATTTAGAAAACTTTTAATACATAAAAAAATGAATTACCTAGGGAAGTGTAATGCTGATATACTGTATATTAGTTGAAATGTTTACCCTATTGACTTATAGTGTCTCCACTGTTTTGCTGTCTGGCAACTGGATTCCACCTGCCTGGAGGGATTTTATAATTGAGTATTTATTTGTCTTCTCCACTTTGTCATCTCAGGTAAATTTGCCAAAAGACTGTATCTGGGTCTACCATGGGAAACCACCAACACCTGTTACATTATGTGCTGCTAAACTGCTCATTTTACTTCACTGCAGTTGAGTAAAGTAGCTGAAGTGCACACAAGGGGCTCCACAATGTATATAATCTTGTTATCATGACTCAATCCAAACTAAACAAGAGTCTGATACCTCTGATCATACTGTCGGATTCTAAGCTCATCCACAAACATTTCTGTCAGTGTCAATTTGCTTTCTATTTACTTTTGTGTTCCAGCATCCAAAATCAACTCCGTGCAGTCGAGTCGATGATGCAGGCAGAGGATGTGATATTAACTGAGCAAACAACAAGTCATCCAAAACTGTTTTTGCCAGCAGATTTACTCTCAGATGTACATCGCTGTTTATGCCATGAACCCCTCGAGATTAAAGGCAGGTTTGACCGAATTTGGGTCTTGACAATATTTCAGTCACTGAGCAGTGAAATCATGAATGGACTACTGCACGGTGCCAGGGGCCAAAAGAGTCCGGGCCGCCCTGGCCTTCATCTATGAAATGTCATTTGAAGAGACAAATACCAACCAAGAAGAGACTCAAAATGACCACAAAGAAACATAAAACCCCTTAAAGACACACAAAAGTGACAAAAACAATGAAGAGATGCAAAACAGCTGCAAAGAGACACAAAGAGACTAACAAAAACCATCAAAGGTGCAAAAAAACAAACCAAATTTTGTCGAAAATTGGGATTGTGTAGTAGTGGATATTTAGGGGGAGATAGCAGGTCAAAAGTTGATGCCAGTTGAGGTGTACACCTGAAGCTGGGGAACTGAAGATACATTTGAGATGCAGCTCAGCACTGTGTGTCAAGTTTCTCTGGTTATCTCTTATAGAAATGGCTTAATTCATCAATTAATTAAACATATTAAGGTGTATAATGTTAGAGCATTAATATATGGTTTTCTGAAGGTTTTCTCAGTTATGCCCCAATGGATTCCTCAGATCTTCTAGTTTCATGTGATATCAGTATCTGCTCCAAATCCGTGAACAGGACTCTATATTTATATCATCTTGCATCCTCAGAGTTGGTTCTAACTGTTTTTACTAATGATTTTCTTACCCATTCAACAAAACTGCAAAGTTAATTATGTTCAGAGGGAAACTTATTTTCTCAGAAATGATGTTTTCTTTTGACATATCACTAATACGGTTCTGAGGAAAGTCTGTACGTCCATGTAGGGAAGAGGTTGAGAGGGACGGATGGGTCAAACGAGGACAGGACTTTAACTAAGGGGACCTCTGCTCATGTCACTTGTGAAGTCAATGCTGAAAAGCACTTGGTAACTTGCGTTTGTGAAAGTGTTCCTATTATTAAAAATCTTGAAATATTCCCCCTCTCACTATTGATTTGTAACTGCTTGATATTTTGCTCTGCATGCTTTTATTGTGAAGCGCTTTTGTTTTTAAAAGTGCTCCATAAATAAATCTCTAGCTTCTTACGCAGAACATGTTTGATGTAATCTTGATAGTCGTAAATGAGATCAGCGAGTAGGACCGAGACATCTGTTTGTGTTAACTGTTGGCTCCGTACGTAAATCTGCTGATGCACTGCAGAGCTGGCAGGATCTGAAAGTCAGGCTGGAGGCCAAATCATCTCCTCAAACTTCTCTATTAACATTTTCTCAATCAAGCAGATGGACCCCTGATATCTGATTACCATCTTCTGGCTGATGGTCGTCACGGCTTGTAAAAAAACAACCAACTCTGAACCAACGCTTATATGTAAGTTTATATAAAAAAATGTATTTATTAAAGACTGGAAATATCAAAACACTTGAGCTGTACACATTGGAAATAAATCTTTAATCCTTCTCTTTACATGTCTGTGTTGTGTTCAAAGACTCCACTGAGGAGGCTTCAAAAGACTGAATCTCATATCACAACCATCTCCGTCTTTAAGCTGCTGAACGAGCAGTCACATATTTTCTCTCTCAAACAGACTTTGCATGTCATCACACAGAGAGCGCTATGTTATGCAGTCAGATCCGCACAAAACTGTCTTTTATTCCCTCTTCATACATGAAGGAGACGAAGCAGAGCCACCAGGAGCTGTCTCGCCCCCTGCAGAAAGACACACATCAGAAGAAAACACTTCACCTGCTGTCAGTGTCTGCCAGCAGCTTCCAACACACGCAGACAAACTGGTGAATGGCACTGGACACAACGGACAAACACACATCACTTTTCCTTATTTTTGAGCTTATCTGAGGGGAGAACATCATGTGAAGCTAAACTGAACAAAAGCCCAGAGTTTCTGGTGGAACCACAGCTGTCCAAAGCTGTAGACAAACAAATGAGAAACCCATAAATACACACAGCAGCCTTGTTATGGTCGCAGTTTTAAACACATTGTTAATGTTTGGTTCAGTTTAGGAAACAAAAATCAATTAAATATAAATTAAGTAGCCTATGTTACCTAGAAGAAGTTTTCAGATCCTTTACTTAAGTAAAAGTATTAATACCACACTGCTCCACTACAAGTTAAAGTACAGCATCATCAAAATGTACTTAAAGTATCAAAAGTAAAAGTACTCATCATGCAGAATGGACCCACACAGACTGTTTTATATATTCTAAATATATTAGATTATTATTATTGATGCATTTACATAGGCAGCGTTTTCATTTTCTCAAGGTAGGGCTCACTTGACCTACTTTATATAGTGTTATGAGTTTTAATTTAAACAAAATGTCTGATCACTTTAAATTGATCATGTTTTCTATGTTCAATTTTGACCTGAAAAGTAACTAAAGCTGTCAGCTAAATGTAGTGGAGTAAAAAGTACAACATTTGCCTCATTATGTAGTGGAGTAGAAGTGAAGAGTTACATAAAAATGGAAATAATCAAGTAAAGTACAGTACTTAGTTACATTCCACCACTGCACCGAAGTAATGAAACAATATGTTGTATGATAATATGAGAAATGTTAAACTATTGTACAGAGGCTTATTTTAGCAGAAAATAATCATACATGACTCTTTACCATGAGCAAATATCACCCTCTTTAACCTTTTAAAAGCAGCATCAAGTTTCATGAGTATTTGATCAGCGCAAATGAATTCCCTGATTTTTGTCTTCGTTTTATTCCAGATTATATGTTGCTGCTGATGTAATTATACGTCCATACTTAACAGAGAGGATCATTTTAAAAAATGTTTACATATGTAACTCGTGTGATACTGACTCCCATGTTCGAGCAGGCAGGTGCAGGTGTTGCAGTGTGGTGGTAAAAGCTGTACAGTGCTGCCCCCTGCTGGTGTCACTGTAAACATGAACATGCT
>CAFUXE010000239.1:372604-399067 GCA_903364295.1 Serranus cabrilla
CAATGGGGTCTTGGTTGATTACCTCCGTTTCCTGAAGGACTTGAAGATTCAAATGTATGATGTCCAGAGTTTCTTTGATGCTCACATCAGTTTACTTGAAGGATACCGCACGGGTCAGCCTAACCCGGGACCTGCCCCCCCTGGTTCTGTGGAGGACTGCAGAGGAAAACCAGGTGAAACTGGTTGTCATGAGTAGATTTGCTTTGAGGTTGCATTATAACTGAAAGTGAAAGTTGAAATCTGTAAGACTTGGAGTCACTAAGTGCGCTTATATGCCATTTCATGTGCCTTGCCAGGTAAAGGTTCCTCCAACAACACTCAAAGTGAAGGCTATGGAGCAAAAAGTAAATCTAACTTTCTTCCTACTTACACTATCATTACATACAAGATTTTCTTATGTTACGAGCAGCATTTATGCATGTGTTTCAGTTTGGTGGGTCATGCAGTACTACAAGAATGCACATTATAAATCTGTTTCTGATTTGTTTTAATAGCATTATGTATTGAAGTGACAGTTCACCTCAACAACTCAAAAGGTGCATATTTTTCCTCTTACATGTAGTGCAATATTCATAATTCCAGTATCACATAGTTACTCAGAATAATCCATGGACCTTGTTGTGAGCAGTTTCATGCAGGAACTATTTTCTTACCAACATGAAAGTAAGTGAACTGTACCTTTAGTGCATAAGAAACCTCATCGTCATCACAAGGAAATTTAAACTCAGGCAATTTGAGAGTCAGTTATCGAGTCCAACTGATATATAGGTTGATACTGTAAAACAATGCATGTATAATGTCAAACTATGGAAAATATCTTGAATAAAATCATTTTTTTTAACAAGTAGCCTTCTCAGTTCCTCTGCAGAGTCATATCACACATCAATGTTTTATTCCAACTCAAAAATTCCACCATATCAGCTGCCTTATCGGTTACAATTTTCCATCTAAAAATCCCAAAACATCTGGGCTCACTTAGTTGCTGCACTTTGCAGAAGAAGGCTGTTGGATGCAGTCACAATCCCTGAAAGAAACTTGTTTCTGTGGCATTCTGGCTGCTGGGTTAACATTGGTCCACCCTCCTACATATACTGTAGGTGTGGTAAGGACTTATATAATATTTGTCTCTGTGTCATTATACCTAACAGGGTCTCGGCAAGGTGAAAGTACCCCAACCTCCTCTGGTCCACTTGAGTCTTGGAGTGGCCAAACTGATGGCCGTCCACAAGAACAAGGTGGATCCTCCACATTCTGTGCGTGTTTAATAAGTAGTATACTTCACAAAATGAAGATCTCCCTTATTTTTCATTTATAATTATGTATTGTAATATTTAATAATAATGTATGTCATTTCATATTACAGACCAGTATCCAGATACAGGTGCCAGTGGTCATTCTCGCCGCCAAAAGCAATTAAAAGGTAAACTGAACTCTCTTTCTTTTCATATGTAATATTTTCTCATATTGATGTCTGTCCACATTATTGACCTTTATTTGGATGAGTGCTGCAACTGTCTGCCTGAATCTGGTGTCACACACATGTACAGTACCAGTCAATGGTTTTTCTTTATTTTTCTTATTTTCAGAAGACATCACAACTATGAAATAACACTTATGGAATTATGTAGTAAAAAAGAATATGTTTTAAAGTTAATACATGCACCTTGTTAAGAGTTAATTTGTGAAAGCCTACAAGTGTATGATGGGTAATAATATCTGACTTTGTAACTTTATACATAGGCTATTTGAAATCAGATTCCAAATTTTATGGGATTTTTGTCAAATAGAGAAAATACAGAATCTGGCTGATAATTCTGTGTTTCTCATTAGATGAACCCTTCACCTTATTGTGTCTTTCTGAAGGTGAGTGTATAATAACCAGACACTGCAGTTAAAAGTTTTATTATTGTCCTTTTGAGAGCCTCTTGGATATATTAGCATGGCATTATAAGTGGCAATATTAACCTCTATTTCAGTGTGATGATAGTGGGATGTGAGACAAAAAATGAACATGATTAAATAAAAACATTTTTTTCCTCAGATTTTTAGAAACTATAGGGCAAGAACATTTGAAAGATAATTTTAATTTACTGTTAGTTTTTTTGGTAAATGTATAAATCCATGTCATTTGCACAACCATTTTTCTCTCTATAGTTGCATTGCTGTACCAGGTGGTTGTTGCCGGTCAAACCTTTGGTGCACATGTACAGCTGATGGACAAAGTGAAGGAATCAGTCAAGGATTTGGTTATGCTTTCTGAAGGCAGTCAAGATCCCAAGGTCACTTTTGTCTTCTGCCCCATCAGTTCACGTATTGCGTCAGATGTTGACGCGGCCATGAACGATGTGAAAGGTAAGGGCAGGGCTTTTCAGCCTCTTCATACAAGAATTGAAATAGAATATAAATTGTATGCAATTTGCAGTTTTTTAAATCTGTAATTGTTTATTTGTGAATACTTAATTACAAGGGTATTTCTGGGTTATATAAGCAAAGCTACAGTTGTCCATTCTAACTATCCCTTCTCTCTTTCTGTCTTTAGATGATAAACCTGTCATTCTGGTGTTGATGCACCACTCTCATGGGGTCAAGCACACAACCTCACTGAGAACATGGGGTGAGGATAGTAGAGTTGCCTTGCATGTCAATGTTTTCTACCACGAGACAGTGCGTGGATTGTTGAAGTGTGACGAAAATAATGCTGCTGTCTCTGAGATTAGAAGAGAACTAGTGGAGCGCTTCTGTCAGACAAGTTACAATACCAGTGGAAATGGGGTGGGTGTAGGTGCTGAAGGTGGTAAGGACAAGAGCTCTGATACTGGGGGTTTCAGGCAATGTTTTAATAAGTTGACAGGGAGGTAGAGCTGGTAGTGTTGGTGGTGGTCTGATGATATTACAGCAGCACAATTGATTGAGCTGCACCATTTACTGATTGCCAAATCAATATTTTAGCCTCCTAGGTGTATTAAGATCAGCTACTGAACATCATGTAATTTGTGCTTTGATGTTTTTTGATGCAATCATTTTTGAGCTGCCATTGACCATCAGACTTTTCAGAGTTTTGGTTTAAGTTAACGCAATATGTAACCTTTGAATAATAAAAGAGAATTCCTGTAATTGGACAACAAAGGAATTAATAACATGAAGAATTGCCTGTGTGTATTTATTCAGTACAGATAATAAGCAACTAATGATAAAAATAAATATAAAGATTTTTTTGCTTTAAAGCTTGAATGTGCTGTGTGGTTTTTTTTGCTGTTCACTGTTGAAAAGGCGTGTTGCTGTAAGATATGTAAGGTTTGTTGATTAATATACCTAATACTTTAAATAAAGTGTGAATATGGGTGGTCCCTTGTGGTCTTTTTTTATGGCATCATATGTATGGCTTAACACATGAACCTGGCACATTAATCTTTTCCACGTACAGTGTAGAGCTGTGTTTATCCTAAATAAGTTTGGTTGTATCATGAATTAATAATAACAAAACACTGCTGATTAAATCATGAATCTATAAAAATCAGGTGAACTGCGCAGCTGACTTTACCACACATGTATTACGTAGAAAACACTTTTATGCAGCAGCATTCAAACCAGAACATAAAAAAACATGCATTAGCAAATAAAAAAATGCCTTGTATCCAGTATGGCTAACTATAAAGGGCTGCAATTATATGCCTTGCTCCACTTGCAATAATGCCAGTGTATCTAATACACAGATGTAGGATTTTTTTAAACCTCAATCAAATCATAATGGGTTATTTTTTTGGATACATTTACCAAAAGATAAATAAGTTCCTCAAGTAAAAATAATCACTTTTGTGCAAAAGTTTTACAAAGTCGAGTGATGCTTTTATTCTGGCAGGATGAAAGCTCTTTTGCTCTGAAAAACCAGGCCGGAAGAACGACATTGTTTACAAACAGAAGCTGCTTCCAGTCGGCATTCTGAGATAGCGCGTGCTGTGGAGCTAAACGCTAAACATTTTTCATTCTTTGTTTGGACTTTATTTGGGGAAAAGACTGCCAACAACGAGCTTTCTGCACCAACAACATAATGACAACTTTTTAAAAATGCAATTCCAGTTAGTTTTGCTAATTAGCTGCAGTTAGCTAACAGTTAGCTAGCTCAACAGATGTTCAGCAGTGTGGCTGTGTGATTCATTTCAACAGGTGTTAGCTACAGGGAGGTAAACTGTCGCTGGAGGTTCCTCAGCAGCACGTATCCTGAAGAGAGTAGGCTAATGGTCTCTGTTTTTCTGCCAGGTTAGCTATAGTTAGCTGTGATGTCTGCTCAACTAGCCGGCTGTTAACGTCAGCTGGCTAAAGTTTGTCACACTTGTGTGTCATGCTCCTCGGCCGCGTCACTATCAGGTCGACGTGTTCAAAAATAACTTGCATACAGAGGACTTTTGCTGTCCGTGAACTATCATTTAGCAGGCTGCGTACCATATCTACCAGTCACAGTCTCAAAGTCAGCGCCTTGAAGCCATTTGCACACCGGTCCGGAGTTAAGGTAATGAAAAGAAAGTCTTCTAAACAAAAAGATTTCCAGCTGCCCTCACTGTGGGCCGCTGGAAATACATCGTGATTATATGATTCCTCTCTGTTTTTAGATTCCATCCTGTCTGTGTCAGCTGACAGTGTGTGATATGCAGACAGCCAATATATCCTCAAATCTTAAGGAGAGCACAGCCATTGCCTCAGGTGATGATGATGATGAGGAGGGTGGTGGTGGTGATGAAGGTGTGGTTGGACAGGAGACCTGGACAGAAGATAAGGAGTTGAAGAAGATGATGGTGCTGATTGCAGGTCAGGTGGATGCAGTCACCATGGAGGTCCAGCCAGACACTGGAGCCTCCACAGAGTCAGGTGAGAACAGCTGACTGGCAACAAAAGAAATTAAACACCTGTTGAACTCTGGGTACGTTCACGAACCCAACTGATACAATGCCGCTTTGTACTGGATGAATGAAAGAATCCGTTAGATGGAGACACTAGTGAAATGTGGATGAAGCCTTAAGGCTTTTTTTCTATGTGAGCTAAAAAAGGATTTGACATTGTAGTGACATCTGCTGGCTTTCAAAACATATAGCAGCATATTAAGAAAGGGGCCAAAGCATTACAACACCATGCAGATTTTGATAGTTTTAATCTCATATCTGAGATTGCATTGTCGAAAAAGCCTACATGTATAATATTTCCATTGACACAAAAACTAATGTCACTCATGATTATGTCTTCCTAGTGTTCATCCCTTTCAGATATTCTAATCTTTGAACTTTGCCTTGTGTACGTCATGTATGAGTGCTCTTCTTCTGTTTGTTATTTTATTCATGTTCATATATATACAGTATGTGTTTTTGTTGTAGTGTAATTGGTTTCTGTTTTCCAGCTCCAGCAGGATCAAGTGAGAAGAAGACAAAGAGGAAGACGAGAAGGGAAAAGAGGAAACTGACGAAGAAACAGCTCAAGTCTACTGATACAGACAATTTTATGTCAGAACTTCCGTTTTCACTAACCAGCCCCACCACATGGAAAGACCTAGGATGTGTGTACTTTATCTTTTAATGTTTTCCAACTTTTTCTTTTTCTTTTTTTTTTTTTATAAAGTATGCTTACCCTTTCTCTCTAGTCTCCAGCTCAGAGACAGACCAGAAGAAGAGAAAGAGGAAGAGAGGAGACAGTGGAGGACGAGTGGACAGCGAAGAGGATGCGGACAAGAAGAAGAAGAAAAAAGAGAACCAACGACCCAACTACTTCATCTCCATCCCCATCACTAACACACAGGTGAGGAACTATTCAGTTGTTTATGTTCTTTAAGGCTCATCCTGCAGTCTGTGCACATAATATCCATTTATTACAAAAAGTAATTTTTAGTCAAACAACTTATTGATTAATGGCTCAATTGTTCAATCTCTAAGCAGCTACCAAATTCATTATTATCATAGTTTTCACAACATTGTGCTTGATGCAATTCAACCACCTGCATAGGAGATTTTTCAAAACAACCTGTGTTCCACAATGTCATGGAGGTTTGCAAAAAAAAAAGAAAAATCAACCTATCATATTATAATCTGTTTTATACATGTTTAAAAGTTGTGCTTTTGCATGATTCCTTAATGTGAACGTCAGGTCTGTCAATTAAATCAGCTAATCAACAGAATCGTGTGAGTTTTAGTTGAATGAGAATCTCTTCAGTCAAAGACAGCCCTATAAACCGTGCTGTGCTTTGGACAATAGGCCGTAAATTGATAAATATTTTTGGTCAAATGGCTAAAACATTCAAACCCGCAGGTGTGGGAGATAAGCGAACCTATTTCAGAAAGTCTTTGAATTCCCTGTTTGTGGAGATTACTTTAATCTGTTTTCTCCAGACTATTGATGGGTTCAGTGTTTGACACTTGGTCATGGTCAGTGTGTCTTCATCTATACCGGAAGAAAATCTCTTACGGAGAAAAACCTTTAAGATTCAATTACCTGACAGGTGATGACACTGAAATCGTAAAGCTTATTGACCAAAAAGTCTCTCTGAATGAACATTGATTTACCTCACGGTCATTTTCTATTGATGCTTCATCTGTGATGCTGGACTGCAGAAGTTTCCCCAGTTTCTTGTCTCTCTTCTGTCTCTGCTGCTGATTGAACTTACATTTATCCAATGACAGATCAGCTCAGCAGTGAGCGAGGTCCAAGAGGCGATTCTTCAGCAGGAGCCACGATTGGCCAAAGCCATGATCCCTGTCCCAACTCTCCACATCACGCTGCTAGTCACTCATCTCGGCAGTCAGGAGCAAGTAGGCCTGTGAGTGAATGCACATGCACACACAAACATACAAACAACCTTGCTTTGAAAAAGATCTATAAGCTTAAAAATGTCTTTATAATTATAAAGATGAGATCAGATTTATTAATTGTATTATTATCAAGATAGTTTTTGTCATACCAGCACAATTATGGCACAAATAATTCTGGGACACTCAATTTTGCAACTGAAAAAGAAAATGTATCCAGTAATTTGCCAAAATTATGTTTAAGAGCTTTCAGTTTTACTGATTTTTCAAGTCAGCTGAGATGGAACTGTGTATACCAAGTTGTAGAGAATTTGTGCCATACATTACACACACAACAAGACGAAAATGAGTCATTATTTGAATGCCAAACAGCCCTTTAACAGGTAAAGGCTAAGGTGCCAGAAAGCAGAACAGTTCAAAGGTCAAAATCTATTTTTATTCTGCTGCTAGTGTATCAATAAAAGTGATTTGAAAAGACCGTATACTGTTTATACTGATCAACTTTTTATTAAACATGAACGCACATACACCTGTGCTGTTTCATTATATTTGTTTTTCTAATCTGTCATTTAAGATAATAAAATCCCCCCTTTTGTCCTGATTTATCCATTTTTGTATTGCTCTCCCAGGATATAACACACACTGCAGCTAAAATACTGAGCATCAATCAAATAGAGTACCTCTCAAATTAGTTTACAGCCACAATCATATTTTCTCATGCTGTCCCCTTCAGTGTCTGTGATGCTGTACAACATCAGATAGCCTGACAGATCTTGCTCTTGTTTGTTGCAGTAGTGAATGTACAGATGGAGGTTAGTGGTTGGGACGCATGGTTCTGCAGTGACTAATTACCAGGATGTCACTGCTTCTGTCTTATCTCTTCCTCTAAGCACTTCCAGGAAAACTGGTTGATACGACTATAAATATTTTAGGTTTAGATTCCAATAAAACAGTGTTGGAGGAGGACGGACATGAAGGCTACAATGTAGTCTGAGGCTATTATTCCAATTAGTAATCTGAACAAAGGCCTTTACACAATCTATTGAATCTATTACCGATAGTGATGCAGATTTGTCACATTTGCAACACTTGCAGCAGACTTGCAACAGAGCAGCGTCTGGCAGTCTGAGGGGAGTTATCTTAAAGCTTAAGCTACTGAAAGTACTGCGCTGCTCTGGTAACAGTTACACAGTGTCTATCTTTTATTGTGAAAAGTAAGAACTGAAGGAGTGGATTTGGTATGCGCTGCGTTTGTCAACAGTGAAAGGGGTCATAAAGTTTGCCCTCTTGGGGCAGACTAACCTTCGTGTTGCTGTTTTATAATCCTCCAAAGTATACAGCACAGTGTGATTGGTTGATGCCTTTATTATGCAGTGGGAACGCTTGGAAAAATCTTTGTGAAAGTCAGTTGGCAACCTCCAGGGCTTAAAGTGAAGTGCCAAAAAATGCAGTTCCTTAAATGGCCACTTGAGGCTTTCTCCAAAAGCAGTCAATCCCTATGGACCCCCATGTTAAAATGCCCAACTTTATAGCTGAAATAAACATGTTTACAGCCTCGTACAAAAACACCTGTCTCAATAGCGTGAATTTCTATATCATTCACCTGATTATATTAAGTTATGCATAATTGAGGGTATGAATAACAGCTGGGTGCCATCATAGGCTGCTCAAAGCTGCGTTCGGCTCACCACAACTCAGTCCTACTTCTCATCTTTGCCCATTTTTGGATTAGCTGCAAGTTTGGAGGAGTCAAGCACTTCCAAGTTGGCGATAGCCAGAGCCACCACACTGAGCGTCACAATGGCTCTTCAAAAACATATGGGTGACTCCATAGAGACTGTGGAAGTGGTGAAAGTACTTAAAGCAAAAATTACATTTTGTAAAAACCCCAGGCCTTAATATGTCACAGATGTCAATCAGAATGAAATATCTACTATAAACTCACTTATTCTGACCTCAATTGAACCCTTTTCAATTCCAATATATTAAAAATCGTATTGTAAGATAATCATCAGATTGTTTCCTTAGTTTTTTTTAATGGTAAAATGGCCCATAAAGTAAATATATTTCAAACCAAAGTAGTGTTTAAATAACCCCCCAACTACTTCCTCCATTGAATATGTGCCTCCAAAGAGCCATTTCATATTCTGAAGCTGTCATCCTCTCATCAGAAAATGTCCGGCTCTTTTGAGTGACACAACTCCATGCAGCTCTGGAAAGTGCCAGGCATGTCCTGTGATGATACTGATGCTTAATCTGCATCAAGTAGAAGATTGTGTCATTAGTAATCACTAGATTCTCTCGTTATGTAATATGAGAGCGAGGGAGAGAGAGGATTAAGTTGTGAATTAGAGTGTGTGTGTATGTTCATGTGTATATTTCCTTATAGGGCGGCAACCGTGCTGTCTCAGCTCGAGCCCTCACTGGCTGAGCTGCTGGGAGGGCGGGACCTGGTGCTGCCCTTCTCAGGGATCAGTCACTTCAGGAAGGAGGTGGTGTTTGTTGGGCTGGCCCCCGGACAGCACAGACACACTCTGGACAGTCTAGCAGGTCAGTGATAAACATTTAATTTATCTTAAAATTTTTTTCTTCTTTTCCCTCCTTTGTCATCCTTTAACACTCTTTGTCTCTCTATATATTGAATTCCATTGTTGTTCATGTTGTTTTCTAAGTGCTTCCACTGCTGTGTTATCACCAGGATATTGATTTCATAAGAGGATGTTAATGTGATACAGTACTTTCTCTGTTTCCCTGTGGAGGGACATCTGAACTTAGGGTCAGCTGAGGAGCGCTGCAGCTTTGTTGTCTTTCTTATGACCCTTTAACAGGGTGGATGCTGTTGTGGGGGTTTTGCTCTGGAAGGTCACAGATTAGACCACTTCAGGAGATCATAGGGTGGATAATGGAGTTGTTATTGCTAAACTGTGTGGGCTAACTCTCACATTTGAAGTTTGTAAGTGGCTTAAGTCTCAATTTTGTTGTGGAGCGACCTGGGTGCAGTTTTAACCGTATAAATCCAGTTCTGACAAACACACAGTAACAACATATTGTGTCGGTAGGTGTACGCTCCAGCTCTTGAATACCACATTCATACACCTCCCTGAAATGGTGTTAGTGGATTTGGTCAAATAATATGGCATTTGTGTGATTTCTTTTTCTCTGTGTATGTGTTGCTGTACACACATCTGGGATTGTGCGTGTGTACATGTCTTCTTTTATCTTCTTACATTTGTCATTTCGCATCTGTGAACATGTGTAGGGTGCATGCAGACACACTTGCGTGTATGTTTTTGTGTTGTGCCTTTTGGCAACAACACTAAGCCAACATTTCTAAGAGGATTCTCGCTCCGTTGCTTTCACAACATCAGCACACACTCGCACACACACACACACAAAGTAGTAATTGCGAAGCAAGAAATATGCAGTTAATAATACAATTAGAGAGGAGGCATTTTTGCACTCCGACAACAGTAAATGATGCAGTTTTTGCTCGTTATTGTGTATGTGATCCACTTCCTTGTGTCTAGCTCTGTTGTTTATGTATATAAACATGAATGGAGCAACATTTTAGGATTCTACTTTCGTGTGGATTTCCTAGCTGCTCATCCAGTGTATTAACTGCTCAGATCAGAGAAAATACTGCATTTGGCATATTAGTGATGGCCAAGCTAAGACAAATCCCAAAAGGCAGTTCATCTCGGGGCTTGATATAAATGGATAACGCAGTAAATTAATCTTTTAAAGAGAGGGAGAGAGCTACAGGGGTCTAGGTTGTACATAATTACCTCAGCTATCGGGTTTTGTTTAATCTCAAATAAATATATTTTTCAGTTGAATCAAACTCTTTTTGTTATTAAATGAGGCTTTAGCGATGAGCTTTCCATACCAAATGACCAGAGGAGGGCGTGGCAGTGATGGAGGGCGTGTGGTCTTGCTTTGACATATAACATGCAGCATCACAATGATTAAATCTAGATCCACTCCATCAAACCGTGCCTCTTAGCAGACATAAATAGAGGCACGCACTCCATAATAGACTCAATCAAACATGACCAGCCCTAACCTTGAGTGATTGAGTGTGTGCTGCAGCAAATGTGAAGTGTCTTCAAAGTATTAATAGGAGCAATTTTGCTCAATTGCTCATTTAATCTTTTCAGCATTTGGGCGGTGACATTTGGACTTCACTCCCTCAGGTGAAGTATGACAGTATTCAGGCTTTATAACCGCCCGAAACACAGCAACACTTCTTCACAGTCTGAACACCTGTATGACCTGTAAACAGAGGCAGCAGGTCAGCACTTTTAAAACATTTGTCAAACATACCAACATTCAATGAGAATAGTTTGGGCAGCCTCAAACGACTTAAAGTAAAGTTTTTTACTTATTTTAAGTTTTTACTCTTAAATGGCAACAACAGAAAAATACAATTAGAAACGGCATAATATTACCGACAAGGCAAAACAAGGATAAGTGCAGGAAGTCCGACTCTCCTGTCCTCTCGTCTGCTCTCTCCACCCCTGTTATTGATTATATACTAACCTTTCGCTCCCTGTAGAGCTCCTCTTCTAAAAATACCTTTATGGTTTCCCTCTAATACCAGTTGGTGCGTCTCTGTCTGTCTGTGTGTCTGCCCTTGCAGGTTGTCTGCTGTAAGTGTTCATGCCCTTGTTCACAACATATGTTAAAGTGATATGCAAGAAAAAAGGCATTTTTTCTTCTTTCTTTGCTTTTACACATGTCCAAAACAGGGATTTGTGAGGGTTCAAGTAGAGATGTACGTAGAGCATACTCGTGATGTTCAAACTCATCTCATGACCTCTGTCACGTCTCTCCTGTGTGTGTATGGTTACTGCTTTTTGTCAGCTGACATACTAATTGGCAGCCTTTCTGTTTGGCCTTTATCAATGAAATGGTTGTTGTTGTGTGTTGCAGAGTTGTTGCGGAGCCGTTTTGAAGAGCAGGGACTTCTGCAAGAAGGCAATCGTGGGTTTGAACCCCACCTCACCATTATGAAGCTGTCCAGAGCATCAAAACTACGATCTCAGGTACAGACATGTCCGCTTACAGACACACACATACTGGGTGTGAAGTGATGCTCAATATACAATCCTAGTCCTGAAAGTTGGGACATTATGAAAACCATGATGAAAACAGAATGTAGATTAGAGCCCGACCAATATGGGAATTTTTAAGACTGATGCCGACACAGATTTTAGAGGGGGAAAATAACAGCATCAATAACAGATAGCATATCTGTTATTGATGCTGTTATAGTAATTTTTTGAGCTGGAATGAAAAAATACTTTTTTTTATGTGGATTGTGCACTGACATTTAACTTCTTTTTAAATGTACCCAGATAGCTACTTTTTCAAACTTTAAACTTTAAGACTAATAAGGAATAAAAAATAGCTAAATAAACATCAATACTGTTCAGTGTCAGTTAACTGCTGACCATTTAAAAGAAAAACAACGTAAATAGCTAACACCATTTCTAAATGATGCCAGGCAGCATTTTCTGCATTATATATTGTGTAAAAAAAAAAGTATGCATAACAGCACTAACAAAGAGCATTCACACAGATACCGATATGCCTTTAATAGACTAATATCGGCCAATAATATCTGTCAACGACGTATCTGTCGGGCTCTAATGTAAATCGTTTTCGAATAAATACAGTACAAATAAAATGTATTTTATGTTTATAGATTAGCTTTTGTAAATTTATACACTAATTCTCAGTTTGATTTATCAGTTTTTATGCACATTGTACACGTTTTACCCAGAGTCTGGGTTGTAATAATATATTAATATGTGTTAACAAATATTTGTTTTAATGGACAGTGACAACATCGATTTGCAGTGTTTTACTCACTCTAATTATCCTTTCGTAGGCTTTCCCCAGTAGCTTTCTTGTAAAAACCGATAGAACTGCCAAACAGCTGCAGTGTTACTCGCTGTATTCCCCTCAGCTTCCTCTCAGTGGCTGTAAAATAGATGCCAAATTATTGCGCTGGCCCAAAACTACTTGTGGGAATAACACCCCTGCTGTGATATTTTAAAGTAAAACTGAATGTATATAATTTTATAGTGTATGATCTCTGTGATAGGATGGACTAGGGGGAGAAAACCCAGGAGTAAGAGAACAGTATGAGAGAGAGAGGGATAATGGTGCAGTGAATGAGGAAATGGGTATAAAATGGATAAAGATATAAATTAGAGGAACAGAAAGATAAGCAGACATGAGGGAAGAGACGGAGGAAAGACAGCATCCATCTTTATTTCCTTTGACACCTGATGACATTGTATCCTGACTGGCGTCTGCCAGGCGGCTTCCTTGTCCTTCCTTGTTATGCAAAAGTATGATAAACATGACAGAAAAGTTATTTCCCTTTGTCTCTTTCAGGGTATAAAACGCGTGGACCCAGCTCTCTACTCCACCTATACAAACAAGTAAGTGTTTGTTTTTTCATTTAACAATTCAGGAAATAAAGTACGCTCGCCGTTGTAAGGGTCAGTCCTCAACATTAAGTGCAGTGGGACATTGTGTAATGGTTTGTTTCCTAACTATAGATGTAAGCACAATATTTCAGACAACATATAGTAACTGGAAAGAGCTATTACACTTTTTGCCCAAATTCTGTTCTAACTCTGTTATCAATTATTGATGGCCGTATAATTATCTTTGACCACCTTTGACCACATTGCATAATATTTTGTTTCCACTTTTTGTAGTTTTTAGGCCAAAACAGAAAATAGAAACCATGGCCATATCAAACCCTGGGGCTTAATTAGGTTGTCAATTTTAATTAAAGACGGCCCAATATGGGATTTTGAGAATAATTTAAGTTTTAGAGGGGAAAAAATCCACAGATAACCAATACTGTTTCTGCTAGAATGCAAGTATACCTTTTTTCTGTATGGCATTTGCAACAATTTTCCACCAAAACTACTATGCAAATTTAATTGGATGCTTTCTTAAATATATAACTAATAAAGAGGAATAAACATTGTTATATTTTATACACACAATGCATTACGCTGCCTACTAATTCCAGAAAGGGAGAGTGGAAAAATAGATAATATATAAACATTATAAATGAACATACTGTATGTACTTGTGTATGTCTAAGTAAATTGCTAAACATTTAAATAAATAATAAAAAAAACAATAAAACAAATAGCTAAAATCATTTTTAAATAACCCCAAACATTATTTTCTGCATCATTGTTTTGCAAAAAAGGATTATATTGATATTGATGCATATGGAAAAACGTATATGCCTGTCTGTGACAGGGCATTATATTAGATTTTGTTTCTAAAATTTTAATTTGATTCACCACTGCTATTTACTGGCTGTATTGACTGACATCACCCTGCAGGGGGCATCAACACTCTCTTCGCTCTCTAACACTTTCCCACTGTCTCACTCCAACACTCAGGTTTTTTGGAGACCAAACAGTCGAGCGGGTGGATCTTTGTTCCATGTTGAAGAAGAAGCAACAAGATGGATATTACCACACGGAGACTTCACTACAACTTGGTTAGTACGCAGATACACACACAAACAAACACACAGGAACAGAGCCATTTGCTGTTTATCATAGGTATAATGTTTAGCCACCAGAGGGCGCTCTCAGCTTACATACAGGACAGAGCTTCTCTATTATCCTCTACTGGCTGTTTTCCATAGCTGTAGCATTGGGGCAAACAAAAAAAACAACAAGCTTTGCAGTAGTGAACTGCACAATCGTTAACTTTATTTTTATCCTTGCCATTGATATTAGATGAGAGAAAAGATATGTTGTGTAAATTCCCACCTAACTTTAGAATGGTTGTTCACTATTTAATAGTGCTGGTGGTTTGACTGGGAGGTTTGTGAGTGCGCAAAATATCAACATGAAACTTTATGTGCTTGTCAGAAGCTAAAAGAGAAACAAACTGGTAAATCACGGACAATCAGAGATACTCAGGAGCTCATTTCCATTTAAGTCATGGCGGTCCAGCTTGAGCATTACCACCCTGCCAGTTGGCAGCGTTGTCGGTCAGCAGCTCTATAAAGGCTGCTGAATGAATGCAACACTGATGAGCCTGAAGATGTTGCAGAAATTAATTAAAAATGATGGGAGTAGAACGTGTATAGTTTCATTGTGTATTGCCTAATTAGTCCCTTGTAGTAGTGGAAACAATGGTTCACTCTTTGTCATAATTTGATGTGGCACCAGTAGATAATGTGACAGTCACACCACATGAACTCCAGGGGGTGCTGTGGACCTCTGTGGGAGTTGGGTTGAAGCCAGACAGGCAGTATTGATGTGCTCCTAAATGTCTATCAAATGCTGGAGGCTTGCAACAGCATAAAGGAGCTTCTGTGACAGAACATTTCATCCCTAAAAGAAAGAGGATCGTTTTGTATCCCCACAGTTTAAACCATTTGCCAGGACCAGATTTTGAGCTGTGGCTCTTTGTTCCTCAGCATCTCTTCCACAGTTTTTCCACAGCAAAAAGAACAGACAGCTCACAGGGATGTGAGATGCAACAAGTGCTGGTGGTTTATGAGTGTTCTGGGCCAAGCTCGATTGGCACTGATAACAGCAAATGCAACGCTACTGCTGTCTAATGAGACGTGTCTGGAAGAAATGCTAAAAGCATTGTTGTACTATAATTTAATCATTCAACTGCTTTGTTATGATTTAAAGAGGCATTTGGGGTTTAAGACCTGGGTTTAATTTTGAAGATAAGGATTCATTGACTTCTGAGGCTGCATAGTAACCAAATGCATTAAAAGCTTACAAGTCTTTGCTCCCAGCAAAATAGCATATTACTGCTGAGATGGCTGACCAGTTGTATAACATGGTGCATTTAGATTGGAGGCAAAAGTGGTGAGTTTTTCAGGGTCTGATATAAATGGAACCTTTTGTAAGATTGTTAGAAAACAGGAAGTGTAACATCTATTTTGAATTGAGTGTAATGACATAAAATCAGTGGTTTTATCTGCTCCCCAAAAATGTTTAACTTGGTGGATTCCTGCTTTGAACTACAAGCTAGTGTATTCTGTGGTTATGTTCAAACCAGCCCTCAGATGATCACAGCCCTCTGAGCTGACAGAGAAACCAAAACGAAATAGATTTCTGTGCTGCCTTTAGCCAAGAGAAAGCTTAATGTTGTGCTGCTGTGGTTTGAAATGAAAGTTCCTGATAACATTTGGACATGGGCTGTGGAGTTTGTTTTAAAGCAGCAGTGTCAAAGGAAAAACAGTTACAGTTTTGATTTTTGTTTTTCGAAGAAATCAGGTTAGATTTGTCTTTCAGGATCACCAATAACCACATACACATGAATAAATTATCACACTGTTACCATGGGTTACCATGGAGCTAACTGGATTAGTGAATAACTCCAAGTACACATAAACTACTTGAAAGGGACTCCCTGAATCCCACTGTCAAGTAGTGACTCTGCTGTGTGTGTGTGCGTGTTTGTGTGTGTGAGATAGATGCTGTCAGCATTAGTGGAACTAGGCTGTCACAATGTTTTGTGGATCACTGGGCTGTCTGTGAGAGACAAAGAGCGACAGTGTGTGTGTGGGAGTGAGCGACAGAGCACAGGGATGTTTACCTCACACTTGCCATCATCTGAAAGCTTGTGTTTCTGTCAAGTGCTTTTCACAACAATATATACATATTTATAAATGCACAAAAGATTAAACTCAGCACTGCTCTGCACCCAGTCCTCTGATGTTACAGGGCACAGCACAGTGCTGCAGTGTGGACGGCTCAAGTGTTAATGCTGCCTGTGAGTGCAGTGGGAGAAATTAAATGTCTGTCTACCCAAACTTATGAGTTACATAACACTTTATAACTGAGAAGCCCACAAGATAATGTTGCAGTTAGACAACATCAGCTAAAGTTTTATCTTAGCTTTCTTATCTAACTGACTTTACTGAGTCAGTTTAATGACTTTGATATCACTTTTCTGACTGTTACACTATGTTTTAATCCATCCCATATTTTTAATGGCGTAATCATAAACTAAAAAAGTAATGAACTCACTGGACAGGAGACATGTTTGTGTTTTCCTGCATGTCACCTCATGGTGATGTCTTGGTGAGCAAATGACTGCACTGGTTGCTAGAAGAAGACAGATTGTATAGAAGGCTATGAGAAAATGTCCCTACTTCTCGCTTGATTTATTAACTCTGTAAACATTTTCATACTGATTTTATCGTTTCAATCGCTAGATGGTAAAGCAGGGCAGGCTTTAGGATGTGGCTACATTGAGGGCAGAGACAGGGTGAAAGAAACACGAGTAGGAAATACTCTCACATCCCAATCTAATATAGTTTTAGATTATCAATTAACTGATATAATAATTATAACACAGACTGACAACATGGAGAAAAACTCCATGTGTTTTTTTAGATTAACAAAGACATTTTTGATGGATAAAAATCAGTGGTTTAAGAATGATGGAGCTTTACAATGCTGTAGTCTAAAACCATGATAAGGAATAAGTAGCTGCACTGCCAGCATTCAGCAGATTTTACTTAATGTAGACAATTGTGAAAGAAAAAGTATTATGAATGGTTGGTTATGGCCAGACTTATGTTCCTCTACATCACTGTTCCTCACACTCGAGGTTCAGTGTGCTTTTTCTGGTGAAGCACAGTGGTCAGTGTCTGATTATGTGTGTATCTGTTAATCCCATAATCCACAGTACAACATAATCCACAACAAAGCCTGTGATACGAAACCCAATGAGATGTGATTGTGTGTCGGGCCGGGGGCAGAGGCCAGGATGTATAAGAGAACATATAGAAAGGTTTTTAAAAAGAAGGAGAAGAAAAGAATGGAGTTTCTGAAGGATAGTTAAAATCTTTATTATTTCAATACTTGTAGATTTAGTCACACACTTTCATTGGGACAGCAAGTGTCAGTGGACGGGTCCCAGAGTGCTAAGGAGAGCAAACACTCCGAAAAGACGTCTGAAACAAGTTGTATTAATATGACTGCGAATTGAAAAGCAAAAAATTATGTTAATATCAATGTAAGCCTGGATTACATGCACTATTGTTTCCTGTGACTCTGGCGTGTGTGGAAAGGTCATTTGTATCCAGTGCTGAAAAGGTGGACTCCGCCACTACCGAGCAATCATATGACAATATTCTGAATCTGATATGTGTCCTGTAAACAACATATGCAGTTTGGATATTCCAGCCCTTTGTTATTATAATAGATACCATATCATTTATCAATGAATTTTCTCCCATGTTAGTCCGGCTGGAGTTTATTTACTGAGTTGTGATTTTGAAATTGAACCCAAACCCTTTTTTTTCAATCAAATAGTTTCAAATAGTGCTGAACAGGAAGTTCAGAGCAGTTCAGAGCCTTTTCACTGAAAACAGCTGCCTGCTGCTTTTGAAACTGACACTCAGAAGAGCGACAGTGGACCAAAAAACACTTGAGTTGTGAGCCAGACAGCTAAGATGAAACTGAGCTATAAAGCTTCAAAAAGCCCCACTGTTGTTATGAATTAAGATTACAACTGTTGTTCTCCTTCCTGCTTAATGTCTTTTTCTCTCTCTTCTGTTCTGTAAACTGAAGAAAGAAATGCCATGAAATATTGCGTTGCCACTTCTGTTTAGACAGATGGATGACGGTTTAAAGCTTCAAACAAAAACACACACTTAAGTCTCGCTCATTCTTTTTCCACACACACTGCTCTCTTGGAAGTTAATGTAAGCAAAAGCATGGAGGTAATTAAAGACGTGCCCGTTTGTCACTACTTGTTGGGGGGGGAAGTAAACACCTATTTTCAGTTAGCCTGAAAGATGTTTGCTGTGGAGCCAGTGGCTTGACGAAAGAGGACATTTGAAAATGTCGTGACTTTAGTAACAAATCCTTTCTTGTTTGCGCTTTTGAACACACAAACAAATGGTCAGCGTGACATTTCCAGTTGATCTGCAAAGTGGAGATAGCTCTCTTCCAGCAGAGTGGTAGGTGTAGCTCCTGTCATGGCCTTTTGGTATTTACTGTGTCCCCCGCAGCTTTACATGCAGGAACACATCTATATATGCATAAATATATACACACAGAAGCAACTGGCACAAATACTTAGCACTCAGACAACATGCACACATGGACAGATGAAGGTGGTTTGTTGCTCTGTGACCTTTTGGTATTTTATTGAGGGAAGGTCACTGACGTCTGTACAGACTTTGCTGTTTAGCATTTTTTCTACTAAACAAGTCTTTGGCAGAGCTTGTTTTTCACGCTAAATGACGCAGTTTTCTAATTTGCATGTAAGTGGACTAACATCTTTCTAGAGGAATATTAAAAGAGAAAACTGCTGCATTTGATGCACCCATATTTACCAGTTAAGGGTTATTTAATAGTATTTAGAGACTACTGAGGCCTTAAATGTAAAATGTAGTGTAACAACTCGTAGACGCTGTCAAGCCTTGCAGGAAATGGTTGAATTTGTTCAGAGTAAATGAACACTAAAGCACAGAAATATTGATTTCATAATGTCAACTGTGAAATGGCAATTTGAAAGCATCTTGCTTCCTTATATGGACAATGAGCATAAACCATAAAGCTGCTTGGGTGGTTTTATTTTTCTTTTGAACCCTTTTTATGATAATAATACTTAAACCAAATGTTTTGCTGATTGGAAAAACATGGCTGATTGGAATAAATGGGTAAAAATTAATCAGATTCATAATATTAAAATTGAGAAACAGTTTCTAAAATTACAATTTCAGTCACAAACGCTGCCGTGTAATTGTTAATTTCTTAGCACTCAGCAGCTAATTTGCATTTTCTCATTTTTTCTTTCCAACTTGTACACAGCAACAGTTTTTCCTAAGTGGGGTGCATTGGGACAAAAATTGGCAAAAAAACAAAACAAAACAAACAAAAATGGTCAGCTTGATGTTGTCTATATATACTCTGCTTTAAACCATCCCACATGGAAAGATTGGCACACAACTAGAGAGTCTGTTTTCTAGTGATTAATTGTATAAACTAGACTCTAATTTCCCTTCTCGCTCTTCCGCTCCCACCCTCTATTCTCTGATTCAGTAGAGTGAGACAGAGTCTGAATAAGGTCTTTGTTTGCCAAAGTTTGTTTGGTGATAGCTGCGTAGCATTTTAACACTATTGAGCCTCAAGTAGTTTCATAACTTCAAAAACTCTGCAGGTCATAATTTGGCAATTGACATAATTGCTCTGCGAGGGGAAGAAATATTAATGGTAATCTGAGAGGGAGAGTGCTTTTCAAAGTGTGTGATTAGGCGAGCAGCGGGAGTCGCCATACGTGAACAATACCAAGCCCAAACAACATTTTTCTCTCTTAACCATTCTGACAAAATTGTTTGAAAACTGCAACAAATTAAAAAACTTAACAGACTTTAGGCAAGTTGTTTCACAATATGCTGACTAAACGATATCAGTCTGATACTGGCCTTACTTTCCTCAGTCAAAATTGAAGCAGATCCTTGACGTTTACATTTTCTTTCTAGTAAGAAAAATGGATGAAAAGAGACTCACATGGTTGGTAAGAGGCACATCTCATATGATCCACAGCACCTTTTTATTAAGGATATCATCAAAAAGAACGATAGATGAAATCTCATGAAGGTTATGAATAAATAACCTAGACACTCATCTGCAGAGGGAGAAATGAGTGGTTATTTTTGAGCTCTTCCAGATATTTAAATGAAAAAAATCCATTATTTTTTAACATAAATAATTAAAATAGACCTTCTGTTCAGTATATAGAGTCACATTACACATATAGAGCAGATGTTTGGAATGGTCCATGTTTATAAGTAAAAGATCATCACAGACGCTTCAAGTTAACCCATGAAACATTTGCACTTGCATGTAATCAGTTTACTTCTGAAATCAAAACAGGGAGGTTGACAAAATAAAAGCGTATATTAAAGAAGGTGACATCGATGCTTGGGCAACAAGTCTCCAACCGAAGTGATAAGGGCGTTTGTCAATACCGCCCAAGACATATGAGCGTTTCACGGCTCGCAGTGTGGCGCATCTTTCTAAAAATAGCACACATGCCATTATACATAAGCATGCAGTTCGCAGTTGTAAGAAAGCTGCAGTTTTAGGGCAAAAAATGTCCCATTGGGCATTAAAAAAGACATTTTAAAAAGTAAATTAATGCACATAAATGCCTGCAGTGAAGTAGTTATGAGGATGATGTAAGCCACGGAAGTTACGTATAAAACAGAAGTTATATAAAAAGTAGTTTACTTTTGTTTTCACACAGGGCCAAACCCACCTGTCCTGGGTGAAAGTCCACCATTTGTTCGACCTATCGAACCCAGATCTAAACCCGAGTGTGACATCCGCCATTAAAACTGCATCTACGTCAATCACTACTACTACATCAGCAACAAGTTGGCGGACGACAGCCATAAAATGTAGCTATCGTCGTATTTTGCGCCCTATATTGTCATTTTTGAGGTGATCTGAAAAAAATATGGCGTTCTGTCTGCTGTATGTTGGGAAAAAGTGTGGCACAATGTACAAGAGAAATCTGCATTGAGTGCAGCAATTGATAAGCACCTGACAACTTAGTGCCTGCAGTAGTGAACGCTAAGAGGATAGAAGAAGGGCTGGAGTGAGATAAAGCAGATCAGAGAAGAAGAAAAAGTAAAGCAACAGTGACTGAGCAGATAGGACGATGGAAGGACAAGTGAGGGAGATCGAAGAGAAAAGAGCAAGGAAGAAGGGAGATGAAATGGGAATGATAAATGGGTATTGGAAGAGAAAGCAGAGACGTAGAAGCAGAAGAATTAAACAGATAGCGAAGATGAGACAAGCAGATAGGATGGCCAGACAAATGGCGAGAGAAAATTGAGAGTCTGAGTGAAGGTGACATTAAACAGACGAGCGAATTGAAGCTTGATATTAAAGGGAGGGCCAAGGAGGCCGACATGGGTCAAACAAAGAAGAAGCCAGATGATGAGATGGAAAGAATAAGAGAGGAATACTAGAAGACAATGGAGGAGAAAAAAGAGAAAATCCTCCCTCAGGTTTTCTCTATCGGATGTGATAAGAATCAACCACTAAAATATTTCCCTCCATCTGTTTCTGTCTGGGTAAACATTTTATTCTAGTGTTGATCATAATGGAGATTTATTTAGACGAGCTCTGTCAAACATTTTAATAGAAACTAATTATATGCGACAAGTTGTTTTGCTGTAGGTCACGGAAGCTGTTGAAAATCAACCAGCTGTGTTGATATCTAAACATGTTTTTTTAATATATATATATTTTCATGTCTTCATGTGTCAGAAAACCCCTAAAATCACTCTTTTTCTGATCAAATCCAATTTAATAATGCAAACAACCTCAAGATGTGGTAGAAATACAAACCCACAGCAGTGAAGATAATAGAAAAACCCCAACAGCCGTAAAACCGCATGATTGATTCAGAGAAGCTTTAACGACCCGAACAGCCGGGATGAGCAAAGAGAAATACCACGGAGCAGTCACATCCAACCCAACGACCAACTGAATGGTTAGTTTGTTTGCTGGAGTGTGAGGAAACACTGAGGAGCATGAATGCATGTTCACCAAATCGATTCAACGCAATAAATCACTCCACGGCATAACAAGGCCTGTAGTTTTCACTGAGTGTGTGTGTGTGTGTGTGGCAGAGAGTGGAAGGTAAGCAGGCTTTTGAAATGATAATTCTTCCTCCAAAAGCTCCATCAGATGTTGAATGCTGCGTTGTCTAGGTAATTTAATGGTAAACATAGGGACCAACAATGGAACCACTACATTGTGTTTGTTTTTTAGATTTGTGTTTGAACCAGGCTGAGATGTGTGAGGCATATCAATAATCGTTCTCTTTGTCGATGGATTAAGTGTCCTATAGTATATATACTGCCACATGGCCTCTGCTCTTGGTGACACCCAGAGAAGAGCAGTAACTGATGTGGAAAATCTGCACCTCTGTGACAAACACGGTTGGATTATGAGAAAATGGGGCCCAGGGCACAGACATATAACGGGCCCCAACACCTCTGCTACAGGAACAATGCAGTTGTTTGGCCTCTTCTTTTAGTTTTTGTGTCTCTGTAGTTGTTTTGTGTCACTTCTTGATCACTGTGTGTTTCTTTCTCGTTGTTTCGTCTCTCTTCATGGTCAGTTGGTGTCTCTTTGTAGTTATTTTGTGTCATTACAGTTTGTAGTCATGTTTTGTCTCTTCCTGGTTGGTACATGTGTCTTTAATTGACATTTTCTATGTAAAAAGTCAGGACCAGTGCACAAAGCTGATAAAAGACAATTAAGCTATTTATAGCTTTAGCATGTGTGCTTTATCATACTCGCAATTAGACTTTCAGTGTATATGTTGATTATGGAACGATAAATACATCTTTTTTGATAAGATAATACATATCTGGGATTGATACCAGTACTAAATAAATATCATATGTAGTAAAATCGGTCAGTTCTGTGTGGCTACAAGTGTTTAGTTGTTGTCGATAGTAATGCCATGTCTGAAAGAAAAGTGTAGTAGAAGTGCCAGAATGGCAGAAGGCATGTCACACACAGTCGTAACATTATTCATAACACACACACACACAGGTACTTATGTTTTTGCTCATCATAGAGTGTGTATTGATTGTTTTTGTATTAGTATTATGATAAACAGTAACCATGTAACCAGAGCGGACTTAAGTTTTATCTGCAGCATGCAGTTGTCTTATTATCTTTGTGTGCGTAACCTGTCTTGTGACTAAGTAGTGAGGCACCAGGAATCGACCTTCAGCTAAACAAAGTCAACACTGTTGCTCTCTCTCTCTGCGTTGTAAGGCCTTTTATGGAAGTGTGCAGAATGTGGCTCTTACGGGTACAATATATATAACTAAAATGTGCTAAACCCACAAGACCTATGTTATACATTTTGTTAGGTTGTGTAGTTTATTGTAGTTTATTGGCTCCCTCTCAATGGCATCATATATATTTTGCAATGTTTTTGCAAGAAGCTATCACAAATGTATTTTTTATCCAGTTTCAAGCTAAATCTGTACAATACACTTCTTATATCTTAGTTGTTTTTAACTTGATTTAAGTCATTAGACGTCTGGA
Organism: Serranus cabrilla; assembly: GCA_903364295.1. Classification (NCBI taxonomy): domain Eukaryota; kingdom Metazoa; phylum Chordata; class Actinopteri; order Perciformes; family Serranidae; genus Serranus; species Serranus cabrilla. The sequence continues at coordinate 396,510 of CAFUXE010000239.1, forward strand.
TCTTAAGTTAACAGAGAAACACCTCACCTTTCTGTCTTACTCTGCATCTGATTGGCTTATCCTTAAACAATCTCATCTCAATCTTTTTAATATGACACAGCTTTATTCAGTATTTTTTTACAATTTTTTATGACCTGCTCTGTTTGTTTTAGAGGGGGGGAATCCTATGTTGATAATTCAACTCCTGGTAAAAATATGAAACGATAGAATATTAAGCCGCAGAAGCTGACCGCAGTCTCACATGATTGCATGCTACTTCACGATGCCATCAAACTTCATCTTTTTTTTTCTTGACCAGAAAATAACATATTATGCATTAAAACTTGTATACAAAAACATCCACCCTTCCCCAACCCTTCACTATATATACTATTATTATCATCATACTAATAATAATAATAATAATAATAATAATACAGCTGAAAGAAATGGGCATAAAATATCCCCAAATAACATGTTGGTGGTGATTTTGGATAACAACGTAACCCAGCAGAAGCAAAAAGCACAAATCAATTAGATTATGTCTGTGTGTATGCATGGGTGATGTGTTCGTGTACACATGTGGGAATAGCATAACTGATGCTCGATAACAATTTGGCCCTGTCAATGACAACACTTAAGCCCCACAAATAGCAGTCATCACAGCTGTGTGTGCGTGTTTGTGTTTGTATTTGTGTGTGTGCGTGTGTGAGAAGCAGCAGCTGTGAGATGAATGCTGCTGTTGGAGACGGGCGTCCAGTGTCCACTCACACAGCTGAGCTCCGTGCATAATGCACGACATCTACGTGGTGTGTTTGTGTCTGTGTTTATTTGCTTTAACATCTCGCTCACCCTTCACGCTCACATCACCTGGTTCGTGTCCCTCCTTTAACCCTTGAGCGTTGAGATGTGCCACTGGAACTGGTTGGAATTAGTCGTTTTACTCAAGGACTCATCAGCAGAGCTGCTGAAGGTGGATGTCGAGAGGGCTTGAATCAGACCCTTCCAGTTAAAAAATCAGTGTCTCTTCTCACCTTTCTACCTGCAGCCTCATCCTTTTACATAGTGCGACATATTGAAAAACAAAAAAGGCTTGTAAAAAACTGATTTTTAAAGACTTAACATGTGTCTTTATTTTGACTTGAGTGTTCCTTTTATTCATATTGAATAATCGGACACAAGACAAAAAAAAAATCATCCTTCAATCAATGCAGACTCACAGACTGATGCGCTCCTCTGACTCTTAGTTAGGTACCATCATTCCACTTATTTCTGCTCTCCTCTGTCAGAAAAGAGCTTTCAGCACGAACAACTCATGCTGCCACACTAAACCGATCTCCGACTGTGAGCGCTCATTTGGGGTCATTACATCAGAGTGCCTCTCTGACGCTGAGCTGACAGAGCAGGAAAGTGACTCGTTTCTGGCACCACAACTTATATTACATCAAAATTGCTCAGCTACTCTCATTATGCAAATAACCAAGTGGTTCTGCCAGCGTTGTGCAGTGGGATTAAGCTCTGATTGAGGTATGATAATGTATTGCTCAATTATGGTCTGGAGGAGTTCTAAAACACTGTGTAGTTCTGTGTTTTAACAAAGTGTAGTGAGGAGTTTATGGATCAGCAAGTATTCGGCATCTCTGATCCTTGGATTGGGAATTAAATTTTATTATATTATTTCTTATGATTGACCAATTCATCAAGATGAGTCTCCACAGATAAATTGAAATATTATTATTATTATGCTATAGTATAGTCTTTTTCTTGGGGGGGTCTGTTTTCATTCAATTCAGTGGAATGATGTAGCATGTGCTAAGAAAGAAGCCATCACAATGTGGAGTGGATCGCGGGGCAGATACACAGTAATCATTGCAAGATTGTAGAATTTTCTTCCGTTCCCAACTGGGAAGATTCCAGTAAATACCCCCTCAAGTCAAACACTAAAATTGCGAGATAGAGGCGTGGTACCTTGGTGGAGGTCTGCGCTCTCTGTGTGCCCTTCTAGTTGTCTTTATTTTCAGGCTTTGACAGCAAAATAATAAGTAAAAAAACAAACTCACATGGTTCGAGGAGTATTACTTCTTATATAAGTGAGTAAAAATAAACCAGAGCTTACTCAGGGAAGTTGGAATCAAAGAAATAACAGCCTGAACCTGCCCAACACCGCCAGGTCGGGCTGAGTTAGGCTCAGGATGTAAATACACTGGAGTATGTATTATTAATTAGATGCGCTGCATTTGTTTTCTGAATGACTGCAGCACACAAGATAAAATGAATGAAATATACTGAATCTAAATGTGAAACAGCTGGCAATGTGTCTCCATGTTCCTTTGACCCTCACCTAAGGCTATCCATGTTAACCCCTGACCATCGTCTTAACCGTAATCCATACTTAACCTTGAAATCCACCTAATTTAATGCGGAATTTCAAAATGTTCTTGCTATTCTTTGGGGACACAAAATACCCCTACAGGTCTCATTAATAACACAGAAACATGCAGTAGGAGGCAGCAGCTGCCGTCTTTTCTACCACCATTATTCAAGCTACGTTGACGAGGGGAGGTGGAGCCTGGAGCCCC
>CAFUXE010000239.1:400810-411825 GCA_903364295.1 Serranus cabrilla
ACATTCCTGTGTATATGCATGTTTTTATGCACATGAATGCGAAGTTGTTGTTTTTTTATTCAACAAAAGGTCATAAATTCTACCAGCACAAAACAAAAAACATAATGAATACACAACATATCACAAATCAGATCTAACCATCAATTAACAACCAAACAGCCAAGGATAAAAGGAAAAAACATAAAAGAAAAAGAAGAGAGAGAGAGAAAAATACTGATAAATAAAGAATAAGAATACAATACAATACAGTACTTACCTTTCACTCGATGTATTCAATGGCCTCTCTGTATAGTTGGAGTCATGGGGAAAAAAAGAAAAAGAAATGGTACAAATAAACACAATAAATGACACTAAATAAAAGACAAAAAATATTAAGGTCCCTATTTATTAACCCTCCTTATTAAATATAAAAAAAACTCACCAGCCTTCAAGTTCAGTTAACTTTCCCACCTTTCTACATGCTTTCTTTTTACCATCTTCAATTGTACTTGCAATAAATCATAAATGTAAAGTCTCTAACTGAAGGTCCATCCGAGACAGCTGGCTAATTCTTTCCTCATTTGTGGTCTGACAATCATGAAATTCATCAGAAAGTGCTCCTTACCTCCTTACCTCTGCTTTACAAGCTACCGCAGCAGAGACAGACTATCAGTTTAGTGATCAGGTGGTCAGCGGCAGTGCGAGGTCTCACCTGCGTAACAGCAGCAACACAAAGTTTGTTGACCCGCCAATAAGTCGGGAAGATCCTGGATCACTTAGCCTGGTTTTTCATTATAAGAAAAGTAACAAAAATATACAACAGAAGCCAGTTGTGAACAATGAATGAAGCTAATTATCACAGCAACACTGTTTCAAAAAGAATACTAGTACACTTTGTCCAATCAATCGAGAATTTCTCAATCTTTTCCTCAATTTCCCTACATTTCATTATGTCCATGAATAATGTGTGAGCGTTGTCAACACCTCCATTTATTTTCAGTTATTTCTTTGTTCTACCCCTGAGGCCACCTTTCCTAAATAATTAATGTCAGTTTTGTGCTGTAGATGATAAATGATGAATATATGTATCTATTTTTCATTTCACATCCACTTTTACCCCTTTTTTTCCTTTAAATGCTCTTTTTTTATCAGTCAGTTGTTGTTTCTTCTACCCCTCATAAATTAGCAGTATTATTAAATAGTACTTATTCTATTTGTATGTTTGGATAACAGATTTTTCTGCTGGAAGCTTGGACGTTCTCCATCACACTTGTGTTAATTTATTGTTGGACTATGCTTGGCTTCGAAATTAATCATTTGAAACCAAAATCCTGCTTTACAAACAGGCCTTGAACTCAGCCTTCACTTGTAAACGGCTCCTCATGGGTTGTCACATTCTCTCCTTTAGTGCGTGACCATGTGGGACAGATTATCCAGATATCTCTTCATCTCTAAAACCACTACATTTTCTGGATGAGTGTTGTTTGAGCTCTGATGTTATCCACCAATTGTTGTTACACAACATCAGTGGTCAGTTAGGGAGTTAAGGAAAATTAAAGTGGATAAATAATAGCCCAAAGTGAAGGCAAAGTAAATCTGCTGACAGCGATAACTGGCTGCTCTGCTTCAGCTCACGTGAAATGAAACGAGCTCCAGAGGACAATTACTGATGCAGCTTGTGGTTTGATTACAGCTTTAAGGAGCCGTTTCTCTCTCATTGTTCTGTAGCAGCTGATGTGCGGCTTAATTTGGGTTTTGGGGTAAATGTGCAATGTTGTAGGAGTAGAACCAGTCTTACTACTCTGTTATTACTTACTTACTACTCTGATATTAACGCAGATCTGCACAGAAGAAGAATCATTTTAAAACAATTAAACATTTTAATAATAATCGTTACAAGCAACTTATCATGTGATTAAAGTGTCAGACTGACATGTTGACTGTTTCTGCTCTTGTTCAGGGGCCTGTTATAGATTAGCTTTGTTGAAAAGGAAGGCTTCGCTTGATTGAGCTAGAATTTTACACTTTCCCTTGTAGTGGCAGGGGGAGTAAATTGGATTAGTGGTGTGTCCCAGTTTTCATGCTAACGCAAGAAATTGATCTTATTAAGACACTTAAATATACTCTGCCCCCCATGCAGCTGCAAGGAAACTAATTTTGGGGTTTATTAATTGTAATTTGGGTTTCTACTATGTGATACTTTTTTTTGTCATACTGCAGATGGCTGCTGCACCTGTATCCACCAGGCTCTGTTTTAGGGTTTGTCTCTTTGAGCCCATTGGTCAGTGATTGGTCAGTGTTTCTGGGTTCAAGCTCGCCGTAAAAAACATACAGTTTTACCATGAACAATCCCCAATAGAAGCTTCAACAACAAAACCTACACAACGCAAAACGTTGCAGCATGATCATGCTCTGATATTTGGGAGAAATTACCAACATCGGCACCCAAGATGAAAGGTTTTCTTCATGTTTGCATGTAGCTACATGTAGCAGTGACACAGTAGCAGCACTTTCTGCCATTAAAGTTCACTAATAAAAGCATTAAAACTAAAAAAAACTACACAATCAGAAATATGACTTGAAATTTGGGAGAAATGACTGGTCTCCCTGTTGTTAGCATGTAGCTACATGTAGCCTTGTATGTGATTAAAATACTGCAATAGCTTAGCCTTGAGAAGAAATAGAGAAATTAATTTTGAACTGATGTCAGCTCAAGCAGAGAGTAGAAAAAACTACTGAAAATGGAGCATTCAGAACAGGTGGAAATCTGAGGTTTCCTCTCACATGGATTACTTTTACATACTGCATTATTTGACGCTTTGGCCAAGTTTAAAATGAACATCCAACACTGTAGCATCATACATATTACAAAAAAATATGGAAAAGCATCAGGTCCTCTTTAATCAAACAAAACTAAATACACTTGTGTGTCAGCTCTAATAATATTCCTGTTAATTAGAAGTAGAAAAGAACAGTCTCTACCTGGTATCACTGCTGCCAACCTGTTAATGATTAAACAGTGTTACAAAGTCATATAATGATCCAATAATTTGTGGCCTGTACTGTGTGTTTGCGTGCAGTAAATAGGATCACAATCTTGCTGATCATCCTGTCATAAACGCAGACTTTGACACTGGCTGTAATGGCGACTCTGAAAATAGGTGGTGTGTATGTATGTGTGGGCGCATGTGTGCTCTTTTGTTGCACTGTTCTGGTGAAGACACAAATATTAAACTGGGCTGCACATTACTGTGTGCACTCTTCTTCCTGCATCTCTCTGTTTCTCTTCCTCCCTCCTGTGTTTTTCCCCATGTGTCCCTTTCTCTCTCTCTCTCTCTTTCTCTCTCTCGCCGCTTGCAGCTGGATTGCTATAAACAGTCGAGCCACTGTGCCCTACTTCTGAGTGGAGAGATGGAGGGAGAAGGGGGGAAAGAGCGCTGCAGCAGGGAGTGAGGAGGGTAAAGGAGGGAACGGGCTCTAAGAGAAATGGTGATACTGAGACAAAGGCAGAGGCGAGGAGAAGGGAGGCAGTGTGTGTGTAGGTCAGCTGCTCCCCCTGTGATGTGGTGACTGTCACCCTTGTGAGCATCGCAAGTCACATGTGTGTTTGGGTGTGTGTGTGTGTGTGTGTGTGTGTAGGGGGGTGTGTGAGTCTGTGCATTCAACCATTACCAATATGACAAGGTGTCACACAGTGGTGTTAGCAGTCTCTGCGGGTGAAAAACATATTCACGCACACACTACCTGTCACAGCCAAGAACTTGATATGCACACACACCAACAGAAATGCCCACAGAAGGGATTTCTTAGTCTGAAACAGTTATTTTGAGGCAGTTTATGAGACATCTTTTCTTGCATTAATTTGATTATGTATTTTTCTATCTTCTTGTAATTGTTATCTCTGCATAAACTGCTAACTTTTACTATAAACGTATTGAAGAGATTTGTATCTTTTGGAAATATTGAAGCTTTATGCAAGACTCAGGACCACTGTTACTCCTTTTCAACTTGCGAACCTGTGAGGAGCTACTGGCAGCTATGGGTGGTTTAGGTGTGTATGACGACACAGAAAGGCTTCAAACGGTTCAAACAACGATGGCGGCTCTTATGAATGTTAGCGTAGATGCTGCAATAGCATCAGTCACAGAAGAGTTTTTCTTCACTGTATGAAAATATGCTTTTGTTATAGACGGTGATAAGACAGATGGTTCATCCAATCACCTGCCAAGCGTTCTTTGTAAGTTCCTGCCCTCCAATGACGGCTTCTCAGATGCTCCTTTGTAACGAACCATCTGGCTCGTCAGGTTGGCGAAATACCCTGAGAGTTTCCAGTTTCAGGTGTTGCTATGTGCATGTGTTGTTTAGATTTGGTTGCAGTTGCACGGTGTGTACTTTAACTTTATTGTCACTACAACAACAGTTGTCACAGGAAAATAGTACATCATGTTAAATTGTATTATCCATATATTTGTCAAACTAGTTGAAGATGCCAGTTGTGGGATTGGTGCTTAGAAAGGTGTTTGTGTAGGTGGCAGTGTGGTAGGTAGTGTGTTGTGCCAAGGAGTTATCCATGTAATGTAGGGTTTCAGAAAACCAACACATTCATTAAGAGTTATTTGTGGATTCTGTGGATTGTTTTATCTCGTCACAAACTCTGAAATCCCAAGGTGATGATGGATAAGAAATCTAAAGACATGCCATTTAAAATTAATTGAAATACATTAAGACAACAGATCTTCACATTTAAAGAGCTAAAACCATATCATTATTTTCTTTCTTGATAAAACAGCTTCAACCATTCTTTTCTTTATATAGCTGTAGATTGATACATTAAAATCTAATCAGTCCAGTCACTAAATTGTGCTGGTGTGTCTTGTAAATCTTTCACTGCTCCTCCCTTTTATTGTTCAGCACTCAGTCAGTAGGTTCACAGTTGGCATACGGTGATGCTCTTAGTGATCCATTTTAAATGAATGTGCTGTACACCTGTGTTTTCAGAGCATGAGTTGGCTTTGTGCTTAACCTTTCTCCACAGTCTTATCGCAGTGTATTTTGCCCTTCTAATAACAGTGAGATAAAGGCAGCTTTACCCCTCACAGAGTGACACAGCTTGTTAGGAATAAGCAAATCAAGGGTGGCTCAGCCTCTGGTTGGCCAGGGCACGAGCTGTTCACCTGACACTATGTAGCAACAGAAGAAGAGATATGACCTTGATCTGACGAGGTTTTTTTCCTCTATAAGCTGTCGAGGTTTGCACAGCCGCAGTATTATGAAAAATAAATGTTAAAAAATTCAGTTGCATGTGTGTATTTTTGAGGAGCTCACACATTGGAGAGTAAAAGCGATGCACAAAGAAAGACAGTGCAGAGACCACATGTGAGGAAGAGGGGGAGAAAGATGAGAGCAGAACAGGGAGGAGGGAGCAGAGCGAGGGAGCAGAGATGCATGCAGCACTGCTTAATTCATCTTTTTCCTCCCATTCAGTCCTTTCTGCCGAGACATCTTCCTTCATTCTGGTGCCTCTTTGTGTTAATCATTGTTTCTTTTTCCATTAACATCGTCCCTTTTTCAAAGATGTTGAAGCACTGCTCACAGTCTTTGTTCAAAGAATTCTTGCGGTCTGCGTGAGTCTGACAGCCTGCTGGAGCTCAGTGAGCTGGGTCACTGAGCAGAAAAAGCCAAACCTGAATACGGACTGACTGCTTCGCCACAAGTCAGGTCCTGACACAGAGGAGGGGAGGCACAGCTGGGTTTAAATGATTGCACACACATCTTGGAGCTTGGCTGGAGGGAATAAGGGTTTTGCTCTGTTGCTGCTTTTTAAAGGTCCAATCAATAAGAGACTACTTCAATGATTGGTCTCCCCACTGTCTGATTGTGTCGGGGTCTGACTGGACTACAGCCAATGTCTCTGCTTGGCCGGACACTATTAAAGCCAGACATGTTTCAGAATGAAGCCAGACCCTGCCAGCCCTCTTTATGAAGATATCCAGCACATAATAAAGCTGCAGTAGGTAGAATTTATGTTTAAAAAAATAAGCCAGTATGGTGTGTTAAACGAGGCGTGGACAAAGGGGCGATTCTAAGAGGCAGAAGCATGTGATTCCTTGTGTTGCTTTGATTGTCTGAAAGAGATGAAGACTCACTGCAGAAACCGCACCATATCACATTTAGTCACAGCAGGCCTGTGCTGAGCTGATAGTGCCAAGTCATGCCTGGTTATGTTTTGTAAGTTAGCTAACAGACGAGGTTATGACGCTTTGCGCTGTGAGGCTAGAGGAAGCTAGGATGTCAAATCAAAGCAGAGTGCGTGTGTTAGCCTATTGTCCATTCTCACTGGAAAGGCCGGACTGTTTGTTTGATCTATGGTCACGCAGCGTTCACAGGAAACACTCCTGTCCAGCTGCACAGTCCACTTTCACACCTCTGAGACAAAGGTTAAGAGAGCCTGTGCCACAGTTTTATTTCTTAAACCTAAAGAAGCAATGCTGGAGCTAATATTTCGAGCCATTTTAGCTGCATGACTGCAGGGATTGCAGAGTTCATTGATTAGTCTATCATTTTGATATAGACATCCAGCAGCATTTCAGTGTCTTTTAGATGGGTTGTCTTGAAATATTGTACAAACATTCATGGTTCCCAAAGTATAAATCCTATAGACATTGGTGCCCCCTTGACTTTTCCTGTAATGTTGTTATGAGAGAGATATTTTTGACGAACATTCATGTTCTCCTTAATAACTTTGGCGATCCTTTGACTTTCCATCTAGCAGGTAAAAATCTTATTTATCCAATAGTTTTGTGTATGACCGCATTTTTTATTTTTTAGCAAAGTGCAGACACAAAAAGTTTTATTTTTATTTCCTATGGTCTCATTCTTCTCTTTATTTCTCAGACTGAGGGGTTGATCAAATGTATCATGTTCAGCTCAAAAAGACAAAATTACCCGTTTCAACCAGCAATTTTCATTATTGCCAAATGCCTTTACTGTGTTCACTCAGTCCGTATTATATGACGACACACCAACAGATACCACATCACCCTCTTATGCCTTCAAAGTGACATGATGATGAGGATGATGAAGACTTTAGGAGGGACTGAGGCTGGCTGTGACATAGCAGAAGGGTGAAAATAGACCTTTGATGGTGTTCGCCGTCTCAATGGAGGAATTTATCGGCCGTGAAATTGTCGATGAGCGCCGTGGTGGAGAGGAACACACTCACACACGTCTGGGCACCAGCACCCTGCATCCCATTGTTCTGGCACAAAGGAGAGATTGTCAGAAATTAAATTATTTCCCTCTTGTTGTAGAAGGAAAAAAAAGTAGGCTCATTAGGCCACATTTTTACGGATGGTTTTAAAAAAAATTAGTCGATTACAGAGCTGCAGAGTTACACTTAAAGGCAGTTTGATGAGGACGGTGGCGGTCTATCAGCTACTCTCCAGTCCGATGATTACAGCTCAGGTTTATTGATCTGACTTTTAGTCGGATGTTTAATTAACTGGATTAATCTCCATTAAGTAAAGAACATCAATGTCCCGATGCCATTCAGCATTTAGGTGCAGCACATGAGCTTATTTCTCTGCCAGTCGGCTACCTGGCGTCTGTTTTCCTGATCTCCATGAGGTTGGTTTCCTCGGTAATGCAATGTTTATTCATAATAATCCTTAAGAAGATTATCCTGAGTAAGCCTGTAACCGGAATATGCACTATCTAGAGTAAAGTGTGAATATAAACATGTTCGACTGGGCTGCAGTCTGTATCTTGTGTCTGACAGACTCTGGTATTTCCTCAGGAAACCGCTCCACCATCAGTACTCTGTACCCCCCTAACTCCACAGACTCGACACCCCCCCACTATCTCCGTCTTTTCCTCCTTCCTCCAAGGTCTGTTCTTCCTCATTTTTCCTCATCAGCTCTCCCTCTCTGTCCTCACATGCTCCGTCTCCCTTATTTTCTCATTGTCCTTCTCATTTCTCTGCATCAAACTCCATTGGTCTTCATGTTGCGCATGTACGCCCTCCTCTTCCTCACACCACACACACACTGTTCCTCCTCCTCCTCTTTGCCCCCCTTTTCTCTGGCTTCTCCTCCTCTTTTTCTGCCCATTTCTCTCCCTTGTGCTTTATCGTCATGCTTTTACCAGATATGATGAATTAATTTCTGCTTAAACCGCTGCTCGAGCTTTCAGGAAATCACTTAATTTAGAATGAGGAGAAATGAGTCATAGCAGCGGATTATTAGGTCGGAGGTAAACATAATCAGTTAGGCGACTGTACCCAGTGAATTTGATTCAGGTCTTTTAATTGGATTATTATGGGCCCTTTTGATGCTGCATGCACATATGAAATGTTTGCATATTGGCAGCTCTAACGGAAGAGCTACCTCAGCTGTAGCTGAACATTATAAAGTGCTCTTTCCATCATGGAAAGTACAAAGTATTGAAAGCGGCTGCCTAAAAATTTTGGCAGACTACAGCAGAATGTCAAAACGCTCCAACCAGGAAGTGGACTCTATTAGTTATCTGGACTAAGAGCAAGATAAATAAGTGCGTAAAGGAGTTTGAAGTAACGGTGTTAAAAGGTTCTCACAAAGCGCAACATAAATCACAGCCGAGCAGAGCCCGGGAGACGAGAGAGCGGAGCCAAGTAAAGCGGAGCAGAGCTGTGACGCTGGGAATGAAATGAAAACAAAGCAGACACACAGTAGTTGTCACTTGACATTGCACAGACTCGCAGCTCGCTGACAGTACAGTCATAATCCCAAACACGGCAACTGTACCCCAACAACCTTTCAGCCTTTCTGCTCGTCTGAGTGACTACAAAACCTGGAGACATCGGAGGTAAAGGCAGAGGAAGCAAAACTAAAAGAGGACAAGCTTACAGCTCGGGTCTCTTGAGCTATATGCAAATATCATCATGCTCCCAATGATTGAATTACTAACTTATTCAAAAATCAATTAATCGTATCAGTACTTTTTAAAATATTAATAGGACTGCAGCCAAATTCTCAAAAGGGATTGTGCAGCTTTTGCTGCTGTTAAACCTTTGCACACATTTAAATGAGGTGATATGGATTCATTTGTAGCAAAATCGGCCCCTCTCTGTGCAAGTGGGCCTCATCGCAAAAACAGTCCAATTCAAACAGATCAGCGCTAACAGCCACACACAGCTACAGTGAAATGATTTGACCTTCAGAGAGCTGTTGATAACGGAAACACATTTATTACAGGTGTCAACTTCAGACTTTCAAGTGTTAGAGCCATCTTCTTCTGAAGTCTGAAGCTGTGCGTTTGAAAACACCACAGGCACAGACAGACCGGAATCTCTGTCACTTTTAATTAGCTTGTCTCAAGTTCTGAGGAAAACCTCTCGTCGGTCAACACCTGCAGCACGACGGCTAAACATTTCATTTCTCTTTTTCTCTTCTGCCTGCTGTGTTCTTGGTTCAAAGGCAACAAAAAAAGGGGTAAATTGCACTCAAACATTTCAGCTGTGTTTGCATTGTTAAACCTTTCTCGAGTCAAGCCTTGACACGGAGCAGATAGTCGTTGCAATTGATGCTTAATTCGTGGCGTTGTCAGCAGCTTTCTCTGTGAAGTCGGGCATACGAGTGTACAGCTATGTGAGCAGCTGTATAGGCTATAAATGGGCAAATTAGTTCTTTGGTGACCTTTAGCAGGTTTTATATTTCAATTTTTACAATCCTAGTTCAGCATGCTAACATTGCTAAGTACAGTCCAATGGGAATGACATTAGTTTTGCAGGTATTCAGTCATAAACTGAATGATGATCAGTTAATCATTTAACTTGGTTGACAAAACAGCTGATTAACTGATAAATAGAGAAATGAACCAGCAGGTTAAAAGCATACTATGCAGTAATCGATGCTTGCTGTTTGTAAACACATCATTCAGTCCCTAGCTCAACAAAAGACAAACCTCATATTCTCTCATGTTAGAATGATCTTTATTTAGCACTGTGTCTTCTATTTTTGTAGCTTCGTGTCCAAAGTGATGCCAGAAACTTCCTGAAGGAGAACATACAGGCACCACCGCACAATTCTAGTTGATCACAAGTGGTGATTGAGAGGGATTCTTTTTGTACGAGTTTATACAATACACTGTTTGTTCAGGAGATCCTGCATAGTGTACCTTTAAACAACCAGGGAAGTTATCATCAGCTGCAGCCCTACTTGAGATATTTTAGTCTGGGCCAAAGTAGTAGATCAATCAATAGACTTGCAGCTGTGACGCTAGCATGGCTAAAAACTCAAGAGAGTAATGAAAAAACAACCTGGCATGCTATCGCCGTTGGCCAGAAGACAGCATATCCTGGACTAATCCCATTTCCGCTACAGGTTTAAGCAGAAACTACTAATTGGCTTGCTTTGCACCATATGGGCTGAGAGGTTTAGTCTGGCTGTATATGAATTAACACTGCGGCAACAGAGGCAGAGACCGACTTTAATGTAATGCATGCTGGTAAAGAAGGGAATGCACAGGTTTTAAAACTCTTTGACATCCATCGAAACGGCAACTGCTCATAAATGTTAATGCTTCAGGGTTTTCAGCTTACTCACAGGATTTGTTCCACAGTTTTTGCTCTTCTTTCGTTGATATCAAATATACAGCTATGGCTTTCAGAAGGGGGGAAAGATATCAGCCCACAGAGCGAGACATCAAAAGTGATATTCGTAAACAGACACACCAGTCAATAAATATGGGAAAAATGAGCCAGACGGAGAGAGGCGGCGGGGCGAGGGAGAAAGAAAGTCAGATGCGGAGAAAGAGACGAGAAGGTTGCGGGAGAAGAAACAGATGTGCGGGAAGAGCACTTAAAACCAAAATATTAACCTGCCAAAAAACTGATATAAGTCCTGTGTTGTTAAAAGTTAAAGTGCCTGTCGGATTCTTATCCCGTCACCATGACAACGCTGCCAGAAAAAAGAGAGAGAGGGGGCTGTGGTTAGGGAAAGTAAAGACCAAAAAACGAGGAGTGTGAGAGCGAGGATAAAAGATTTGAGAAAGTGTGTGTG
>CAFUXE010000240.1:81061-106332 GCA_903364295.1 Serranus cabrilla
TGTTTACCAAACAGGAAGTGGTCGTGATGCTCGCCTGCTGACACAGCTGGACCAGCGCCAGAACACACAGCTCAGATTCAGGTAGCACATAGATATAACATCAGAGGGCTCACCCTCATCTCTTCTCCTGTTCTGGAGGAACTGGAGCCGATAATATGGGATGTAGAAAGTAAAAACAAATAATTAGACATCCCTGCTTAGCTGTTTTTGGACATCAGTGACTTTTCATGAATTGTTGGTCTTGTGCAGCAGAAAGCTTGACGGATTTTACTGGACTTATTTTATCATAATCTGATATAGAAACTTCCACAGTAGTGCATGCAAGACCAATAACGAAGGACACCAGAAAGCATTTAAAACATTCGCCGTGGAAATCAAACAGAACATCCCGCTGTGGACGTTACTTTGGAGAACCGTACGTGTATGTATGAATATTTTTTAACACGCCGCTGTACCCTGACAATAGTAAATAAAAATGTTTTTAAATAAATGTGGTAATGGGTGGAACTGACAAACGACCTGTTCTGTTGTTTAGGTTGGAGATCTTGTTGGTCAGATCACAGAAAAGTTTGGTTGGGAAAATAGCTTTGACACTAAAATATACTGTGACCAAAATAATGTGAATGTTTCGATTAAAAGCCATAAAAAACATGAGTGCAAAAATACAGAATAATATAAAATCTCCAAACACTTGGCTGATTCTCCTGTTCTGTGTCTATTGAGTAAAATTCCTCCATCTGTATCATTTTAGTTGCTGATCTAAGATCTAAAGGTGGCGGACGGACTGAGACGGCGTCCGGTGACTCTTTAAAACCTTTTGGTTCCCGGTGTGTGTTTACAGGTGAACACACACATCACAGAGACACTCACTCGACTGAAGGAAACTGAATTCATAGTGTTTTTCCTAACACAATAAAACCCGTGAAGAGCTGAAGTTTACTCTCTTTTCTCTGCAGCACTTTGTAACAAGCTGCTTCTCCTTTAGCGCCGGAGGGAACGATATCTTAATGAGGACTGTTTGTTTTAGCATCTCTTTATTACCTCCACGCATGCCTGACACAGCTAATTGGCTCTGCCTGCTGCTGCCAGAGAAATCTAATGTTCCTGCTCATAATGCCGCGCTGGCTGCAGCTCCATGAGCACAGCGGGTTCACGCTCACAATCTTTAATTAGATACTTGTGTGAGAGACGTAAGAAGGCTGTCAGCTGCTTCATTAAGTCCCGAGCCTTTCAATTAGGACTCTCCTCCTCTGTTTGTTGTCGGCTCCTCTTCCTCCTCCAGCCGACAGCGAGGAGACGACCTGCTGAGCTGGAACACGCAGCCGCCTCCTCCGTTAGCGCCGACGCCTCATCGTTATCACACTGTAACGCACCACTGACGCTCACTTAGAGAAGTTTTTCTTGGTGTGTGTTTGTATCTACCTGATCCACACGGAAAACAAAGTAAAGGCTGCAGTTTGGTTACGATAAGACGATGAAACTAATTCTCTAATGTTGGGCCGAAAAAGCTCCTGTTGAGGCTTTGGAAGACAAATGAGGAGCAAAAAGAAAACGTTTGCATGTCCTGAGCATCACGGACCTCCACCAAGGCAACAGGGTCACTTATGCAACACCAAACTGCACCTGAAGGATTATATTGAAAGCTTGTATTTTGGGACTCTGGCATTGAAATATTTCATCCACTAGATGGCAGCAGTTAGTGAAGGCAATAGGGTCACTGAGCAATAATATAAATTCCAGATGGTTCCTGATCACCGATCACCACCAAAATCTAACCACCTGTTCCTCGTCCCAACACACACGCTGTCCCAACATTTCATCACAATCCGTGCAGAACTTTTTGAGTTATGTTGTACACAGACAGACGAAAACATGAGCTCCTTGTTGGAGGTAACAAAGGTCATGTGGACAGATCCACCAATAAGAAATATGCAGGTGTAATTTGTCCAGGAGACTCAGGAAGATGTCTATCATTGCAGTCTATACGAGCTATACGTGGGTGTTCAGGGCCTTTAAAGTCCTGGTGGGTTGGTTCCATCCAACAGAATACAGAACCTTTCATGAATGAAGTAAACAACACATTTATATTTGCCTCAAAGGACTTTAAAATGGTATTTCAGTACAGTACCTGAGTAAAGACAGAGTTTCAGATCAGAGCTGATGGAAATCTTCGGCTAATAATAACTGAAGAGAAAAGTCTGATAATATAACTACTTTGTGTTCTGAATGAATCCATAACTGTGTTATTTGAGCATAAATATAATGATGTTGTCTGACAACATCATTATAACATCTTCATATAATCATAATCGTCGTTCTTAAATTTACATTTTTTGCAATGATTTCATTTGAATCAGTGATAATTTCCTGCTTAGCAGCGGATTGTACATGAACAACGAGCCAGCAGAGCGACTGATAAGCATCCTGCAGGTTTCATGTCTGTCTGCTCAGCACCGTGACGCCATCCTTAATTACATCTGCTCCGCTCTGACGCGCTCGCTGGATGTTTCCAACTGGGGAAACAGCACAACATCTTCTCTGTGGGCGACGGGACAAATCGTACAAATTAAAGTCACTTTTCAACAAGTAAAAGGCAAAATAATAAAAAATGAAAACTCCAGAAACACGGCCACCACACTGTGTGAGGGCTTTCATGATCAACAGCTTATTATTTAAGTATGAGGCTCTACCATCAGTCAGCTCAATCAATCCAAGCTCCATTATAAAAACGAGCATTTTAAAAGTAGTTAAAAGTTTAAAAAGTAGACTGATGATGCATGAATGCATATTTTTACACATCAGGCCCCTGAGAAGTTAACCCCCGCAGCTCTCTCTCTGTTTATCAACAGTTTTATATTCTGTCAGTCTTAGCCGGAGAGCTTCACACCTTCACAAGGCTTCACCTCCTGCTGATGGAGGTGCTGCACAATTAGAGCAGAAGAGAAAGAAAGACAGGAGACGGTTCAGGAGAAGATAATTACTGTAGTGTCTCACGTTCAGTTTCTTTTCCTTCACCTCCCTCAGAGCTTTCCACTTCACACACACGACCTTTACTCTGTCACTGAGCCATTTGTGACTCAAGGAAATCTAATTACTACAATACAGTGTGGGGCAAGCTGTTAAACTTAAATGACCTTTCTGGTGCCTCTGCTCTCACAAATACTTCTTGTTCTCAGTCTTAAAAGTCTCAGGAAAAGGTTTGTTCTGTCTTTAAACGAGCATCTGTGATCTGTGCAAAGGTTTAATCTATTAAAACACCGACAAATGTATAGATTTGTTTTTAAAGTAAGTCAGTAAAAAAGCTGCTCACTGTCGTTTTTATCAAACAAACAGGATCGATTTTGTTCAAGAGTATTTTCAGCGGCTGATTCATCCACATTTGCTCCAGTGAGTCGCTCCGCAGCTTTACAGAGATTTATAGTGAGTTCCAGCGAACTGTTTATCTATTTCTCATCATCTCAAGGCGTCATTTTCAGTTAAGAGCTGACAGACACAGTTAGAAACCAGCAGCATTTAGCAGCTCCAGAGACAGATCCTTCCAAACACAGAGCTAAGAGAGCACCAAAAGTAAAATAAATGCAAGTTAAGGCCAAAAGCAAAGTAGTTACGAGGAAAATGTAACAAACAGAAGTGACACAGTTACGTTGGTTCTGTAATATAAGAATCCAACCATTCTGGACGTTATCACACTATTAAATTGGCATTTATTGGCCGTTATTATCCAATAAATATGGGGGCCGGCTCCACCTTCCAGCAGGTCCAGTCGGTTGTTATCAGATCATTCTGGTCGCTGTTTTGTTACATTTCACTTTCGTTTAGGTTTTCCTTTCAGTTTAGGCACCAAAAAAAAGCTGCAGTTTGGTAGCTTATAATAACTACGTCCACTACAGGGCGCCACCAACAACCCATCGAATTAGCTGATAACAACATAGTAGAAGGCGGAGCAACTCGCCCATACTGATGGCATCACAACTGCTGATTTAATAACTTGATAAGGTACAAATCTAGTACTTCTCTTAGAAGTTGGTGGAGACCAAAACAGAGCTAAAACAGAAATAAAAGAGATTAACTACATCAGTGCATCAGTCATGTGAGCACTTTTTTACACCGGTAATTTTACTTGAAACTGTGTTTGAGCCACTCTACTGTGAGGCCTAAATCCCTGGTCATCATACGAGGTGTTAAACCACAGAAACACACCTAATAAAGGCTGATTGGAAAAGCTGCTGAGTTCCAGGTCATTAAGAACGTTCATTATGAACTTTCTTTGCATTCCTTTTCTTTATTCGGTCATGTTATGAAACATTAATGCAGCAGCATGAACTCTGCAATCACGATGAATTATGTCTGCAGACGTTTGGAGAGCTGCAGGTCGATACCCGTGTTTTCTTCAGGATTAAAATGATTCAGTAATCGTATGGTTATTACAGAAAGAGGAGCAAAGAGCTGCACGTAAAGAGAAGCAGCTGAGGTCTGGAGGACGCTGTACAGTCAGCTGTACTCAGTACAGTCCATTTGGCGTCTGGCCCGGGGCCGAGCTCTCTCGCCGGGGGGGTAATTGGCTGAGGCCGAAGCTGCAGGAGGACAGAAAATGAAGTCGCACGGCGAGCTCTGACACAACAGCGTGCGGTCATCTGCTGTGCGCTCCCCTCAGAGTCCCAGAGGGCCTCATGCAGAGCCGGATCACGACCCACCACAACAACACGGAGCGTCTGGCCTCGTTTTTACTGCAGCTCACATCAGGCCAGAGACGCGTCACTTCAGTGGGAAGTTTCAATGCAGAAGATACGATACATTTATCATAAAGTCACCGATCCAGTCAGATCACGACTGTCACAGATGTCTTCATCTGTTTTACTTTCATTGATAGATGCATTTGCAAAAACGTAAGAAACAAACATTTCCATTTATGCATGAAAAATTCATTAAAAGAAAACATTTGTATTAAGCTATTTTAATCTATTTAAATGTATTTATCTATTCTATTTGTTGAGTTTGATACATTTTTCTGTTTTTAATTTATCTTTCAATCTATAAACACAAAGGTTCATTACAACAAGACGATAAATCATCAATCTAAATATATATTGTAAGTTAAATAGTAATGATGTCATATAAACCATATAGCTGATAATAAACCTAACCTACAATAAAATCTGAAGAAAATAAAAAATATTAATACATGCATACTGCATATGTAAACATGAAATGTTATAAAAATGTTTTAAATAAATAGATTAAACATTTTATAAATCTAAATCATTAAAAATAAGCTGCAGCTTGACTGAAAATAAAGCACAGCAGCTAAATAACCGAAGCTGTAATCTAATAAACAGGAGCAGCAGCCTGCTTCACCTCCAGCTGAGATCAGAGTAACTCTGAGTTTATCACACTGACCTGAGGTTCATTCATGCATCTCTGCAGCCTGCAGGCTGCTGGGGATTATCTCATGTAACATTCAAGTTTCAAACTCTACATAAATATCTGATGAGGCTTTGCTGTAGTTTAACACAACAGAACCTTTCCTGCATGTCATGTGTTGCTTTATTGGGGATTTAGACTAATTGCTGCTGCACACAGTTGAAACTTGAGTGTTTGATGATTGACTGATGACCAACTGACCTTCAAGGTTTAAGTGGCCACAACTAAAGTGAATGTGGATCCGTCCCCATGTTCGGCACACGTACAACAATCAGTGACGTGGAGGTAATGACTGACAGCGATGTGGAGTATAAACACAGAAGCTGCAGTTTGGGTGGATGAGTCGAAGAAACGGAGGACTGAAATCAGGACAACAGGGTTCGTGTCCCAGGAGAAAACAAGTTAACGTAAATAAAGAAATGTACATACACTTCTGTCATTTCTGGTACATTTATTTACTTTTTTACTGTCTTTTATAACGTCTGACCAGGACGTTTTTTGTCCTAAACCTCAGCCTTTTTTATAACTGCAAACTGTCCGTAATAACTATTTTTAAAACACTCTGCTGCCGTGATTTCCCTTAATTTTGTGAGATCAGGATGCTAAAGACCCAGCTCTTTACTAAACACAGAATCTACACGGATGGAAAATAAATAAATAAAAGCTACTCTTTGCACTGCCTGATAAATCCCATTGGACTCAAACTCTTGTCTAGTGACTTGATCTTTGTGTTAACATCTCTGTGGATCAAAGTGTCTGATATGACATTTAGAATCGTAGAATTTAAATCAAATAAAATGAGTTCCCAGCTGCTGCCAGTCGGTGTGAGTCTCCTCAGTGAATCAGTGTTTCCAGTGTTGATGTCAGTCTGAACCCAGTGAACTTCAGAGCTCAAGTCTTCAGTTCTCGGTCCAGTTCGGTATCGCTGCTCCGCCGCAGCCGTCCGTCTCTCTGCCGGGATCAAACCGCCGTTCTCCTCCGCTCTCAGATTCCAGCATATTAATCTTTAACTACTGCCAGATGGACGGGAGCCGCGGCGAGGAAGAGGAAACCAGGGCTGAAGCACGGCCTTGTGGGTGGATTTGTTCAGGATGATCGACTGCCCGCTTCGCCACCACAGCGACAGACGAGGCGGTGACATCAGCGCTCCTGTGCGGGAAGCGAGGTCACGGGGAGGGTGATGTCAGCGGGCGCCGGAGCCGCCAGTGAGGTTTCAGATTACACTGAGTTTGGAAACGACGGCTTCAGGGACGGAGAGAGGATTCGCACATGCATCCTTATTTATTATTCAGCCAAATGCTTCATTAGATTTCCTAACAGGAAAGCATTAATGCTTCATAAATAAATAAAAAAGTATAATTTTATTCTCATATGTATGAAAATCACTTTGTGAATTGTATCAAATTGCGAGCAGCAAATAAATCCCTGAGTCTTTGTACAAAAATAATAATAATATTGCACGTTTCATGAGTAAAAGGTTAAAATCCCTGTGGTTTCTTCGGCCTGATGCCCTTTAACGGTTTATTTTCTCCTCCCGCCACACGTCCTCTGAGCTCGCACACAGTTTAATGTTTTAATATGAAAGCCGTCACTTTATCTCCATCATGACTTCGTCCGCTCTTTGACAACATGTGAGGTAATCAAGGCCGTTTCTGTCTGACATCCCACAGGACAAAACACACAGTGATGGTTTGATAAATTTGCAATTACAAGCGTCTGTTGATTAGTCTGGAGGCGTCTCGCGCCGCTCCTCCTCTTTGTTCCCGCTGTGATTTAACGCCTCGATCACAAAGTGTCTCCATCAGTGATTACAGAGCAGCACCGGAGAACAGATTTACAGAAACACCTTTAGAATATATATATATATACACACACTACACCTTTAGTGTGATAACGATGCTGAGGAGGTGCTGATGGAGGAGGCGGCGCTGTGTTGCCGCCCAGCGTGTCGTCTCTGCAGGAGAAGAAGAGGAACCACAACAAACAGAAGCGGAGAGTCTAATTGAAAGACTCGGGACAGAAGGACGAGGCTGACAGCTCACACGAGCATCTCATCAAAGACAAGACGAGGAATAGTGATAGTTTCATATATATATATACACACAAACACCTCCACAGGTCGGCAGCATCACAGGGCTCGCTGTCTCTCTCACACTGAGACACAATTATTTACACTCTCACAACAACTGGCAGTTATTGTCTATCATTAGTGTCCAGGTGTTCACAGGTACGAACAGGAAGAAATGACGCTCCAAAGCTCTCAGCCAGAGGAAAGCTGGTACCCATTCCCAAAGCGGTCCCTGAACCTCTCAGCTCAAGATATCTGAATGAAATTGGGTTGTACGTGTTTCAGTTTTTCTCCCATGCAGTAAAACGTGTTATTTTCTCTGACTGCATGTGAATCTTTGTGCACACTGGGTCCATAAACAGTCTGTGAGCTGCATAAATCGCATATGACTGGATTTAGATTTACATATTTTTAACAAATGCAATCAAAACCAAAAATTGCTGCAACAACTTATGAGACATGATTGAACATGGGGAAGAAATACGCTCGTATCATTGTGTTTTGAGCACTTTTTCACTCTAAATTTGAACTGATGCCTCAGCAGAATATAACCCACTTCTCTGTGTGACATGTACTGAGATAAAGTGGCTCCATTTGAGCCCCACAGGGTTCAAACCTTTCCATAAGAAATGGAAGCAGTGCACGCAGTATCTGTATTATCAACAGCTGGATAACAAAGTTGTTTGAAACCTGTTGCAGGGCTGCAAATTAAATCTGCATTACGCAACATCACTCAGAGGGACGCACAGTGGCTGAAATGAGTCACGGCTGGACTCAAGTCTAAAACACAAGCACCGAGTGGAAGAAGAAAGGCCCGTGAAGTGAGATTCTAACCAAAAAAAAAGAAAAAATACCAGGAAAAGACACAAACACAGAAAAAAAAGGACCAAGACACAAAACTACCTAAAAAAAAGACAAAAAGGCCCAAAATTACCTAAACAAGACACCAAATTACAAAAAAAAAGGCCAAAACAATTACAAAAGACTACAAATACACAAAAAAGCGATACAGCAGTCAGTGATCAACAGGTGATCTGCTGTAACAGCTTAACGCTGAAGGAGAATCCTGAAACACATTCATCCACGTTATTAGAGCTGCGTCACATCTCCTGACTGGCTGAATCCGTCTGGATCTGAACCAAAACGGTTTTTAAGGATGGAGAGCAGACTGCCAGCAGCCGGACAGTGATGGATAGATTTCTGCTGCGCTGAGGCCAACACATTATACAGCGTTTAGGCAGCAGCAGATAAACCCGGAGAGGCGGCCAAGCTGCCGGCTCTGGGTCTGTTGGTGCTGCTGTTAGGACAGCAGACGGACGGCAGGATGAGAGTTAAAGAGACAGGAAGCAAAGGTAAACACTGCCTCATACACAAGGCTCCAGAAATCATCTTCAGGGATGTTTTAGTTTGTTATTCATGGGGAAACTCATCTTGAAATTCGTAGACATTAAGGTCAAGTGACGGGTCTCTTAACATGAAGTGAGCTAAATGTTTACTTTTTATTTCTGATGGTATCGTGCAGGAGCATCATCACTGGGAAACAATAGGACTTATCACAACCAGCCCCGGGATAACACGGACAAACAGATAAGGACAGATTTTGGTGGGGGGGCAAAGGGGGACATGTCCATCCAAATATTTACAACATGAGCTTTTGTCCAGCCAGTAAAATCCTGATAGTAGCAGAGTTCTTCTGTTGGAAATATATATATTCTGTTCTTCTGTAGGACGTCAGTACAGGCAGCAAAATACGACAGGGAATAATGAACAGAAGTGCACAGGACAAACAACCTAAAATTACCAAAACAAGACAAAAACAAAATTGGTGAGCAGTTACTCCAAGCAGTTACTCCAATAACCTATTTGAAATGTAACCCGGATGAGCCCCCAAATATGTCACCTCCAAAAACAAACAAAGTATAAGCAGAATTGATGGTTTATTAACAAATAAAATAAGAACTTACAGTAGAATACTTTCTGTATTTAGAAAAACTCAAATATGTTACATCAGATCATTTAAATAGCAACAAATTGCACAAATCCTAAAGAAGTATTTTGTCATCTTCCCTCCAGACGGGAATTAAAACACCATGAGCTGAGTTTCCTCTCTTTCCCAGAACCAGCACCTCCGTAATCAGCCAGTGAGCATCAGAACGCTTTAATATGTATTTTATTGTATTTATGCAGCTATGTGTTAACATTAACATAGCTGGCTGGCTCATAAATAAAGCAGAATGTTGAGTTTCAGAACCAGCCCGAGAACCTGTCACCGTCTAATCATGTTACTGAGAAGACGACACCAGCTGAGCTCCAGACGCGGCTCATAAACGTTAATTCAAGCGATCAGTTGGAGCAGTTTACAATGTTTAGAACTGAGGAAGTCTAAAAATGCAATATTCTGTCTTTAAAGGATCATTTCAACTAAAAGCTGAAGCAGAAAGATGTTTCTTTTTCACAAAGGAAACAAAGCTGTTCAATAATGTCTAGTAAAGTGTACCAGCCATGGTGGATGTGTTTAGCTGTTGATGTAGTTATTTATGCCTGTAAATGGACCGCAGCAGGAGGGTCGGGGTCCCACTGAGACCGTCAGCGCCCAGATGTTCGTGCTGTTACCCTGCATGTTGCAGTCCTGGCTGTTTATGTAGATAAGCACTCAGACCATTTCCCGGCAATTACAGCAGCCTGATGAAGTCTGGACCCGGAGCCTCCTTTTACCCACAGTGCAGCAGGAGGACTGAAAGCTACATTATGCAACTATTTCATGCAATAATAACAGATTCACATACATTTTGATGCTACAATGACTAATGCTTGACTCATTTAGTTGATTTTGGTGAAACTGAATCATATTTTTCCCTCTGAGGTCCTTTGGCTGCTTTTAAGGGTAACAAACTCGAATTACAGCAGAGAAATAGGAAATAATGTCTCAAAGCTGTGTTTTTGGTTTGTTATTTTCCCTTCCTGCATATATGTGGAATTGCAGTGTACTGTATCTTCTTCTTATTTGAACTTTATTTTTATTTCTGTACATTTATTTTGTCCCTAATTTGCATATGAAGTACAATATATAATGTATAATGCTGGAAATGCTGCTTTTTTAAAGTATTTTCTTTGTATTGAATTCATAAAATTAATTAAAATATATTCCCAAAAATGTGCCAATGTGCAGATGGAGGATTCAGAAGATGAACAAAATAGTTCCAGCATAAATTATGAATATATATCATATATCATTTTCATCAGATCATTCAGTCAGAATAAGTGCTGCTTTTAAGGTAATCAGGGAAAAAGAGAATCAACAGAAATTTAATCAAAATCAGCAGATTTTTCTGATTTTTGTGAGGATTTTCTGTGTTTCGTATCACTGTCAGAAAGATGATTAAATCACTTAAACACATCACTTTGACCCTTTTTTACCTATGATCCATTTTAGTTGTTTTTAAAATTGAGAGTTTTTTACTTGGGGAATAAGACAGACACAGATAATTAGTCATTTAGTTGCTTGCTGGAAATATTGCCAATAGAGAAATAGAAACCTTTATTACAGTCGTCACGTGTTAATTGTAGCTGAAAATGCTTCAGTGCTCTCACGGTCTCCAGCGAGCCTTAATAGAGTCATTCAGCTGTCTGCTCTTAATTAGCATCCGTTAGCTGTGAGGAGCTAACTAAACTAACTTGGCTTGAGTTAATGAGGGCAAAGCTGATGAGTTTGAGAAGCAGTCCTGCAAAGATTAACTACTCCGTCTCTGGAGAGACACCAGGCATCTCTAATTGGTTTCTCTTGTCGAGGCTCGACGTGAATATTTCCAGCCCAGTCGTCTGTCTTTCCATGAGAGCAATCAAGCGCTGAAAAGTCACGACGCCTCTCGTCCTAATTGGTCGAGCTGTCGTTGACCTTTACTGACAGGCCCGAGCCCTCAATCAGCTGGAGGGCTGCTCAATCACAGAGAGCCTCTCTGGGAAACTCTCCATCCCTGCACTCAGGAAGCACTCGGGAAGTTTGGATTCTTGTGTCAAAGTTTTGCTATAATGCGATATGATATAACGGGAAGCTACGGAAGAGGACTGGGGCAAGGTAGGAGAAAAAATCATTATGCACTCAAGAATTAAGTTGAAATTGTGAGAATAAAGTTGAGATAGATTGTTGTGAAAAAGGTCGAAATGATGGCAATAAAGTCGAGATGTCGAGAATAAAGTCATAATGACGAATATAAAGTCGAAATGTCAAAAATAAAATCGTAATTATAATTATAAAATCAT
This sequence comes from Serranus cabrilla, assembly GCA_903364295.1. Taxonomy (NCBI): domain Eukaryota; kingdom Metazoa; phylum Chordata; class Actinopteri; order Perciformes; family Serranidae; genus Serranus; species Serranus cabrilla. The sequence goes on from CAFUXE010000240.1 coordinate 92,811, forward strand.
GATGATTATAAAGTTGTAAGGACGATAATAAAGTCGAAATGTCGATAATAAAGTCGTAATGTTGAGAATAAAGTCGTAATGACGACATATCTTGAAATACAATGACAAGAAAGAAGTTGAAATGTAGAGAATTAAGTTGAAACAGAATGTTGAGAAAAAAGTTGAAATTATGAGAATTAAGTCGAAATTACGAGAAAAAAGTCGAAATTACGAGAAAAACCTGAAATTACGAGAAAAACCTGAAATGACATCTTTGTTGTTATAGAGAGAAACATACAGAAAAAATACTGAATTCCAGGTATTGGAATGTGAACGTTTCAAATCCAGTCGCAGCATCTTTACTGATATAAGAACAACGAACACTTCCTGCATGTAACTGCCCCAAAAAACATCCATCTGTGTTTTGGTATTTCTGCTTGTGGATTAAACAAGTTTAGGAAATCTTCCTTTTAAGGACGGCTCTTTTGATGCAGCAGGGGTCTAAGACAACATGAATGAATCCAGACCTGCTGACGTACTGGGATACTAACGTCCCACACGCTGTTTGCTTATCCACATTTCATCCTGCAGATGTGAGCAAACTGCTTTACATACTGTGTGTACATTTACAGCTGGAAGCTGAATAATCCTGACTGACACGGACTCTAAGCCGTTTCCAGACTCTGATGGTGCTGCAGACACAATCCCTGCTGGGGTTGGACAGTCAGCTTCCACCTTTCTGCATTAATGCTGAGGAGGTGTCACGGTGCCACCGAGGGCCGGAGGTGATGGAGTTTACACCGTGTGGAAATGTTTCCCCTCCTGTCACTGCTCGCTGTGTCTGGAACATATGGCTTCGCATTAATGAGACAAAGAGCAGCTGAATATGGATCAGGCCCTCTGCCACGCTGGGAAACTTTTCACAAGGTTGGCTGGTTGTTCGGTCAGCACCAACTGTTTCACCAGGACTGTTCTCCAACATGGGTCGTTAGTACAAGCAGCTGAATACGACCCGTGTTCAGTTAGGCTGAGGGAAGAGACATTACTTAACTCTCTGCATCACGTTTTTACTAAACTTGGACTTAACGATGAACTAATAAATGATGTAGATGCTGGAAGTGAAGTAGTTACCATGACGACGTGACTACAGGAAGTGACATAGTTCAGTAAAAACGTGAAGCAGGAAGTTAAGAGATGTTTGAATCACATCAAACACTGCTCTGACACTCTCAGTTTAGGTCTTTTTTGGTCATTTAATGTCATTTTTGGGGTGATATTGTGTTTTATTAAAGTAATTCTGCTTCTTTTTCAGTATTTTTGTGTCTTTTTTTCTAATTTTGTCTTTTTTTTGCTAATTTTGTGTCTTTTTCGGTCATTTTTCTGTCATTTAATGTCCTCTTTTGGTAATTTTGCATCTTTATTTTTAACATCTCCTGGTGAAAGTCCTGGTTTGTTAAAGGGTGGGGAGGACAATCTCAAGCATAAATATGGGACTAATTTTGCTGCCTGTACAAACAACTTATGGGGGCATTTTGGGGTTTCTGGGTAAAAGTCCTGGGTTTATCGTAATCAGCTGATAACAACCTACAGGACCTACTAGCAGGCGCAGTAGGCCCCTGAAACAGCTGAAAAACACCCATTCAGTCGTGTGATGGCGTCCGAATCGGGTGTCTGGTCTACGGCTGCCTCGATCAACAAGTTCGTTTGTGTGACTGTGTGACTTTTGTGCTTTGAAAGGGGTTTGTAACTAACAAGCTAACTCACTGATCCAGCATCTAATAGACCCGTTATGTTGTAATCTGTTTGATCATGACATGTTGTGTGGTGGGACTCCAATAACAAAAAGGTACAAATGAAAAGTCTTTGGTTTGTTTGTTAATCCTTAAATAAGTGGACATTTGAAGAAAAATATGAAGAAATATCATGTTTACAAGAATGGGACGGCATATTAATTCAAACAATACAGATTAGCAATATAATGTACAGAATGACGTAAGTGGTCTAAGAATAAATTGGTACAAATCCAAAGATCACAAATAAACATGTTAATGGTAGCTGAGTGGACGATAAAGAGTCTTTAGTATCAGCACTCGTTTCTTCCATTAGCATGGACCTCCTAACAACTATTTACTTATCCATATTTCCAAAACAGCGTTTTGTTCTGCTGCAGCTTTAAGAGTCTGAGCGCTCGATTAAGGAGACAAAAGGCAGAGACACAAGGTAAAATTAGCCCGAGTGTGTTTGGCAGGAAATACCTACAGATCTGATAGGCCGACTGTAGTTTCCATATAAGGCGGCAGGTTCCTGACCTCTGTTAATAAATGCCCGGTCGGGAGGTTTAATGCCTCTGTGGGAACCGGAGAGGGAAGCTCATTGGGAGCTGCTGTGTTTGTTTGTGCTGGTTCAGAGTGATACACCTCCGCAGATAGAGGAAGCAGGAGCGCTGAATTTATGACTAAACTTCAGCTTTTATTACTAAAGTCGAGCAGCGAGGTGCGGCTTTGTTTTTTCTCAAAGTCAAATAAATGTTTTCACAGGTTAAGTTTCCTTTGTTTTCATTTTCTCTGGTTAAATATCAACTCTAATGTGAGCCAATCCACCTCTCAATCTTCTTTTTTCCATGTTGCTACAGCTTGTTTCTATCTGCATGTCAACCAAAAATCCTGCGCTGAATATATCTGAATTTATTAAAGATTTTTCCATCTCATTTAAAATGTTTGTCTGTGTTTTCAGGTCTTTTATGGGACATTAATGTAAATGACTTATGATTTTTCCATGATGATATCAAAGCATTTCGATTCTTAATTATTCTTAAATTCATTAAGCAAAATGCTCTTTTATGTCTGAATGTTTGAGGTTTTTCTATGTTCTTTACTGGATGCTGTCAGTGGTGAAGTAAAACAAAGTACTTTTACTTTTACTTTTAGCATTTCAATGTTGTGCTTAAATTATTTCAGAGCTCAAGTTACTTTACTGATTAAGATTTTTGCAGCTGAACAAGTCAAAGTCAATTCGCTGATTGACAGAAAATGACCTCGTCTTAATCATTTGTCATGCAAAAACAAAAGTACCTGCATCTAAATGTACTTAAAGTATCAAAAGTATGCAGAATGTTGATATATTCCATTATATATATTACTGCATTATTATTATTATTATTAGTATGGATGCATTTGTATAAGTACAGTATAATATTTGCCTCTAAAATGTATTTGAGTACAGTACTACAAAAGTTTCTCAGGTGTGCATGAACTGCAGGTTATGAACTTTAAAATGTGAAATAATCAGCTGAACTACTTCCTTAATTTGAATCCCTGATTGTTGATGTTCATACACGGAATAATATATAACGTTGGAATAATTTCAGACAATCCTCTGTTAACTGGTTTCATTGTGATGATTGGAAGAGATTCATTAATAATAACTTCAAGGGTCGACTGTCTATATTTACAGTGTGTCCATAAAGTCTCTTTACAACTTATAACAAAAGCAAATGAACATTGTAAATTCTTACAAAATGAAGAGTAGATATTGAACTCATTTGATCGTCTTCATGGCTCCATTAGCTGCATGAAGCTCATCCAGACGGTTCTGGATCTGTTCAGCAGAGCTTCATCTTCAGTGATCTGTAGCTTTATTTACCACTGAGTAATACAACTAATCTGACTCATAGATCTCATCAACTGACTTTGATTTGGTTTGATTTAGTTTCTGTTTTGGGTGGTTTTTGTGTGTTTTTTCTGAGCACGTTGCTGCCGAGCACCTTCCTCTCATCTGTGAATGTGCTGCATCACTCACTGATGCAGACTTTTCCACTCTCCTCCTGGGGGCAGAGCCATTTACAGCGCGGAGCTGTTGTCTGGCCTGTGGACGCATCGATTCAGCTCATATTTCTGGCTGCTGCTGCAGTGATGGTGCCCCGAGGCGAGGAGCAGGAGCTAATGCCTGACTAACAACCTGAGCCGCCCGGCTGGCTCGCAGGGCGGAAAGAGGCAGGAAAAAAATAAATGAGATGACAGTGATAGGCAGAAACCATGACAGGCTGACAGTTCGTGTTCACATGAGCTCAGAATATCTGCGGCTTCGGTCTGTGCAGCTGAATCAACAAGAAAACACAGTGCTGCGCTCTGCTCGCTCCCACCACTCGCTTATTTTGTTAGTGTGTGTATAATAACAGGGCAGATCACAAGCTTTATTACAGCTTTACTGGATGCAATAAGCTGCGATAAAGAGACACGCTGCCTGTGGTTCAGGTTGTGTTTAGTAGGTGAGAAACTCCTCAGTGTCAGCTTTTCAGGAACTGAGCTCTCTATTTATCTTTAGCTTGATAACCATGTGTTCAACTGAACTATTTACAGTAGGTCTGCACTCGTTTATGACCCCAAAGTTTCCAAAAATAACACGACAGAAAGTCTGCAACACATCCAGAATCCTTCCTTCTTATGGAAGGTGGGAAAACTTTCAGGAACAAGGCACAAATCTCCTTTCAGAGGAAAATTAAATTAAACTAGTGCTCCAACAATCACCAACTCTGCTTTATTTTCTTTCTGTCGACTTTGAACATAAGTCACTGGAACAGGAACAGAAATATTCAAATATAAGAACTCCTGAATGAGATATTAACCCTTTAAAGAGCATCAATAACTGCTGCAGGCTTTCAGTTTAAAGTCATCTTCAGATGTTTGCTTCTACAATTGTTCATTTCTACAGAAATAAATGTAAATACAGAAGAAATGTTGGGATAAAACATGCTACATGTTCATTTATTGGACCCTGTGATTACATGCCGGTGGTTCAGGTGTTTATTAGACGAGTCGCTCTGCTGCACTTTTACTGCTCATCTCCTGCTGCGTTCTAATTCTGTCGCTCTGCAGTTTGATTTCTGTCGTTTTTTCTGTGAGCGGAGGCTAATTCCTTCAGCCTGGACTCAACGGGGGAAGAATTAACGTGAACCTGCATTTTATAACGTGTTGCATCCAAACACGTGCACACAGTGCACGGTTATAAAGCTCTTTTTCAGATGCTAGTTTGGATAATGTGAGAAGAAAGGTCAGTTAGAAGGCGCTGTCCTGCTTTTTACAGCTGACAGTTTGTCTCTGGAGGAATCTTTCAGGATTGAGTTACTGGAAACAGGAGATGCTGAGAAGCTGAGACAAAGGGGACAAATTGATTCCATTTACAGGCGGTAAATTCACGTCAATAACAGGCTTTAAAAAAACAGTGTGAGCGATTGGATCAACGATTACACGTAATGCAGAGCTACAGACATCCAGGAACCAGTGAAGCCTCCTCACCTGGATAACTATCAGAAATCTGTATCAATATCAATGTCAGGAGTTTGGATGGTATTCAAAAATGTTTAATAATGTGTTTTTCTTTATGTTTTGCAAGCTAACAAGCTAACAAACAATATAAAGATGCATTTTCTCTTCCAATACGTCAGCTAGTCTTTGATTTTGTCGACAGCAGACTCTTCATCTGAGCAGGGTTTTCCCTCCCATCATAAGGCTGAGACAAATCTCCCCTTGTACCCTTGAAGCAGCAACTTTATATCGCATCCTGGGCTGATTTTACAGATCTACCTTCGTATCCTGGAATTGGTAACTTCTCCAGTTAGACTCGAGTATTCTCAAGATGTAGATTTGAGAATTCCCATCTGGAAAACTATCTCTGCTGCGTTTGGAGCTCGTCTGGGTGGAACCAGGTGGAGGTAAGATCAGCTGTGATAGGCTGTTTATTAACTGTTTGAAGATCTCTATTGTGTACATCATTCTAGAACCGTATCAGTTAAATTCAGAAAAATAATAGATTATTTGACTCACTGTTGGGTATTAACTTGGGTTACTAATAAGATAGCTCAGCTCGGAAAATAATGCCTTTTGAAAAGTGTAACCAGACTTTAGTCTCTGTTGGCTCACTGTGACTTGCTCAGCACCCTTAAAAGTTCGTTTTTTTGCATCCAGGACATGCGCAGAACAGATCCAGATGATACGTCATCAGCTGATGTGAGTTTAATTAGCAACTGTTCACACCTCAGTGTCTTCTAGTCCAACTGAACAATGAAGACTTTTATAATCGAGCAAAATGTTCCAGTGTATTTTGACAAAACACACTGTGAAAGGGTCAAAGGTCAAAAAGCACACAGTACACTGTGGTAGCGACCTGTTAATATTAAGGTAGCCCTGCTCAAAAGCCTCCCCTGCTTTATTGTCTATTTTACTCCGAATGGAAAACCTTCGGCAGTCCTGTTGAGCCCTGCAGACATGACAAGCTGCATGAGGCATCCGTACAGATACCCTACTGGACCCTGAAAGTCACTTAATGTCTGGTATAAAACACAGTTCATATTGACCTGAGGATAATTGAATCATAGCCAAACAGGGTGCAGCCGTACAGACCCAAACAGAAACAGAACAACAGCCTGATACAGCAACCACAACACCCCATGTTCAGCTCTGTCTGGAGATTTTGTTGCTTTTCTTGTCACCATTTCTTCCCATCAACCTCCACTGTCACTATCAGTTCAGGCTCACAATGCCAAAACACAGAAAAAGCAGCAATACAGTTATATTTTCTGGAGCTCACACATTAACATTCCTGTTGGTTCTGTGCGTGCTGGCTCATTGAAATAGCTTACTGGAACACTTCCTGGAGCTGAGCCATTGTTAATGTTATTAATTCCACCTGTGCTTTTCTGCTAAAACAAGTCCAAATGTCTGCTGTGAGAAAAGGTCTATTTAATTAGACATATTGACACAAAAGCCGCGGCGATACAGCAGGACTCTGCCAGACTTGGACGAAACAGATCTTTTCCAAACGCAAACAAGTTTCTAAGGTGCAGACACTTGAAAAACCATCAGCGTGACAAGAACGACCAAAAATGTTGGAAAAACCTCTTTGGGAAACAACATGGAGGGCTTGGTTCCACTGAACCAGAAAGTTTCTAAAAAATAGGTATTATACTACTACACAGAATCTTCTTCTCTGGTATTTTACGTATCGTTGGCAAAGTCTTTATCGCCACCTACTGGACAGCAAACAAACTGGTGATTGATGTTTGCGTTCTAGTGGACGATATTTTGTAAATCGAAGGTTGAGTTGACAGGATTTTTTAGTAAAGAATCAGTTTTCCAACATACCCGTAAACGTATAGACAGGGCCTCACAATATGGTCTCACCGAGTGGACAACCAACATTTAGTGTGGTGACTTACCTCGGCCGTCGTTCTGAATGTCTGCGATGATCTGGGAGTAGTTGACCAGCTTCTCTTCAAAGACTCGGTCTACGTGGGAGATGTTGGTGGTCTTCAGCTCCTCCCACAAACCCTCCACAGCAAAGTAGCACGGCCGGTCGTCCACCTTGTTGTCACTGAACATGAGCATCACGTGCTCCCGCCACCCAAAGTGATCGCAGATCCGCATGGCAAACTTCCCGAGCTTCTTGTGGGTGGGTCCTGTGTTGGTGAGGGACAGGTAGACTCCGTCGTAAAAGGCGACTGCCGGCGCTCCCGCCGTAACCATGGGAATGTCCCAGTGGGTGGTGAAGAGGCCAACGGGGGAGGAGGCGTAGGAGCAGCCGGGCCCGATGAAAGCCCACGGGTCGTTGGCAACTTTAATGTCCACCGCCATGAGTGGGGCGATGGACTCGGAGCAGATGCCGTTCTTGTCTTCGCTGTTCTTGAAAGCGTAGGTGAGGTGGTGGCCAGGGAGCAGGGTGGGGTTGGCGTTGATGGTTTTTATGGCTCGCTCCAGGGCGGGACGGATGCGAGGCCAAGCCCACGGGTAAATCGTGTTGCTCTCTGGTAAAATGACGGCCAGAGTGATGTTCTGCTGCTCCCGGTGTTCATGGTGCCCTCGAGTTTGACGTCTGGAGCTGCGGTGGTGAGGCGATCGCCCGGTGACCGGCTGTAGGTCGAGAACCAGCAGGACCAGCAGGAGAGCGGCGCCCCCCTTCCAACAGGCCATCCTCCAGCCCAGCAGGTCGTCCACTTCCCCCACAGCTGAATAATTTATCCCCGTTAACTGCAGATACACACAAGGGAGACATTAACATAACATGCAACATAAATGAAGTCATGTTGTTCGAGCTTAAAGAGCGATTCTTCCTATCACTAATAACTAGCCAGGACACTGGGACGTGCTTCGGTTGGTCACGGTCGAATTCACTGTAATCATGTTGTCCACGTCAGTCCTGAGTGGGCTCTGTTAGCTCAGGCCCTGATGAGTCGTGGGAGAAAAACTCCCCAACGCTGGAAAATGAGAGGACAATTTTCCTGGCAGTCCTGCCCACCTTACACAACACAGAGTTTATATATTACAGTGAAGGTGATGACTGTTGGCTCAAGTTTTACCGCCCTCAGGAACATCTCAGACGGGGAGAGATACATAGTCATCCTGTAATAAAAACTGTCATGACAAATGTTAAATATTAGCTCCAACACTTCATATCCAGGAAAGGTTTTTGTATTGTCTGTTTTGAAAATGATGCATCTAATAAATATTTCAGAATTAAAGCTAAATCATGTTTGTGTTTATCAGTTTAAGAGTCAGTGGGATGAATTCAGAGAGTCAAAGGTCAAATAGATCATTTTTGTAATAGAAACATCAGGTAAAAGCATAAAAAAAATCATTTTTATTCATATAAACTGTGTTTAGTTTATCTGCTGGCTGTGTGTAACATTTACTCTGCAGATAAAGATTTTAAAACCTACTCATGAAATATAATGCATTGCAATAAATGAGACTCAGCATATCTGGAATACTGGAATATTATTATCTTATAGCTTAATGTGAATAATGTTAAATTACAGTGAATTCTATGTAAAATAAATAAACTTCTTGCTGAATGTAAAATTAAAGCAACTTTGTTTACTTACAGTAAAAATTGATTGAAAATGGAAAAAGTCTACAAGCAAAAGTTGCCAACCACTGTGATATTATAGTAAAATAAAAGGCTTTGGTACACTACAGATACACATATTTTTAATACTACAGTATATTATCCATATTTTAAAGACATTTTCTGTAAAATAACTTAGGGTTGTTTGCTGTAATTTGTTTGCTAACTTGCTAACTGCTTCCAGTCAAAAATGACGGTATTTCTTCTTTTTTCATCCATCCAGACAATAACAAAGAGCAGCAAAACACCTAAAATGTAAAGCAACACGTCCTATAAACATAATATCACTTATAATATGGACTTTATTGCTTTTACCTCAGCAGGTTCAGGGTTTCCTCTTCATGTTGTTTGTAAGTTTTCAGTGATTTTAAACGGAGATGCTAACAGAAAACTAGCTAACAACCGATGCCCGCGAAAAAGACAAAAAGCCGAGCGCGTGCGTTCCCTGACAGCAACCGTTAAATTAGAATTTTATTTTTAATTGTTTTATTTTTATTTTTTGTTTCCCTGAATGAAAGAAAAATGCCCAAAGAAAGCCCAAATATACGCACGTTATGTCGTCGAAAAATATTTTAAAAATAAAATCTCAGTCCATGTACAGCCTCTGGGGTCCTTCAGGCTTCAGGAAAAGTCCCGTTTGAAAGTTTAAAAATGCGTTATTGTTGTCGAGAAAGGCAAAAAATAAAAATAAAGTAGTCGCAGACATCTTTACACAAACTTGGGTTGTTCACCTGTTAAATGAAAACACCGGCGCTTCCTGTCAGCCCCTCACGTGGTCCGGACTCGGTTTAAAAACACAAACGGTAATAATCCACAAACATTATCCACCTTGGCTGAGACCTCAGCGACAAATAGGTCCGTAATTTCCAATTCAGATTCAATGAAATCCGGCAGGTAAAGTCCATTAAACGCCTCTTTTTTGCAGAGTTTGCAGCTGCTGTCTGGTCAGAGAGGTAAACAGGAGAAACGGATCCACTTCATTCGCGTTTTTTCTGTCAAATCCATCCGCAGGTGAATAAATGTGACATGAAGTGTGTTGTTGCTGCTGGACCGAGAGGCTGCCGTGTGTCTGGGCGGAGAGAGAGCCGGAGAGGGAGGAAGGAAGGAAAGAGAGAGAGGAGACAGGAAAACGGGCAGAGCAAGGAAAGGGAAGCAGGGAGGAGGAGAAGGGAAGGAAATAAGCCATATTTCATTTCAAGGTCTTTTAACTGCACTAACTCAAGAAAGAAAGATATAAACATAACTTACACTGCAAAAAATAATAAGACATTTACAGAATGCAAATGCCATAAAAAACAAGTAAATATCTTTTATTGCACATATTAGCCATAAATTAATCTGTAAATCAGTATAATGGGACATTATAGATTTTTTTTTCTGGACAATAAGTGTTGTTTACTGTTATTTGGCCATAACTACCAGCCCGTCTGTTTATGATTTTGTTTTTGTATCATTTTAAAGGGTCTTTATCAATACATATTAATCACGTCATTGACTATATGCTTTCAGTAGCATATATATATATATTTAGAGCTGATCCAGCGTCTGTGTCGGTTAGTTTCAGAGTCCTGCTGCTTCCCTTTGCCCTCATTACGTTTTTATAGCCGTGTTATCTTCCATCAGTGCAGGTTGACGACTATCTCTTTCCTATCACGGCTGTTCCCTTTACAAGCATTCTTCAGATTAATCAAACAAACAAACACAATTTAAAAAGGAAGGACAACAAGACGGACCCTGCTGCTGTCTGCTGTCAGCCTGTGGACAGAAGCTTTGTGTTCATCGAGGTCACACACTCACCGCGATAAACACACGAGTCAGTAATCTGCATTTCAACCAAACAGATAGGAGAGCGGTTCCAAATCAAAGGTTAACATCAATAAACCACTTGTCATGTCATTCTATGTGGACACCAACAGTTAGAACAATACAAAAGATATGTGACTTAATAAAAATAAATCTTACCATCAACCTCCGTCCACCATGTTTCTGTGTAATAAGACTTCAACCCCGCAAGTTGTGGACAAATATTTTCACTGATTTTCCAAGTTGTTGTTGTGATTTGAAGGGACATCTGTTTGAAACTTCACAGATAACACAGTTAACTCATTTTTCAGATTATCCCAACATCACCTGAATGTAGCAAATGACCCCAAGAACCACTAGAGGACCAATACAACCTCTTCAATGACCCCAAGAACCATGAAAGAGTCCATAAATCCTCGTTAATGACTCCAAGAACCACTACAGGCCAAAGAATCTCTACAGGGCCCAAAGAACCCCTTCAATGACCTCAAGAACCACTACAGGGCACCTAGATAATCTTCAATGATCTTAAGAATCCCCAAAGGACCAATAGAACCTCTTCAATGACCCCAAGAATCATGATTGGGTCCTTAGATCCCCCTCAATGACCCCAAGAACCACTACAGGGCCCAGAAAACCCCTCAGTGTCACTAGAATCACCCCACATACTGCTGAATGTCCTAAAAGAGCCACAGAACCTCCTTACTGACCCCTGAACCTCTTCCATGGCCACTCAAATCACTGAAAGCATCCTAACAGACCTGCAGATCCTCCTCACTGAACCTCAATCTGGACCTCTCAAATTCCTCAACAATAACCGTATCCTATGAAAGAACCGATACAATCACCTGACCCCTGAAACCTCCTCAAAATGTTTACTAGACAGTCCTGAAGGACCCCTTAGAGCAGGGGTGCCCAATCCTGGTCCTGGAGGTCCCCTATCCTGCATGTTTTACACGTCTCCCTCTTCCAACACACCTGATTCAAATGATCAGATCGTTATCAGGCTTCTGCAGAGCTCAGTGATGAGCTGATCATTTGAATCAGGTGTGTTGGAAGAGGGAAACATCTAAAACATGCAGGATAGGGGACCTTGAGGACCAGGGTTGGGCACCCCTGAGAACCAAACATCCAACCACAGCCCTCAGGGAAACAAAGACAAGGACCCAGCCCAGACACCTGCAGGGGAACAGGATCACTCTGGAGCAGGATGAGGGAGCTGGTTCCAGGTGTGCAGCAGGTGACAAAGGGACTCTGAGGACATCTGGTGGACGAGAGGGGAACTACAGGTCCTCAACCAGCCACAGGTGTCCAACGCTGTGAATGACTGATTCAGGTGTGTTTCTGCTTGTTTGGGACGGAAACCTGCAGCCACGCGGCCCTTCATGGATCAGTCCGACTCCCTGATGCTGCAGATCTTTTGTCAGTGATAACACAGGAATGATTTCAGACAGAGATTCCACGTGTGAAAGAGGCTTAAAATGTACATTTCAGTCAGTTGTTACATGTTTACAGCCTGTTTGTATATTTATAAACCTGCTCCTGAATAAAACATGGCTGTTTTTATACAAAGTAAGTCATTTAGTAGCACTTTCTTCTTTCTTTCTTGTGTTTTCAAAGATAAATGTAGTGCAGGGGAATGTAAAATATTTCCAGTGCTGTAGATTTTCACATTAAAACACATTTCACATGTAATGAAGTCCCATCACAGCTGTTTAAGGTAAATGTAGCAGAGTAAAAAGTATGACATGAATGTTTAACGAGGACTTCCTGTCAGAAACATGCAGAGTGGAAGCAGAACATCAATAATGGATTTCCTTCAACCTGCTGCAAACATGATGGAAACACACAGACACAGAAACAGCTGAACGGGTTCAGGATCATTTTATTTATCTAAACTAGGTCATTATTTCATTGTTTTTAGACAATTAGTTTTAATTTCATTATCATTATTATTTGTCATTATCTTTAGACAATTTCTTATGATTTTAAGTCTTTTTTGCATTAACTCATTTTTTTAAAGAAATGTTCTCTTTTTTTTTGAGAAACTAAGTCATTATTTAAATGTATTAAGTATTTTTAGAATTTAAGTCATTATTTTTGTAGAAGTAATTTTTTGCATTTTGCATTTTGAGTCTTTTTAGCATAAAGTCTCATTATTTTGATAACCAAGTCATTATTTTGAGGAATTAAGTATATTTTTTAGAATTAATTTAGATTCATTAAAGATTAGATTATTTTTGAGATAGTAAGTCTTATTGTTTTAAACAATTTCCCATTTTCTTGAGAAACTAAGTAAATATATTTTTTTTACATTTTTTAAAACATTTTTTGCATACGTTTTTTAAAATTAAGCAATAGTTTTTTAGAAATGTTCTCATAATTTTAAGATACTTACTCATTATTTTTTAGAAACAAAGTCATTATTTTTTAGACAATTTCTTATAATTTTGAGAAACCAAGTCATTATTTTGAGGTTTTTCTTTTAGAAACTAATTCATTAATTTGAGACATAAAGTCCTTTTTGAATATTTCTCATTATCCTCCACCTGCGGCGCCGCAGAGCATCAGGCGCTCTGTGGTACCCAGCTGCTGTAGCCATGGCAACAGGACGGTAACCTCCCGTTAATCACCCCCCCGCACGCCGCTGAAATATCTCCACCACAGCAATTATAACGAACAGCTTCTCTCCATCTCACACACGGTCCGAGTTCAACAAACAAGTCAATAATATGACAAACTAAGTCATTACTTTACATACTACTTTTTTTCTCAAAAAAATGTTTTATTATATTTATTTTATTATAAACAATATGTGATTGTGATCAGTCATTAATGTCTT
>CAFUXE010000240.1:160575-172034 GCA_903364295.1 Serranus cabrilla
TTTTTTGGTCACAACTTGTTTTGGATATAAAGTAATGCAATCATAAGACTCAAGAAGTTTTTTGGCGACATGTTCTCATTTTTGTTGTGCTAAGTTTTGTTACGACCAAAGGTAACTCTAGATACCGACCGTTAATAAAGTTAACAGTTTACCTTAAAGCGGAGGGATACATTCAATTAAAAGTGTTCAGGGAATACCTCTTGTTCAATAAAATTACATGGTCAGAATAAGTTAATTTTCTAGTTTTTAATAATAAATATTGTTATCATAAGATAATACATGTGAAAAAATGTTAACTATGCACTTTGTTACCGTCTAAAAATAACGTTAGATAATGACGGTTGATATAGCTAACGGCTTAGATACGGCTGTGAAGCGGAGGGATACATTGCATGACAAGTGCTCATTGAACTTGTATTTGTCAGATTCAAATGTTATCTGTGGAAATATATTCATTTTTGTAGTGTTAAGTATTGTTGCAATCAAAGATAACGTACTACATACTGCCTCATATATGGAGCTTGACTTTTTTGTGGAGATGCAATATAATGTAATGTAAATGGAGAGATAATAAAATTAATAATAAAAATTAATACATTTTCTTTATTAAATAAACCCCCTTTCTCCGGTTTTTGCAAAGAAAAAACATAACTGAAAATGCTGGAAAAGCGTATTTTTTTTTTAAAGAAATGACATTACTTGCATCAATAAATATTCATGTGAATTTGTTGACGTTGTAAAAACCAGTAGTATGAGGAAGTAGAACACATTTTTTTTTCGATAAGGCTCACGTAGTGATAACCCCATACTTACATAACTGACATGAGTCTGATAAGACAGGAGGAGGAGCAAACACGGAGGGAGAACAAAAGTGAAAATAAGTTTTACTGCACGACTTCATTTTACTCGTCAGAGAAGAAGCAGGAAACTCGAGCAAGACTGGGTGAGTGTTAGTACAAAGATAGCAAACATAGTTTATTCTGATTATTGATTAATTTGCTTATTCTTTTTATTATTATTTTAGATGAATTGTTTAGCCTGTTTTATGTATGTAAAAAAAATACTGTACTCCACGGTGAAGACTTCAGATTGTTTACTCTTTAATTTCCTGGTTGAGAAACCCAACACACCCAGAGTCAAAATGGAGAACAGCCACAGTGTGAAGTTTGACTTACTTGTTGGATTTAAAACAGTTTAAGTTTATCAATATAACCAAAACATACACTAAGTTTTGATTTAACTAATGTTAACTAAGCATTATTGTACTGTGTTTCCAGTGTTACTGGTTTACCTCTCAGGCTTGAGAAGATGAGTGATTTAGAAGAAGACAGATCAAAGTCTGTGAAGAGTGACTGGACCAAAGAACGTCCTCCAGACTTCAGTCATGAACCTGGACCCTCAGACACAAAGTAAGAGACTGTTTCTACTCTAAACTGAAGATGATTCGATTTTTAATGTTATCGGATAATGATCATGTTCAATATACATATTATGTATGTCTATCTCTATGATGTGTGGTTTTGTTCTATTCATTTAAGACTCTGTCTCTTTTATTTGGATAATTAGTTATATTTATGATATGCATTGAACCTGATTCAACAGTGAAAACCTTTGCAATCTGCCACAAAGCTTGGTTTTGTCCAGTCAGATGTGTGAGTTGACTACTTGTGTTATGTGTAACTACTGTTGTTTTTAAGTTGTAGCAAGTCCCTTTAGAAATAGATCATGTTTTGTATTAAGGGTCTGTTTTGTGTGGTGGTTCAACCAGACTGACAACTGAAAGAGCAAAAAGAGACGAAGTTCCCTCTGATCAACAGCTGAATAAGAGTAGCAGAAATCTGCAGTTATTGGTGAACGAAAGAAAAGCTTAGCTTCAAAATGTGTGCAGATTTAAACAGGAACAGCTTCCTGAAACAGTGCCATGGTCACATTAATATCTCTAACAAGCTGGACTTAACCCTTAAAGACCTAGACCATTATAGGGGCACCTGACTCCTGTATTTATTGTGTGATTCTGACCTTGTTATAGCACTCAGCATCAAGTGCCAGGTATCTTCTTTTTTTCCAGTTTCACTCTGGCTTATTTAAAAACCAATTTGACATTTTCTTTGTCTGTTATTAGATGAATATACTTAATAATAAAAATGTTTTGAAAATGTATGTGAACTCAAACAGAACCTCAGAAAGTTTTTTTTTTTTTTCTTTAGAAATGATGCAGTTTGATGTTTTAGACTTCCAGCTAAATTTTGTTCTAGATCTAACCTTTCTACAGCAGGTTACAGCCAGTTATTATTGTATTATCTCAGGTGGTTTTCTGTGGGAGGGGTACAGAGACAATGCAGAGGCTTTAGCTTTCCACATGCTCAAGTGGAACTAAAGAATACATGTATATGCCAGAAAAAAAATTCACAATAGGCGACCTTTAAAGTAGTTATTATGGAAAGATAGAAAGAAGAAAAATATTAACATCTGTTTCAAAAAAGCAGTGTATATGTAAGGAAAGGGTTGCATAGACCTTTGAGCTGTGGGTTGGTCACTACTAATATAATGTGCTGTAACGAGGTTTTCATCTCCACAGAGAGAAGAGGAGGAGTCATGTTTCTGAGGAGCAGCAGCCGTCCTGCTGTGCTTTGTGTCAGGACGTCCTGAAGGATCCGGTCTCTACCAGCTGTGGACACTGGTTCTGCAGACAGTGCATCAGCTCATACTGGGACCAGTCTGCTTCACCAGGAGACTCCTCCTGTCCCCAGTGTGGAGCTGGACTGCAGTCAGCCAGTGAGACCAGCACTGTACCAGGTAAGACTGCACACCTGTCTGCTGAGGTCATATTTTTTTTGTTGTTGTTCAGCATAAACATGAAAGATTTTTATAAATGTCATACAATTTAAAACTCTTTCCTTCTTTCATTTGATATAATATAATTATGAATTGATGAGACATGAAAGTTACCCATCGCAGAACAAATGGGTGTGTACAAGACAACAAACATAGCTGATGCTAAGATGTAGACTAACATTAAATAGTCAAACGGAAGTCGGGACAGTATTTACTAAAGAAACATTGGCTAAGTGTCACTCTGAGCGTGCGCAATCTGGTATGTAATTCCGTTATATATTGCCACAGGAAAAGTGTGACATTGATCAGATGAATGGTTGCTGAGGATCTTGACTAACTCCTCCTCCTCCGGATCCTCAAAAACTTTTTCTTGCATTTTTCCTTCTCTTTCAGCAGCTGGTGTTCTGCAGGAGGTTTACGATGAACATAAGATCAGTCTGAAGTATAGATATGAACTTGTGACTGAAGGAACAGGTGGAACAGGAAGTGGAACCTTCCTGAACAGGATCTACACTGAGCTCTACATCACAGAGGGACAGAGTGAAGAGGTTAATATCCAACATGAGGAGAGGCAGCTGGAGACAGCTTCCAAGATGGAGGCCCTCCATGACACTCCAATCAAGTGCCAGGACATCTTTAAAGCCTTACCTGACCAACAGGGACCCATCAGAGTCGTTCTGACCAACGGTGTCGCTGGCGTTGGAAAAACCTTCTCGGTGCAGAAGTTCACTCTGGACTGGGCAGAGGGTTTGGAAAACCAGGATGTCAGTGTGGTGATTCCGCTTTCGTTCAGGGAGCTGAACCTGATCAGAGGTGAGCAGTACAGTCTCCTGGAGCTGCTCCATGTTTTCCATCCAACATTACAGAAGGTCACAGCAGAGAAGCTCGCTGTCTGTAAACTTCTGTTCATCTTTGACGGCCTGGATGAAAGCAGACTTTCTCTGGACTTCAACAACAGTGAAGTTGTGTCTGATGTCACACAGAAGTCATCGGTCAATGTGCTGCTGACAAACCTCATCGAGGGGAATCTGCTTCCCTCGGCTCTCGTCTGGATAACTTCCAGACCTGCAGCAGCCAATCAGATCCCTCCTGCATGTGTTGACAGGATGACAGAAGTACGAGGCTTCACTGACGCCCAGAAGGAGGAGTACTTCAGGAGGAGGGTCAGTGATGAAGAGCGCTCCAGCAGAATCATCTCACACATCCAGACATCCAGGATCCTCCACATCATGTGTCTGATCCCGGTCTTCTGCTGGATCACTGCTACAGTTCTGGACCACATGTTGACCACCGACCAGAGAGGAGAGCTGCCCAAGACCCTGACTGACCTGTACTCACGCTTCCTGCTGGTTCAGACAAAGAGGAAGAAGCAGAAATACGATGAGGGACATGAGACGAGTCCTCAGGAGCTGACAGAGGCTGACAGAGAAGTTCTTCTGAAGCTGGGGAGGCTGGCGTTTGAACAGCTGCAGAAAGGAAACATCATGTTCTACCAAGAAGACCTGGAGCGCTGTGGTCTGGATGTCACAGAGGCCTCGCTGTACTCAGGAGTTTGTACAGAGATCTTCAAAAGAGAGAGTGTGATCTTCCAGAAAACAGTCTACTGCTTCGTTCATATGAGCGTTCAGGAGTTTCTGGCTGCAGTCTACCTGTTCCACTGTTACACCTCCAGGAACACAGAGGTACTGAGAGCTTTCTTTGGGTCAGACTGGGACAGTGACAGCAGTGATGGTCCCTCCCTGGATGAATTCCTGAGGAGATCCATGGAGAAATCCCTTGAAAGTAAAAATGGCCACCTGGACCTGTTTGTCCGCTTCCTTCATGGCCTCTCTCTGGAGTCCAACCAGAGACTGTTAGGAGGCCTGCTGGGTCAGACAGACAACATTCCAGAAATCATCCAGAGAGCCATTAATAACCTGAAGGAGATGAATGCTGATCAGATCTCTCCTGACAGAAGCATCAACATCTTCCACTGTCTGACGGAGATGAACGACCTCTCAGTACATCAGGAGATCCAAGAGTTCCTGAAGTCAGAGAACAGATCAAAGAAGAAACTCTCAGAGATCCACTGCTCAGCTCTGGCCTACATGCTGCAGATGTCAGAGGAGGTTCTGCATGAGTTGGACCTGAAGAAGTACAACACAACAGCGGATGGGCGACGGAGACTGATTCCAGCTGTGAGGAACTGCAGAAACGCTGTGTAAGTCCACATTAGGGTTGTCACGATTCTGTGATTTAAAACTGAATACCAATACAAGAGTAGATTAAGAGGTGCGATCTTCATTAAATGACCTTTCTGAACTGTCAGATATTGTGTGCCCCTTCTATCTCTACCCTCTAATGCTGGCCTAATCACCATAGTAACCAGCAAAGACATGATGTGGCAGACCTTCAAAATAAAAGTCACTGTGTCAACAGGAATCTTGGGAGGGACCTTGCTTTTTAGAAATGAGTAGTTTATGGCACTTGTTGCAAAGTGGTTTTACTAGACTAAGTAGCAACTGTCGGATGTACTCAAAGCAACAAGATTAAATTAAAACAAAGATCAGAACTCTGCATTTAAGAGAGAGAGTGGTTGAAAATTTTGTTTTATGTCAAACATTATAAGGTAAGATTAGCTGAACCATGCATGAAATAAATATAAAGTTTCCACTGTTACAATAACATACTTTGTTTTATATGCATCATGACAGGCTTTCTGGCTGCAGACTCTCAGAGACTCACTGTGAAGTTGTGGCCTCAGCTCTGAAGTCCAACCCCTCCCATCTGAGAAAGCTGGACATGAGTGAAAACGACCTGTATGATTCAGGAGTGAAGCTGCTGTGTGTTGGACTTCATAGTCCAAACTGTAAACTGAAGACGCTGAGGTCAGTTCACTGGCTGCAGCTCATTTAGTTATTCCATATTATTCATCTGTCACAGACTCACATTGTGATTCATTAGTCAGTGGACATCAGAGCTACTGAGGCTCTAGAGTAGGTGAGGGATATAAATGATTGAGTTGATGGAGTTATGATGACAAAAGATGAAACCAGGCTTAGAGAGTTTCAGCTTGTATTATTAATGGATTTTTATCTATATCTATTCCTCAATTACAGAATGGCAAAGTTACTCTTTGTTTACGGGAAAAGGTGATTGATTAGGACATAGTAATGTTGAGCAACACTTAAAGATGAACTGATCTACTTGAATACTAAATAAACATTTACCCATGTCATTTATTCTATATTTAGATTGAGGGACTGCAGTTTGTCAGGGATCAGCTGTGCTTCTCTGGCCTCAGCTCTGAAGTCCAACCCCTCCCATCTGAGAAAGCTGGAGCTGAGCTACAACAACCTGCAGGATTCAGGAGTGAAGAAGCTGTGTGATTTTCTACAGAGTCCACACTGCAGACTGAAGACTCTGAGGTCAGTTCACAAACATCCTTCACTTTTACCCTATTACACACTTCAATTAGAGCACGCTCTCACTCAGGACATTGTCATTCCAGGAAACTCTTGTTCAGTGCACACATCTCATTCAGCACAAAACAAAACACAACACGTATGACTCAACACAAACAGCTCCTGTTCAACACGTACAATTCTTGTCCAATATGACTCTTGTTCAACATGTACAGCTCTTGTTCAACACAACTCTCATTAAACACATACGACTCTTTTTCAACACGACAACGCGTAATGTTACTAACCATTACTAAACACCAGCAGCCTTGATCATCCATGGAAAATGACAACAGTGGAAAGGATTCAGTGTTAGTTGTATATGCTTTACCACCAGACGCCCCAAGACATATAACTTTTGTTGAACACAAGAGATGCTAGTGCCCCTACCGTGTATGTCTAGCAGCTGCAGTAGCTTACTCTATTGAATGCCAACAGCCCCCACCACCTATTTCTGGCAACTACAGGGACATCACTGGTCCTCATGGTCCTCGAGCCATCGTCACCAAGATGACATTTGAATAAAACATTATAATCCATTACTTTGAACAAACATCTGAGCACTCAAATATGGGCCGCTGTGCTCCTTTCGTTTGTATTGATTCTGTTCCTACAATAAAAAAGGTCAGTGTCAGAACCTTCATTAAAAAGGCTTTCAGGCTTTTGTTCCTCTTAAGAAGGGTTGGGGAATGAGGCCAAATGTCTTCTGAAGTAACAGCATTTATTCTTTACGCAGGTTGTGGAACTGCAGTTTGTCAGAGATCAGCTGTGATTCTCTGGCCTCAGCTCTGAGGTCCAACCCCTCCCATCTGAGAGAGCTGAAGCTGAATGACAACGAGCTGCAGGATTCAGGAGTGAAGCTGTTGTGTGATTTTCTGGAGGGTCCGAACTGCAGACTGAAGACTCTGAGGTCAGTTCACTGACTCTCTGTTCCTGCTGCACATCATCAATAGAATGGCACTACTCATTTTAGGAAAAGCTCCTTCATTAGAACACAGTAATGAGCTACACATTTTAAACCTGAACAGATCTGATTGGATAATGAATTATTTTTTATGTACATTATTTATTTTTTATTCAGATTGAGGGACTGCAGTTTGTCAGAGATCAGCTGTGCTTCTCTGGCCTCAGCTCTGAGGTCCAACCCCTCCTATCTGAGAGAGCTGCAACTGAGCTACAACAACCTGCAGGATTCAGGAGTGAAGCTGCTGTGTGATTTTCTGGAGAGTCCAAACTGCAGACTGAAGACTCTGAGGTCAGGCAACTGTTGTTACTTCAGTATAAAATAACACTAAATGAGCATTATGTGAATATTACGGTGACACTTTATTTGATGATAAAGATGATGTCGTGAACTAAAAGTAAAGCACAAGTTCTACGTTCCCAGATAACTAAACAATATATTACTTTACTATTTTCTATCAGGATTTATCGCCATGGACTGTCAGAGACCAGCTGTGCTTCTCTGGTCTCAGCTCTGAAGTCCAACCCCTCCTGTCTGAGAGAGCTGGACCTGCATGACGGGGACTTGCAGGATTCAGGAGTGAAGCTGCTGCGTGATTTTCTGAAGAGTCCCAACTGCACACTGAAGACTCTGAGGTCAGTATTGGGCCAACTGGTTCAGCGATGTTGTAATAAAAAATAGGTAAATATGTGACTAACATTGGTGTACCAACTGCGACACTCAGTTGTAGTTTCTACAGAGCAGATTTGATGTGATACAAAGGTTTTTATCCAGTGGCTCGCTTCAGGACCCTGATGGGGACTAACTCAAAGAACTAACATTTTTTAAACTTGATCCATAACTTTTGGCTTGTGTTTATCTCTATAGGATCAATGGCAAGTTGATCAGAGCTGAGGAACCCAATAAAAGTGAGTATTGATAAAATTATATCTATTGTACATTAAAATCATCTCTTAGAGGTGCTGAACATGACATTCAGAACATTAATTATAGCAATAAACAAATATTGCTTTGTAAATACATCATTGAGTAGTGGAATAAGCTGAGACCCTCTGTGTGTATTATTTTTTGTTATTCTTCTCTCCATCAGGTGACTCTGATGACAAACTGGATGAGAAAACAAACCTGCCTGAGGACGACAAACAGGTGAGAGAGGAGCAGCTGTACAGTGTGAAGTATATTTATAATAAATGTGATTATTTTGTACCAAGCAAACAGGCAGAGGAATCTGACTTATGTCCATTCGATTTAATTTGATTTAAAACAACTATATTTGTGTATTTATTGATTCCAGGCTCCATCATCCTTCTCACCTGAACACACATCTGAAACTTCATACAGGTAATCCTGTGAAATGACAAAATACTGTTCAGACTTCTTTGTTTGATCAAGTTGTGATTTTCAACAAGAGTCTGTTGTCTGTGGTGAGCTTGTCAACCTCATTATAGACCTCTGGTCGTCTGATTTACATTATATAACATAATATATTACAAGTTTTGCAAACTGAGTTAATTCAAAATATGCTAGTTTATACTGTGCACTGATGTGGATGGTGGTGATATGTCCCAGCAACTATTTACACCGAGCTCGAAACTAGGAGTGTTTCACCCCCACGTTTGGTTCATAAGTGCATCAGCCCGCCTCCACTCGACCTCTGGAGCAGAGTCAGCAACTGACTGCACCATCAGAAACTACTTCAGGCATGCCTGATGGGACAGTCTGCTGCAGCTGGATCCCTGGTAGCTGATTGAACTAGCCAAACATGATTTTACTAATCAAGATTACCTGATGTCCAGCTTCTGGTTAACTTGTGTGTGTGGTGGTATGCAGCCATCAGAACACATCTCGATGGCAAACTCCTGAGGCAGCAATCTTCTTTTAGGATGCATCAGGGCATTGGTATATTAACCATCAGTGTTGGGCAAGTTACTATAAAAACGTTATATATTGCATACCAGTAGTTAATTTACATTTTTACCGTCTGTGTAGAGTAATACATTAAACTATTGTTATGATACTTCCACCAAAATAACTGCAGAAATACAACTAGTTATTATAAAAAATAAGTCATCTGATCACAGCAGAGAACAAGTTTATTTCAGTCCATTAGAAAGCCAGAGGGAATGTGTCCATGGTGGGTTTCCTCTGAGTCTGACAGAATCGCACGGTGGAGCTTGATTACAAATCACCACTACGTGATGCATGAACATCATCCCTTTTTTCATTATCTATTTCGACAACTATGTATTTATTTGTAATAGTTTTTTTCACTATATGCAGCAAAAAGAGGATCTTTGTCCTCATACTTTGTTCGAATGAGCTGGTCACCTCTCAGTCTGATCGCCACAGAGCAAGGAGGAGGCGCATGACACATGAGTTGTATTAAACACATTCAAGTAGCTACTTATGATCAATAACTAGTCGACAGCTTGGATAACACAGCCAAACACCAAGCAAATACAACAACACAAGACATAACAACAGCAGTTAGCTGCTTGCAACAAGCTCTTTGACCAAGAGTCGAGGCAGGCACAGCAGCCAGAGAAGTCAGGTAAAACCAGAAATGACTAGAGTTGTAACAACTTAACTTGATAGAAATGTATAATTTTTTTTTTCTTAATGCATCATATTACCTTGATACTGATATAACATAATATTTTACTGTAACATGCCCAACACTGTTAACCACTCTGTTAATATGTTGTATTAATTTCATCCCCTCTGTGTCCTGCAGGCTGAAGCGTGTTGGTTTGGGTTTGTTCCGGTGTGATTTGACTGGAATGGTGTTTGTTATGGCTCAGGAGACAGAGCTTCTGTGCAGGACTGTCCAAACGACAGCTGGCAGGATGGATGCTGACCGCCCACCTCCCAGTGGAACACCGCAAGGTGAAGAAATCACTGTCTTTAATGAATAAATTAGAAATAATGGAGTTTAACGCTTAATGTACACATCCAGACAGTGAAATAATAATGAATAAGAGGTGAAGGGTAGAGGCGAACTGACTGACTGGATCATTTTAACTCTGAACTGAAGTGGTAAAAAATTTAATTGGAAGAGATTAACCTGTTTTAGCAGAAATACAAATGTAACAGCTCTTACGATACTCTAGAATAAAAATGTCATATGTACAGTATAGCCCCTCTAAATACTCAGGGACCTTTCACATTTGCAAATCAAATATTCTGTATTTAACCTGCATGCCGTTTGCTTTCACTTTTCACCACATTATTGCTCTATGAATAAAACAGAAATCTGCTACTGGGAATGTTTAGAAATATAAATGTACTGTACATTTCTTCCTTCAGGTTGCTGGTTGTTTATCAAAGGAGAGCACAGGAAGTGATTTACAGAGCAGACATGTTGTTATAGCAGACCGAAACATAATTTCAACTGAACTTTAGAGTTCTGTCCTTTCTAAAGATATCTCTGTTTAAAAGTGATTGTTGGTTGTTGAAAAAAAAATAATTTCCCTGGTTATCTTTCAGGAGGGGAAATTGCACCGAGAAATGTCCCAGCAGAGGACGGCATCCCAGCTGACCAGAAGCTGCGCGGAGCTTTTCGGACACAGTTTGTTAGAAGTTTGTCTGATGCTAATCTGAACCTTATCTTGGATAAACTTCTTGAGCATGGTGTGATAAATGATGCTGAAAATCAGTCAATCAGC
The DNA here is from genome assembly GCA_903364295.1 of Serranus cabrilla. Taxonomy (NCBI): domain Eukaryota; kingdom Metazoa; phylum Chordata; class Actinopteri; order Perciformes; family Serranidae; genus Serranus; species Serranus cabrilla. The sequence goes on from CAFUXE010000240.1 coordinate 171,483, forward strand.
CAAACAAACAGAACAAACACAGACAAAGCACGAGACGTGATCGATATGGTGCAAAAAAAGGGAGCTAAAGCCAGTTCAGTTCTGATCGCTGCTCTCCGTGAGGTGGATCCCTTCCTTTTCAGAGAGCTGGAGTCACTCTGGAGCTGATAATGAGCTTGTTTTTAATGGGTAGACTTTAACACTGAAAGATTCGCAGTGTGTACACACTGTGCGGTCTCTCCTCTGCTGTAATATCTGTTTATGTTCATACTGTTGATACTTGTCCACATCGTTTGCTGTGGTGATGCTTCATTCTACTGCTGATATTAAAACACATTTGTGGAGATTGCTGTGGTAGTGCAGCAACATTTACTCTGATTACATTTTCACTTTGTTACTTGTTCTTTGTACAGTTCAACAAAACTACTTTTAAATCTCTTTAAAGTCACAGTACTTTTTCTTGAGCACAATATTCTTGTACTCTTTCTACCTCTGCTGTCATATGCACATATTTCAAGTAAGTAATAAAATCTATTGCATTAATCCTTTACTCCACTATTGCATTATTGTTTA
>CAFUXE010000240.1:175686-186042 GCA_903364295.1 Serranus cabrilla
AGAGAGAGTGTGATCTTCCAGAAAACAGTCTACTGCTTCGTTCATCTGAGCGTTCAGGAGTTTCTGGCTGCAGTCTACCTGTTCCACTGTTACACCTCCAGGAACACAAAGGTACTGAGGGCTTTCTTTGGGTCAGACTGGGACTATAATGGTCCCTCCCTGGATGACTTCCTGAGGAGATCCATGGAGAAATCCCTTGAAAGAAAAAATGGCCACCTGGATCTGTTTGTCCGCTTCCTTCATGGCCTCTCTCTGGAGTCCAACCAGAGTCTGTTAGGAGGCCTGCTGGGTCAGACAGACAACAGTCCAGAAATCATCCAGAGAGCCATTAATAACCTGAAGGAGATGAACGCTGATCAGATCTCTCCTGACCGATACATCAACATCTTCCACTGTTTGATGGAGATGAACGACCTCTCAGTACATCAGGAGATCCAAGAGTTCCTGAAGTCAGAGAACAGATCAGAGAAGAAACTCTCAGAGATCCAATGCTCAGCTCTGGCCTACATGCTGCAGATGTCAGAGGAGGTTCTGGATGAGTTGGACCTGGGGAAGTACAACGCATCGTTCGATGGGCGACTGAGACTGATTCCAGCTGTGAGGAACTGCAGAAAGGCTTGGTAAGTACAGATGTGATTAATCACAAAAATCAGAATAGAATAGTAGTTTAGTCCTTCAGATGAAAGCTAGCTGTCCTTCTTTTCTTTTCTGTTCTTTTCTTTTTTTTCTTTTTTGCAGTTCTTTATTTTTGGACAATATCACAAGCAGCATCCACAGCTGTCCATAGTCATCCAAGAGTAAATTAATTAAAGTACAGGGTCATACATTTAAGACCTCTGCAAAGTCTGGCCTTAAAGGCCTTACATGATTAATCCACTTGCTCCAGAATTTAATGAGAAAAATCTCTCTGACGATGGAGAGAGAAGGTAATCTTTTCCATAATAAAGGCATAAAGGCAAAGATATCAATCCACTCCTGCATGGTGGGGGTTCAGTTTGAGTTCTGTAAATATATTTTTTAATCTTCATGAGTATAAACTATACTTATATATATATATTATATTATAATCCTTATTTAATTTCAAATTATCTTCATTTTTATCATCAAGGTTGTTTTTTGTTCTCTTTCATGCTTTGCCTGAAGATCTTTTAACATTTCATTGAGGTCTATTAGGCTCAATTGTCTGTCTTTTTTTATGGGCCCAGAAAGACAGTCATGGTCAACGTAGAAGCGAACATTGTTGCAAAACACCTCTTCTTCTGCCATACTCTCCGGAGCACCTCTTCCTTTGCCCTGTAGCTCCTGAACTTGACCACTATAGACTGGGTTCTTGCCTGCAGGTGGTTGGGCTTCAGGGCCAGTGCCCGGTGTGCCTGTTCAATTCTATATTATTGAAGACTCAGAAAGTTTACCCTGAGTGCAGTCTCAAGTGTTTTACAGAAACATGGTTGAAACAGAGCATCTCAGACTCCAGTTTGGAACTACATGGCTTCACTCATCAATAACAGCAGACAGAGCTATTGCTAGTGGCAAGAAAAAAGGTGGGGGCTTGGCTTTATTTGTGAACCAGAGATGGTGCAGTCCTGCACATATAACTGTCAACAAGAGGATGTGCTGTCCGGATGTTGAGTTATTGGCAGTCAGTATGAGACCATATTATGTACCAAGAGAATTCAGTCATATCATAACAATACTTGTGTACATCCCACCCAAGGCAACTTCTGAAGTTCCATGTGAAGTTCTACATGACCTTGTTGCTAAGACTAAACATCCTGAAGCATTTTTGAAAATATCAAGAGATTTCAATAATGATTCTCTCTCCTCTCACCTGACTGTGTAACAGTTTGTTAATTGTCCCACCAGAGAAAATAAAACCCTTGATCCTTGAAGAAGCTTACAGAGCTACTGCCTTACCGCCACTTGGCAGGTCAGATCACAACTTAGTTTTTCTGTAAACTTACAGGTTACAAACCGTGTGAGTGGAGGCAGCCTGCAACTGACTCACAGTCAGGAAATGGACACCAGAGGCTGCTGAGGCTCTAAAGGACTGCTTTGAATGTACTGACTGGAATGTGTTGCTGGAAACAGAAGAGAACAGTATGGACATTGACAGACAGGTTGACTGCTTTACTGATTACATTAACGTCTGCAGAGACACAGTCATACCAGGACTGTACGCTGTTTCCACAATAACAAACCATGGATTACTAGTGATTTAAAGGAAATCCTCAATGAGAAGAAGGCTGCTTTTAGAGATGGTGACAAAGCACGGCTAAAACAAGTACAAATTAAGTTGTAGAAGACACTAAAGATGGCAAAGGTGGAATACAAGAAGAAATTGGAGAGGAATCTACAGCACAGCAACACCCATGAAATGTGGAGAGGAATCAACACCATCTCTGGGTACAACAAGAAAAGACAGCCGGTGGCGGGTGATGTAGAGAGAGCTGATGAACTCAACCAGTTCTTCAACAGATTCAATTCAGCGGCCTCAGCCAACTCCAATGCTGCTTCTCCTCCTCCACCACCTCCTCCTCTTCAGCATGTGTACATCTCCAATGCAGCATCCACCCCCCCTCTGACCTCTGAGCCTCACCCTTGTCTGTCACAGAGATGGGGGTGAGGTTGGAACTGGGAAGACTTTGCTCAGGGAATGTTGCTGGCCCAGATGGTGTGTGTCCAAGGCTGCTCAAAGACTGTGCTGCCCAACTGTGTCAACCTCTCCACAAGATTTTTAACCTCAGTCTACAGTTAGGGTGAGTGCCGGCTCGGTGGAAAACTTCCTGTGATGTGCCGGTACCAAAACAGTGAATACTGGTGAGGTGGACATCGAGGTGGTGCCAAGTTATAAGTATCTAGGTGTATACCTGGATAATAAGTTGGACTGGTCCCTAAACACAGACGCTCTCTACAAAAAGGGCCAGAGCCTCTTTTTCTTAAGGAAGCTCAGATCTTTTGACATCTGTAGTAAGATGCTGCAGATGTTTTATCAGTGTGCTGTTTTATGCTGCAGTTTGCTGGGGAGGCAGCATCAGACACAGAGATGCAAGGCGGTTGGACAGACTGATCAAAGAGCTGGATCTGTGATTGGAGCCAGGCTGGACACACTGGAGGAGGTGGTGGAGAGATGCACTGTCAAGATGTTTGCCCGGATCATCCACTGCACAGCATCTTCGCGGATTGGAGAGGCATCAGTGGATGGCTCCTCTCTCGCCCTTGCAGGATGTAGAGATTTAAGAGGCTGTCTAATTCAAGAGCCAACAAACTAACTGAATTTCCCCTTTGGGAATAAAATAAGTAATTTTGATTGATTTTCATAGTTTAATTCTTTCCAATATATGTGTCCTGACAGGCTTTCTGGCTGTGGACTCTCAGCGTCTCACTGTGAAGTTTTGACCTCAGCTCTGAAGTCCAACCCCTCCCATCTGAGAGAGCTGGACCTGAGTAACAACAACCTTCAGTATTCAGGAGTGAAGAAGCTGTGTGTTGGACTTCAGAGTCCAAACTGTAAACTGGAGACTCTGAGGTCAGTTCACTGACTGCAGCAGTTTTTTTTATGTGTGTGTGTATATTTACAATTCAGATCCTTGACTGAGGTAACACATTTTTGGTTCATACATTTTCATCTTTCCAGATGGCGGAATATTATAAAATAGAGGAAGTGAATGTTTGACAGGACTGTTTTTCAGACTCACACTGTGGTCCATCAGTCAGTTAAGATGATATTAGTACTGATGAGGCTGCAGAGTGTGTGAGAGGATATGGATGAGGAAGATCTGATGATGCACGATAACAGATTGACAAAGTCACTCTGCTCATTTTAGGGAAAAGCTCGTTTATTAGAACATAATAATGTTGAGTTACACATTTAAAACCTGAACAGATCTGATTGGATAATTCATGGATTGTAATCCACATATTTTATTCTTTATTCAGATTGTGGAACTGCAGGTTGTCAGAGATCAGCTGTTCTTCTCTGGCCTCAGCTCTGAAGTCCAACCCCTCCCATCTGAGAGAGCTGGACCTGAGTTTCAACAAGCTGCATGATTCAGCAGTGAAGCTGCTGTGTGATTTTCTGGAGAGTCCAAACTGCAGACTGGAGACTCTGAGGTCAGTTCACTGACTCTGTTACTGCTGCACATCTGATATGTTTTAATAACACTTGAACCTGATTTATGTACAGACATAACTTCCATTAATGTAAAAAAAAAAAATTAACAAAAGATGACAAATGTCAGCTGTTGCTTGTTAACTCATCGCTGCTGAACAGTCACATCTGTAAACAGAAGATCTTCTCACCTAAATGTTTTAAACGGACAGAGTTTACGTTCTGAAGTAGTAATGTTTCTATAGTTTCCATTCATTTCAATGTTTGTTTGATTTGTCTTTACAAATAATAAAATAGAAAGCTGATAATATAATGATTGAAAAAAACAGAAAGACAAAGTTATCTACTAATTTTAGGGAAAAGCTCTTTGATTAGAACATAATAATGTTTAGCTACATATTTAAAACCTGAACAGATCTGAATAGATACCATCTTCATCATCTATTCTTTGTTCAGATTGAGGGGCTGCAGTTTGTCAGAGATCAGCTGTGCTTCTCTGACCTCAGCTCTGAGGTCCAACCCCTCCCATCTGAGAGAGCTGGACCTGAGAGACAACAAGCTGCAGGATTCAGGAGTGAAGCTGCTGTGTGATTTTCTGGAGAGTCCAAACTGCAGACTGAAGACTCTGAGGTCAGTTCACTGTAAGGGTGTGCCATATCTTATCGTTCACGATAATACCGATAAATATTTTTTATATATATATACCGGCTGCTTCATTGGGCTTAATAAGCTGTATTACTTTCAATTTCAGACGCAGTTTGGTAGCCACAAGCTAACATTAGGGAACAATTAAAGTTATGTGTTAATCCCAAAAAGCTAAACTCTGTACAATGTTCGTATTAATACACGTGTTTAGTTCATAACCTGAGTTGCTGCCATCTGTGCATCTGCAGCCTCAACCAGAGAAAAACTCCACAAATACCATCACACACACGTGACAGACAGAATTTACAGTGTTATGATTGTGTGTTTATGTGATCCACCAACCAGCAGATATTTTAGCCACTGAAATGGCGCATCAGACACAGGCTGCGAGCGAGTTGAGTGACTAAATCTGTATGGATTTAATTGATGTTGAATTTGTCGTGTTGTGGATTCATGCAACAGACATGAAGAGCGAGAGTTTATCTTCTTCATTTTTGACGAGCGCTATCGACAAGTTTACGAACATCACTGTAAACAACAAGCGTATCTAACATAATAATGTTGAGCTGCACATTTAGAATCTGAACAGATCTGACTGGATAATACATGGATTTTTATCTCCATCATTTATTCTTTATTCAGACTGTTGAACTGCAGGTTATCAGAGATCAGCTGTTCTTCTCTGGCCTCAACTCTGAAGTCCAACCCCTCCTATCTGAGAGAGCTGGACCTGAGAGACAACGAGCTGCAGGATTCAGGAGTGAAGCTGCTGTGTGATTTTCTGGAGAGTCCAAACTGCAGACTGAAGACTCTGGGGTCAGTTCACTGACTCTGTTACTGCTGCACATTGTATGTTTGACCTAATTAATGTAAAAATATAACTTCTATCCACAGAGCCAATGCCAATTCTGTACCAGTACTCATATCTCCCATCAATCGTTGCCGGTTTGAAATCAAAAGCAACCCATTTAAGCACTCTTGTCCGTCTTTCAAGTAGTGATGATTACATTCCTTGAACCAGATTCCAAAAGTTACGACTGTCCATTGATTTAGGCTATTTTAAATTCAGATTATACAAATGTTTGCTGCCCAACATAGATTGTAATGGGATATCTATCTGTGAGCTTTCCAAGTCCTTCCACCTTGCATTATACTCTGGGTTACAACAAAGTTCTCGCGATTTCAATTGTGTCATCTTATAGTAAACTATCACGCATGGTAATGATCTACCTACAGTACAGAAGCCACGGTTGTGTATTCATCTTTATTGTTTCAATCCTATTATGCATGTCTAAGGGCAGTTGGAACCATCTATTAATGTCTGACTTGATGCCCTTGCACACACGACCATAATTACTTTAATATCATTTTGAAATATCTTTTGGTATTTGAATCCCCAGATAGTTAATTTCTGAAGCCTTTCACTTCAATTCAAATCTATTAACCATGTCTTTCTTTGGAATATAGTTATAAGTTAGAGAGAGAAAGAGTGTTTTTTTGTACATTTAAATCATATCCGGAAAAAGCCCCAAACTCTTTTTGAGAATCCATCAGTCTAGGAATACTAGCTTCCGGCGCTGTAGTGAACAATAACACATTGTCCGCATATAAGCAAATTTTCTGCTCTGAGCCTCAAACAGTTATTCCTTTTATTGCCTGGTCTTCCCTAAATGACTGTGTTAAAGGCTCAATAAATAAGGCAAAAAGGGCAGGGCTGAGAGGGCAGCCTTGTCTGCACCCTCTCTCCAGGGTAAGTGTCTGTTGGTCTTTATTCCAGCATTTGGCGAGGAGAACAATGTTTTAATGCTTCTAATAGATTCTTCCCTAAATCCACAAGACACTTGGTGATACTTCTCTGTAGTTGTATCTTTAAATTCCTTACTCCTAAACACATGAAGCTTTCAAAGTAAAAGCATATGGACGTCATAATATGATAAATATATAATAATAAAATATACAAGAACCCTTATTCTCCTTTACATTAATTCCCTAGATGTTTACAATCAGGTATGCTCATTAAACTCATTAAAATATATAATGATTAAGTTCAGTGAATTTGATGGAATAATGGCATTGGAATGTGACAGAGGCCACCAAATTTCCAAGTTCCCCTAGATAAGAAATAATACAATTGAAAGCTGATAAAATGACGAGCAATAACCGAATGATAAAGTTATTCTAATTTTAGGGAGAAGCTCTTTGATCAGAACACATTCATGTTAAAACCTGATCAGATCTGATTGGATGATAAAAAAAAAAATTTTATGCTCATCATTTATTCTTAATTCAGATTGAGGGGCTGCAGTTTGTCAGAGATCAGCTGTGCTTCTCTGGCCTCAGCTCTGAAGTCCAACCCCTCCCATCTGAGAGAGCTGGACCTGAGTAACAACAAGCTGCAGGAATCAGGAGTGAAGCTGCTGTGTGATTTTCTGGAGAGTCCAAACTGCAGACTGGAGACTCTGAGGTCAGTAAGAGGACTGAATCAGTTCATGCTGGTTCAGTAGTGTTGTAATAAACACAGGGAGGTTCATGTGTAACTCACACTCACCTTCTAGCAAAACAAATAAGTGATTTTACTCATGGAGTGCAGTTTCTCCTTTTCTTTATCTTCTGTTTCTTTTCTGTCTTTCTTCCACAAACTATAAAACACAAGCTGACGATGCAAAGCCAATCGACAGTTCAGTCAGCTGCAACTTTAACAGATTTTACAGTCGAGTGAAAAATGTAGTCTTTATTCCTGTGATGTTTTGGATCCAGACTAATGTCGAGTTCATTCCTCTGATGCAGGTTCAGAACATTAATGTGGGCAGTCAGTTGTATTTGTGGTGAGGATGTGATGCAAAGTGTTGGATCAGTCGGCTCGTCTCAGGACTCTGAAGCTGACTGACTCAAAGAACGAACAATTCTTTTAAACTTGATTCATAACTTTTGGGATTGTGTTCATCTTTACAGGATCAATGACAGGGTGTTCAAAGCTGAGAAACCAAAAAAATGTGAGTATTGTCACACATTCATCAAGCTACTGAACATTCAAATCTGATCTTAATCCTATCATGTCCTTATTGTTGAACAAACACATTTGTCATATTCAAATTTTGTTGGGACTGTTTGGAAAATATAAATAAATAAAATAATTTTGGCTGCTAAAGTTTCTCACAGCTCATTCCAGTTTCCATTATTGTTCTTTCTCTTTCACGTCTTCTCTCCATCAGGTGACTCTGATGACAGACTGGATGAGAAAACAAACCTGCCTGAGGACGACAAACAGGTGAGGAAGGAGCAGCTGTACAGTGTGAACGATAGTTATATAAAATGTGTTTTTACCATGCAAACGAAGGCAGAGGAATCATGACTTATGTTCAGTGAACTTCAGTTGAACCTAATTTCTATTAAACAACTATATTTGTGTCTTTCTTAACTCCAGGCTCCATTATCCTTCTCACCTGAACTCACATCTGCAACTTCATACAGGTAATCCTATAAAATGACCAAACACTGTTCAGACTTCTTTCATGGTTGTGATTCTCAATATATGTGTATATATCCATTGTGCGGCGGCGCTGTAAATCCAGAAGAGGTGGGAAAAACAGGAAAAAGTTTGTAATATCATAGGCCAATTGCTGTCTACAGTGTTTCCGCTCGGTTATATATGTCTCTACATGGTTGTGCGTCTACAATTCTCCTTAGCTCTTCTTCTTGGAGTTTCGCTCCGATGCACACACAGACTCCCAGCAGGGACAGAGAGCGCACCTCGGAAAATACGTCACTTCAGAATAAATAAAACAACTTACGGATCATATAGATGCTTGTTATATGAATTCATCCCTTCTGTGTCCTACAGGTTCAGGTGTCCTGGTCCCGGTGTGTTCCACTGTGATTTGACTGGAATGGTGTTTGTTATGGCTCAGAAGGCGGAGCTCGTGTACAGGACTGTCCAATGGGATCAGAGCTTCCTCCAGTCAGCTGGAAAACAGGCTGCAGGGCTGCTGTTCGATATCAAGAGTTCTGAAGACTCTGCTGTCCTTCAGCTCCACCTCCCACACTGTGAGACAAAGGAAGGTAAAGACGTGGATGGAATGGTATAAAATAAAGGATAGAGTTAATAATTACACATTAATTTAACTGTAAACTGAAGTGGTTCAAAGAGAATTGGATAAAGATGAACCTGTTTTGCTTTCACAGCGTTGCTCTTTGACGGCCTGCTGTCTGTCGTCCACATCACTGATGATGGAACGAGCATCTTGGAGCCGCTGGAGATCACAGACACTCATGTGGTTGTGAAGGTCCCTCACCTCTCTGTGTTCGGCCTGATCTGGGATATCGTCAAAAGGTTTCTGAACCTCTCACTGCCAATAAAGGGCCACGTCCTGCTATTCCTCCGACCTCCGAATGAGGAATGTCGAATACTTGACGTGTTACTGCTGCAGGAAAACATCTCTATTCACGAGGTAAAGCTATCGGTCATATGTACCATCAGAATAAACTGATGTTTAAAGCAACAGCTGTTTCCACAAAGATGAAATCATTTAATTAGTCTGATTGAAACTTCTTGTTCTGTGGTAAGAATGAAATGGCAGAGAGTGCTCTGAATTCAAATGATGAGCATGTGTGAGGGTTCTGTGAGCGAATCCAAAAGCAGAACAGAAGTCTGGTAGTTCAAAACGTTTATTTACAAAAGGCACAAAATTAACTCAAAAGGTAGTTTTAACACAAGGCGAAAACAGGAGGAGAGCAGGGGGTCGATCTCTGGGGCTGCCATCTTTTTTCTTTAACCTTTTGATAGTCGGGATGTCAGTTTGTTTTAAGTGCTGTTGTGTTTGGAGGCTTTTATCCAGAATATTTCACGCTTTTGTTAATTAACTTACAGTACATCGTAAATAAGTTTCAGTTGATTGTAAATCTCATCTCTCTGCAAACATCAGTCGACATGTTGTTTTTAAATGTGCTCTATGGATAAAATAAGACTATTACAGATGAAAGGAACTAAACTAATGAAAATGTTCTTACCAAAGGTTGCCGTCCAACAAGAAGGTGCTGAGTTCATCAGGATTTCCTCCAAATGTCATCTCAGCTTTGGTCAAAGTTACAGTGTCCACTGTGAACCTGAGGGCTTCCATATACAGCCGGAGGTGAGTCAGGTCACATGATTCAACAGACGGATCCTGAATACAGTTTCTGCTGCGTAGATTCACAGTCAGGGAAGGACCAGATAAACATTTTACAAAAGGGTTTAAAAAATGACTTGTTGCTTCTGGTTTTCAGTGTGAATCATTTGAGTCGAGTTGTGGACAATATTTCCCTCCAACATTTGAAGTTTTCCTGACTACAAACACAAAGAAGGTGACTGTTGTGGTCCAGGACCAGGAGAGGAGAGAAGTCTGGAAACGTCAAGTGGTCCTGACAGGTACAGACTTCAGCCTCCTGCAGCACCTGATGTCAGAGTTCAGACCTGTGACAGATTATATAAAACATATGTATATGTAATATCCTGGTTATCTTGTAGGTCTTGGACAGGGAAATGTCCCAGCAGTGGACAGAGTCCCAGCAGTGGACAGAGTCCCAGCAGAGGGCAGAGTCCCAGCAGAGGACAGAGTCCCAGCAGA
>CAFUXE010000241.1:8499-19096 GCA_903364295.1 Serranus cabrilla
AGACCATCATGAATTGCCCGGGGCACCTTCATGGATCGAAAAGGTAGCTGTGGACGGCTCCTCTCTCTCCGTTGCAGGACGGAGAGATTCAAGAGATCAAGAGATCCTCTTACAGGGATAAATAAAGTAATTTTTGATTTGAATGTTAACTGACTGGATCCAAAGAAAACTAACTGTAGATGTCTGGCTTGATTGCTGTGACATTACATGGTGGAAGTCTCTGGAGAAATCACAAAGCGCTATGACTGATTTTACAGATGTTGCTGACAGGAGCCACAGCAAGTCAGCACATCTGGAGAGGAACGATGTGTATTAGAGAGAGAGAGAGAGCAGGCAATATGGTCAAGCAGCGTGCAGGATGTTCCCTCTGATTCCAGCTTCATCACCATCACCAACAGATGAATAGAAGGAAACAGATGCTGCCTTTTGCTTTCCTGTTTGCCACTTCCTATTACCTCTGCAGCATGTGTGTTCATGAAAGATGTGTGTGAGAGTGTAACACATTCTAACTTCCTTTTCTGCTCTCGTCAGCATAGAAATGTTGCTGTGACAAAATTCCAAGATGGAAAATCTATAATCATTGACCCGAAAGACAGCACGCCCATATTAACATCTATTCACTCTAAATGGGACAGTAATTTTCTACATCAACATCATGCTTTTTCACAACATTTTAAACTAATGGATGTGTGCCTAAACTCATTAGGAAAATATTTACTCAGCTGATAAATCAAGTAAGAATTAGTTAAATTTTCTCATAGCCTTCTATACAATCTGACTTCTCTCTGCAACAAGTGGAGTAATATAATTGTTGACTAAGTGGAAAATAATGCATCACTACATAAAAAAGATAACCCCCTTCAGAAACTAGTTCACACATATTTGCACATATACAGTTTTCTATGTAATTGTTGTGTAGCTACATGTAGCAGCTCACAGAGCTAACATTAGTCTTTAGACTGATGTTTCTATTGTGACTCCTGATCAGGTGATTATTCTCTGTAGGTTCATCACTCACTGACCTCTTTTACATTATTTTCAGTTAGTCATTGTGTACATTATTATAAACATATCATTATAGCCACTTTACGTTTTAATTGTGCAACCCAAATGAGAGAATGTAGGGACTTTGCAGTCAAATGTAGTGAATGATGCACAAATAGCTGCTCTGATCCTGTGTAATACTCTTGTTTTTGGCCAAACATTGCCTTTTAGTATTGCTGTATATCAGACATCTTAACAATCTGAGCCTAACTCGGTTATTCTGACCCAGTTATGATGTTTACATGCATGGACTGAGAACAAAGTGACTTGAATAACTGGGATAAGAATTATCCATGCAGAGCCAGAGTTGTCCTTTAAAATCACTTCAGAAGAACTTCGTTAATGTAATTTTACAGCACGTTTGTCTTTTCACTTCTCTAGCCTCTGCCGTACACTCGTGTCTTATCGTGCCTGTGCTTGAACTAAATATGTATACACATTTGAAGTGATTATTTATGCCGTTATCATTAGGTATGAAGCTGTCATCGTTACGCTCTACTGTGGTGCAGAGGTATCAGGTTCAGAGGGACTCCCCTCCACTTTCCTCCACAATGAAAGAATGTGATTGTAGATTAGCTCAACAGGGAGGATGTTAGGAAACAGGAGGCAATCATTAACCTCCGGTTGCTATCCAGCAATGGATTTCACACTCTCTCTGAATTCCTCATACATTTTTCTTCTCTTTTTGTGAAATGTTTGTTCTGTTTCTCCCATTAACATTTTTTTTTTTACTTGCTGCTTTAATGTTTCTTTTATACATCTCTCATGGCATATTCTGCACACAGTGCATACAGATTAGCCTCTGTAAATAATGGAGGTGGACAGTGCAGAGGGGGTGAAAGTTTATATAAGGATGTAGTTTAAATATTAGGCCGTTTTAACGGTATTTGGTGCACAATGCTGACTAGAAAACACACATATCGACCAAAAACAGAATAAAATTGTTTGACTTTTTTGCCCGGTTGTTTGTAAGACTCAAATGTTTTTTTTTGCTTTCATGCACTTAGAAATAGATACATTAACCAATCCTTGTTTATTTTACATTACAAAACTAGAAATTTATAATCTGCATCTTGATCAAAATCCATATTTCACCAAGTAAGACTCATATCTACTCCTACTTCGTGCTCTTTAAATTTTGCAAAAGCAACTTATAGTAGAAAGGCTATCACATTTTCCAGAATCACTTTAAGTATCTTATGTGCCTTGTGCAGGATATTGGTTGAATTCCCTAATATGCTTATGAATTATGACGATACTTTCACCTCCAAATTTGTAGTCTGTTTCCTTTTCTGCCAGTTCTGTGGTGTTTAGTAATACAGTAAACATTATTCACTTAAATGTGTTGGCTACTTTTTAAGAGCACAGCCATGCATGCAAACAGACAGACAGAAACAATAACTAATAATACACTACATGCCATATATCTTTCAGCTCCGAGGACATCCCAAACAGCAATTTACTGGATTGCTCATGTGAAACATTAAACCTTTCTCATGATGACAAATCCTCCTGTGTTTTACGGCACTGAAACTGCACCCTTGATAATTATTATGCATTAGCAAAATGCTACAAATAGGAGCTCTGCAGCACACACTGCTGTGCCTCTGTAGCATTAAGACCTCCTCAAATACATCGATAATTCAATAAATCCGACATTTTTAGGGAAATATGAGTCAAACAGCAGTGTTATTGTTGAATAAATTCTACCTGTTTTGTTTCACACGTTACTTTACCTCAAAACAGATTGTTTCCTGTAAACCAGACAGTGTGAGCAGGTTGGTTAATGTTTCTCACACAGGGTTCATAATGTGACGCAGTGAAACTGTGCAGGCTAAGTGAACAGAGGTATGTGACCCCTCTGTCCACCCCCACGCTTCCGTCCAGGTTGTGCAGTTTGTCTTTGATCCTGAACTACCGAGTCAAACCATTACAAGGTCAGAGGGTCCACTCCGTACATTCCACAGCGTTAATACTTCACTACCAAACTGAAAGAGAGACATGGGATGAACAAAATCGTGTTATTACAGGAAGAAGAAAATTGTAGGAAGAGGGAGAATTAGACCAGAAGGTTCCCATAATCTGCACCTGCAACCTTTAGTATCACTGAGCCGAGTATCAGCGTGTGCTGGTTTCAAGCCACACCCTTCATCCTTCCACTGCAAATCCACTTACCTGCGTTCCCTTTCTTGACAGATTAATACGGGCAGTAAATCAAGCTTTCCTGTCATGATGCTGCAACTGTGTAAATGAACAGGAAGGACACTTTGGTTAGTAGATAATAAAGAAACAGAGGGAGAGGAAGTTTGATTGCTATGTAATAGCAGTGTATTAGTAGAAACAATGCTAACATATCATTAAAGGTGCTATATAGGACATTGAGAGCCTGAGCTGGGATTGCCTGCACACGGCTCTCGCCTCTGACGCCACAAGTGAACATGATGGCAGTTGAGCCGTAATGGCGGGGGGGTAGCTCTGATAGCTGCTGACTTGTGGTGTGTTCATGGCAAGGAAGAAATATTTCATCTGCACAGTTCTATTACATAAAAATCAGCACATAAGGACTATACTAATAGTGAAATGATACAATGATGCAAATATGCAGTTTTCACGTCTTTTCAACTCGGGTGAGATATTTGGGTGACATCATATTGCAAATCAGCCTTGAGAATATCTTGCATTGCATAGTTTGTATCAATCAGAACCCTGTTCAAACATTTTAAAAGATGTTTGCTTGTTTGTTTTTGAACATTGGCATGATGTTGTAGTTATTTCAGCACACTTTTAACCCATTTATTCCAATTAAATGTTTATTTTGGGTCCATACTGATATAGTTGCACCGTTCTGGCAATAATCCAGACACAAGTCTGAGAATGAATTCAATTCAATGAACTTTGTGCACCTCAGTATGATTACTAATCCAGACATAACGACTTTTGGTTTTCTGAAGATCTGGGACTTGTATTATGAAGCAATAGTGGATATTTCAACCATGGCTGATGACGATGACAGTCTCGCCAACGTGAGTCGGGACATCGTTGCTGACATTCAAGCACCATTGACTAGCATGACTAGGACTTCATTCTCAGGACGACATTACTCCACTATGTTTTTACATAGTAACTAGTTATATATACCGCCATATTCACGCTCTAAATGTCATATATAGGACCTTTAAGGAAAAGGTAACCAACACACAGGAATTAAACATAAGTTCTCATACCAAATTGATTTCTTCTAAAATGATCCTGGAGGTGTTCAGACAGAGCACAAAGTGAATGTGAGACGTGACGCTAATGCAATTAATGTCAATGGATAAGAGTGTGCCAAGTAGACAGGAAATGGCTTGAGGTGGTGCAAACTGAGACGGAGATGTGTCAGTGCATGTGTTTCAACTTGGGAAAGAAATGGGGAGTTTACTGTGAGTTTTGATGTCAGTCAGAGTCACAACTCAACACACAGAACAGTCAGTGTACGTTGCATGTTAACTGGCTGTTCTGGGATTTTGATTATAGCCCTTGGCCTTCATCAGCTGACGGACGTTACCCAGTTGTCACAGATTCCACACTTGAACATCTGCAATTCTTTACTGAAGGTCAGGTTGAGACTGTTTTCCTTGTCATCGACCCAGCATTTGCGTGTTTGCTAGAGGTTGCTTGTCAGGAAATTATGGTTGTTTTAGGCATTTGAACCAGATACCACATTGTTGTATTTTTGAGCATAACTGATAGAACCCAACTGACATTTAAATTTTAATGGCAGAAAACATTTCGAGTTAAATAAAATGTAAAAATCATCACAGACTGTGAGAATGTCAACAGTATCTAGCTGTAATGTTTTTGATACAGGAAGTTTCAGCCCAGACTCCAGATAATTACATGATATGAGTGTGGTTTGGGAAGCCCAGTGAGAAACTGACTCATTAAAGAGCAACACACTCCAACACAAACACACACACACACACACAGATGCCACCACACTCCCACATTAGGCACAGTGGCCCTACAGCCCAGGACAGACATCCTCCTAAATAAATAAAAAGTCACCATTAAAAAGAATTATCAATATTTTATTAGTGCCAACTGTGTAAGACAATACAAACAGAGTCATGGTTAAGCATTCATGGTCCAACTGGAAAAATAAAAGTGCAGTGCACAGTAGTATCAAAATAGATCTGGGCTACATGCACATGCATGTGTGCATGCACGCACACATACAATATTTTGAAAACATAAGCAGTATAAAGATACTCTAGTTTAATACTCTAGTGTAAATCTGGTTTTACAGCTCTATAGGATCTAAGCAGCAATTCCAGATGATCTGCAGTTTGGATTCATGCTGGTATGGACCCTGCACAGGAGTCCCCACATGACATATGCAGGCAAACAAAGAAGATCATCTGCTTTACATAGCTATCTGTTGTGGTTGTGTATGTAATGTAAACATTCAGTGCATTGTATTTCTTCATTTGTTCCATCATCTTCCTTTCTCCTCTTCAGTGTCAGATCAGCTTAGACTCTCTGGTGTTCCTGAATGGGACACTGGTCTGATGTCTGCTCGTCAACTCCCTGAAGGAAAAAGACAAATAAGAAGAAATAGAGCAAAATATGGTCACGTATAATTAAGATTTAGTTGATTTTGATTCTTCAGCTTGAGGGAAACAGCCTGGGATATAGCCACATGACAAAACTGTCTGTTCTTAACACAAAATCCAACTTATTCTGATTAAGGTTATTGAATCATGGATCAGACTGTTAGCATATTATTTGAATGAAAAAGAAGAAACCATAAGAAGGGAACACAGTTGACCTTTATGAGTCTGCCTGTGTACATAAAAAAAATACTGCATACTTACAAAACACTGCAGGAATACTCCTTTATGTTAAATGGCCTTCCTCCCTTGCATGACCTTATTTGTGCTCAGAGATTACATTTTGCGTAATCAGAAAGGTCATTGATGAAGCTAAGCTACACTTTTTTTGTTTGTTTAACAAATGTGTGCATTGTGTGGCAATGAGGATAAGAGAGCAGTTAGGTCTACACGAGGTTCTTAATGAATCCTTGCTTTAACATAATGTGAACTGATTCTCAATACCCAAGGCGGCAGACTGAGCAGTAAAGTAACAAAGTCACTGACATGTTTTTGAATCTGGTCCACTGAGTTGTAGCAGTTTGTGTGATCTGACTGACTTGAGTGCATATTAATGTGTGGGTGTTAAAAGTGAATTGGGCCAAAATAAGTAAAGCAATTTGATGTATTTGTTTTTTCCATAATCTCTCCTTTTCTGATGTTCATTCCATTGAAAACCACTGTGAATTTCCACTGGGTTATTCAGTTATTGGTTATGGTTTCCTGTATTTGTTTCTGATGATATCTTTGCTCCTACCTAAACCACAGTTCTTGTGAAACTGGAACCGGATTCACATTCTCATGAGCTGAAATTACACTCTGCTCATCTGCCAAAACCAACCAACTTGGTAAAAAATGTTCTTCAGTTGCAATAAGCCACAAACATGAACACGCCCTAAAGTTGTCAAACCAAATCCATCAGTAGGACAACAGCAATGTGGAGTCATATACAAACATCCTGAAAGAAAACACACAATATTTCAGATGCCACCTGTAATTCTCTTCCTGTTTATGGTTCTCTTAAGGGAGTTAGAATCTTTCACGCAAAAATGTTTCATAGCTGAACAGCCCCTGTGCCTCTCGGGCGGTAAACAGCCACAATTCATATTCTAAGATGTGAGACAAACGCGTGATTATTATCCAAGAGCTCTATTTGTGAAGCAAGTGTGTGGGTGTGTGTTCTTACAGACCCCCGAATCTGCTCATTTCACAACATTACACAACATGACTGTTGTTGTTGGACTCAAAGTGACGTTATCTTTAGTGTCAGTGCTGCTTAACTTTGCTCCATCAACCACTTATACAGCCCAGCGTGCCATGACTCCACACGATACACCACTGCTGTTGGTTGGATTAAAATGTCTGACTTAGACTTTTGTTTGCGGCGGGAGCACATGTGCCCGAGAGAGAGATATGAATGTGTCTGTGGGAGTATGCTTCTTTTTGAGTGTGTGTTTGATGGAGTCAGTGTTGATTGGCCTGATTCTCATTGTGTGTTTGGGTCAGTGTGAGTGTGCAGCGATTACCCTGAGCAGGTTAGCCACGGTGGCTTTAGCTGCATGTGTCTGCAGACAAACCCAACCTGATGGTAAACAGCCATTCACTGGAGCCAGCCCTCAGTCTGGCTTTCCCACAATACAAGTCTATGGAGGTAATTCAATGGAAGAATTGACACTATGGTAATGGGGCTCCTTGACACCAGCCCCACACAAACACAAGCGTATGGCCAAGTCAGTCACTGCCAGTAAGCAGCACAAGCCTATGGAGAAACCAGTGAGGTGGGCCCCACACTATTCAGTCCACAGCCTTTAAGTGAGCTCGAATAATCCCATTTCCACCCATAGAAACTAATTTAAAGAAATTAAAGTGCACCTAAATAAATGGATGGTCTGAGAAATCTGAATGGCACCAAAGACCAGTTGGAGAATAATACACCCCCTGCCACCCACGCACAAGCTACAAAACAAGAGCAACTAGAGGACACCTTTGTCACCAGCACATAGAAATGCTCTCACACAATCACTGGAGCAGGACGTGCATCGGTAGGGATCTGTTTGTGCATATTGTGGTGCGAGGCGGACGCAGTTTCCTCTTGTTAAGGGGTAAATCTAGACTTGTGAAAGCAATAACGATCTCTTCTTGCAGCATCTAGCTCTCATCTTGATTCAGGCCTCTACTAATGCATGAAAAAGGCACTTAACTGAAAATCAGTCCTGGTTGTAAACTTACTGTTTGAGGCATGAGAATATTGACACCAGTCACAAGCCTGCGTGTCAAGTACAGAGCGGAGAGTGGGTTAGCTTAGCTTACCTTAGTTTAGCAACTAAGTACCAACACCCTGAAGGCTCACTAAAAATGTTTGTTTTGATCTGAACACAAACACAATTGTAAAAATTACAACCAATTCTTTTCTTGATTGCAGTTCATCCTATCCATTTACTTCTGTGCAGTTTCTCTGCAGGTTAACTGGCAACCTCATGGTGACAAGAAATACTTAAAGCACACAGCTCCCCTTAAACATAAACAGTTTTCAGCCATGCTAACGGCATGGCTCTAGGGATGGCCTTGTCGGTTCTGTCAGGCAGTCTCTCTGCTTGGGATGCCATGATGATAAAACTTTCCAAGGGGCTAACAAGTTCTGGACCAGCCGTTCTACAAGTAAAACTATTCATCTGATAAAGTTCAATATATGTTGAGTGCTTACTTTGATCTTTGGCATTAGATCTTAAGGTCTTCCCCAAAACTTTCCCCCCAAAACACTAACAGTTTAACAGACGATGTAGCATCTGCTCTTCTTTTCAATAAACCTGCAACCTGCAAGTTTTTCTTTCTTATGGGCTCGAAGTTGGGGTCACCAGGAGCGGGAGAGGCCCTGGCTTGCTTCTGCTGCTGCTGTACAGAGCATTTTTTTGGCTTGCTTTTATTAGATAGCAACAGAGACAATGGAAGGGGGAGATAGGGGGGAATAGATGAGGCATAGGGACCTCGTGCTGGATTTGAACCCCGGTCCGCTGCGGCAAGGACTCAGCCTTATGTGGTATGCACTCTACCAGTGTGAGCCACTGGGATGCCCCGTACAGAGCATTTTATAACAAAGCTAATGAGGTGTTTGCTGCATATAAAACACAAAACCTCACCTAAAGTGGCTGGTGGCTGGGAGGAAGAAAAGGTTGCTTGAAATAATGCCACATAAATAGTCTAAGGGCCGAGCTGCTCACGTGTTGGCTATCTGCTGATGTCCTTTCCTGCTCTGCACTGACTTCTGAGCCAGAAGGCCAAACAAAGCACACAAGAAGCTAACTGACAAAAAAGTTCAGCTTAATCGACTGGGCCTCTGCATGCACAGCATGCAGCAGATAAAGAGAGGCACTCCCAAATATGTGACCTTGTTGTTTCTGGGAAAGCATTCATAAAAACTTCAGCTTGAAGATATTGTCCGCTGATTATTTTCTGGGCTGTGGCAACATTTGATAACGATCATAAACTAGAGATATGGACTTCAACTTAGGTGTAGTCATGGTTCATATCTGCGATGCATCTGTTGAAAACATCCCCCAAACCTCAGACCTTAAAAAAACAATGACAATGATATCATTCATGTCTATCAGGGGAAAATGCACCATCAATGAGTGCAATGAGCTCTCTTGACATGTTGAGGCCTGGAAGTTTGAGCCTTATCACCCCAGCTGGTCCCACATTTGCCACTTATGTAGAGCTAACAATGGTTTGCTTCCCCGTCATACAAAATTGCTGAGTTAATGTAGTTTCCAGTCATAGGGAGTCACAATGGGACTGCTAAAACATTTAGACTGGGTGTCAAGTTGGGACCACGCTACAGCGGTTTGGGGATAATTTAGACAAAGGCAGCAGAGTAACATAGTCAGGTGAACAGAGCTCACACACACAGAGGCATGTGAAGTCTATTGTGCGCCTGGTACAGTAATAGGAAAGTGTTAGCCAGGTAACATCCATGTGTTGAACTGAGCTCAGGTTGCCTCTGTTTCTAACACAAACACAGGCATTTAAAAGTATAGGACTACTCTCACAGAAAAATATAAAGTATTCACATTACATACAAAAGAGGCAAATTTGTATGTGCATACACATGTATCAATATGCATAAACACACAAACCTGAACAAAGACAGTGATTATTACCTCTCTCTCACTGCAGCAGACATTTAGCATGCATAATTCAAATTCAATTACACTGTGAGTCGAAGAAGGAAACTGGAGAGAGACTCACAGGCAGAAGTAATCTGCTGCACCAGTCAAACCATTTCCTTTGCAGTGACTCAGCAAGTCACACCAACTGGGCTCAGTTACTCAGCTCTACCGGCCTTAACTAAGTTTTTAGCAGAGAGATGCATCAGTGACACCTGACACCAGTGGTTAATGCACCTCAGAGGAACAATGTGGAACTGTGGTATGGCACTGTAAGCCTATCCACGCCATGTTGGTTACAGGAATGCTGTCGTCTGTAAAATGTCTGAAGATGGTGGGAAAAATGTGTGATGACAGTGACATATTTAGTTTACAATGACACAAACTGAGTTGACAGCAACATGTTTACATGCTTATATTTAATTTACTATGTTCACAAACTTAGTTTAGTATGCTAACATGCATGTGTATAGATTTGAAAACCTTAAATGACAAAACTCTGCAAAATCTTATCTTAATATTCAATACAAATGGCAATACACAAGAAAGTAGGTAACCTAGAAAATTACCTTTTGCAGATTTCATAGGAAATATACGACTATATTAACATACCAAAAATGTACTGATGGATAGATCAAATCAGAGGATGAAATTGGAAGCCAATGTTACCTGAGCTACTGTCAAACAAGTGTCACAACAAATAGGTGAAGAAATTACCCAAGGTGAGGGCTGAAGTTAAACATCCTCTGTGAGCGAAGG